>CM064907.1:500000-560000 GCA_030347415.2 Decapterus maruadsi | reverse complement strand
CTCCCCCTCCTCTCCTCCTCCTCCTCTTCCTCCTCCTCCTCCTCCTCCTCTCCTCCTCCTCCCTCCTCCTCTTCCTCCTCCTCCTCCTCTTCTTCTCCTTCCTCTTCCTCCTCCTTCCTCTTCCTCCTCCTCTTCTTCTCCTTCCTCTTCCTCCTCTTCCTCCTCCTCCTCCTCCTCCTCCTCCTCCTCCTCCTCCTCCTCCTCCTCCTCCTCCTCCTCCTCCTCCTCCTCCTCCTCCTCCTCCTCCTCCCTCCTCCTCCTCCTCCTCCTCCTCCTCCTCCTCCTCCTCCTCCTCTTCCTCCTCCTCCTCCTCCTCTTCCTCCTCCTCCTCCTCCTCCTCTTCCTCCTCCTCCTCCTCCTTCCTCTCCTCCTCCTCCTCCTCCTCATTTCTCCTTCCTCCTCCTCCTCTTCCTCCTCCTCCTCCTCCTCTTCCTCCTCCTCCTCCCCCTCCTCCTCCTCCTCTCCTCCTCCTCCTCCTCCTCCTCTCCTCCTCCTCCTCCTCCTCCTCCTCCTCCTCCTCCTCCTCCTCCTCCTCCTCTTCCTCCTCCTCCTCCTTCCTCCTTCCTCCTCCTCCTCCTCCTCCTCCTCCTCCTCCTTCCTCTCCTTCCTCTTCCTCCTCCTTCCTCTCCTTCCTCTTCCTCCTCCTCCTCCTCCTCCTCTTCCTCCTCCTCCTCTCCTTCCTCTTCCTCTCTGTCCTCCTCCTCCTCCTTCCTCTCCTCCTCCTCCTCCTCCTCTTCCTCCTGCCTCCTCCTCCTCCTCCTCTTCCTCCTCCTTCCTCCTCCTCCTCCTCCTCCTCCTCCTCCTCCTCCTCCTCCTCCTCCTCCTTCCTCCTCCTCCTCCTCCTCCTCCTCCTCCTCCTCCTCCTCCTCCTCCTCCTCCTCCTCCTCCTCCTCCTCCTCCTCCTCCTCCTTCCTCAGCTGCTCCTCCTCCTCCTCCTCCTCCTCCTCCTCCTCCTCCTCCTCCTCCTCCTCCTCCTCCTCTTCCTCCTCCTCCTCCTCCTCCTCTCCTCCTCCTCCCTCCTCCTCTTCCTCCTCCTCCTCCACTTCTTCTCCATCCTCTTCCTCCTCCTACCTCTTCCTCCTCCTCCTCTCCTCCTCCTCCTTCCTCCTCTCTCCTCCTCCTCCTCCTCCTCACCGTGTGCCCCCCCCCTCCTCCTCCCTCCTCCTCACCATGTCACCCCCCCCCCTCCCCCTGCAGGCGCTGATCAACCGTCTGGAGAAGAACCGCGGGATGAAGCCGGAGGAGCGTGCCAACATCATGAAGACGCTGAAGGACCTGACGGAGAAGATCAGTCAGCTGCAGAACGAGATGAGCCCGGCCACGCAGGTATCCAGCCCCCCCCTCCTCCTCAGCCACGCCAGGTCCAAGACTGATGTAAGTTTGGACCCAGCTGGCTCTAGTCTGTCTGTCTGTGTCTGTCTGTGGTCCCTGAACTCACCACTCTGCTCCAGCTGCCCCCCCTCCTCTACCCCCCCCCTCCTCTACCCCCCCCCCCCCCCTCTACCCCCCCTCCTCTCCCCCCCCCCCCCCACACACAGAGGCCCAGAAGGAGCTGCTGGACGCCGAGCTCGACTTCCACAAGAAGATGAGCTCTGGAGAAGACACCACCGACCTGAAGAGGAAACTGGGCCAGCTGCAGGTGGAGGTCAGACACACACACACACACACACACACACACACACACACACACACACACACACCTAAACACACACACACACACACACACACCTAAACACACACACACACACACACACACACACACACACACACACACACACACACACACACACACACAGACTGGAGGTCAGGTCAGAGCTTCAGCAGCGTTGGAGCTGACCGTCGTGTGTCCGTCTCTCTGCTCGCTCTCCTTTTGCCACAAAATAATAATAATAACCATTTTACACCGAACTTTAAAGGGCAACTTCGGTATTTTTCAACCTGGGCCCTGTTTTCATATGTTTTTACGTATATGTGAGTGATGGATTTTTTTTTTTTTTGAGTTTAAGCCCAGCTAACGCTCTTTATGGGGCAAGTGGCTCCAGTCAAAGCCCATTGAGCATTTTTTTTCAAACTGACAGGCTCAGATAGTTACAGTGAGTGTCCGACAACACACTAGAGAGGAGAAATTAACGTAATCAAAATGGTCAAAAGCAGGCGGCCGCAGTATCTCTCCCTCGGCGTCTCCCTCAAGCGCCCCGTCCTGATCCACATCCACTGCAAAGAAGGTGCCGCCAGCTGTAATAGTGAAACAACCGCGCTTTTACAGCCGATTTTAGGATAAAACTCTGAACATGACGTAGACATGGAGATCTAGCCGGGTTAAAATAGCCACCCATAGTTGCCTACAGGAGAGCCCGGCTCGCTACAGTAGCAGCCCTCCGTCTCCGTCTCCTCTCTCTCTCCACGCTCTGTGCCGGTGGGGCAAACTAGATAGTTAGTGTCTGACAACATACCAGACCCTGTGGTCGGCACGGCCTCGCTGAAATTGTCAGCCGCCGCGCTGGAATCTTGATTGAAACTCTGTACGGTATGGAAGCTCAGCGGCGCTGTTTGCCCCACCGGCACAGAGCGTGGAGAGGAAGAGGAGACGGAGACGGAGGGCTCCAAGCGAGCCGGGCTCTCCTGTAGGCAACTATGGGTGGCTATTTTATCCCGGCTAGATCTCCATGTCTACGTCATGTTCAGAGTTTTATCGGCTTTGTCGGCTGTAAAAGCGCGGTTGTTTCACTATTACAGCTGGCGGCACCTTCTTTGCAGTGGATGTGGATCAGGACGGGGCGTTTGAGGGAGACGCCGAGGGAGAGATACGTATCCCCGCGGCCGCCTCAACCCAAATTTTGGCCAGAAAAAACCCTGATTACGTTAATTTCTCCTCTCTAGTGTGTTGTCGGACACTCACTGTAACTATCTGAGCCTGTCAGTTTGAAAAAAAATGCTCGTTTACGGCGAACTTTGACTGGAGCCACTTGCCCCATATAAGAGCGTTAGCTGGGCTGCAGGCTGCCTTTTACTGGAGCCACCTCAAAAAAAGTGTTATCCATCACTCACATATACGTAAAAACATATGAAAACAGGGCCCAGGTTGAAAAATACCGAAGTTGCCCTTTAAAAACCAGACAAACGTCCGTAAAGATCTTTTTTTATTTTTTTTGTTTAACCTTAATTTAACCAGATAAAAGCCCATTGAGATCAGGATCTCTTTCGCAAGGGTGACCTGGCCAAAAATGGTCAGCAGCATGCGGCACAGCAGCAATACATGTCAACACAGAAATGCAAAGAATAACAATTTAGAAAAATATACAGAGTTTTACAATTTCAAATACAACAATTGGAACAACAAAATAAATATTCTAAGATTTGAAGCACAGGCACTGTTGGGTGGATTTCTGCTGCCTGTCTTTCAACATAGAGCGGAAAGCTCCAAGTGGAATTAGTTTGGAGAGTTTCAGCTCTTTCTGTAAAGGGTTCCATGCCGAAGGGGCGGCAGAGCTGAATGCTCTTTTCCCAAATTCAGTCCTTACCCGGGGAGCAGATAAAACAAGGGTTGAACAAGAGCGCAAAACATAACTACTGCTAGTTTTTTGCAGTAATATGCACAAATACGAAGGCATCAAGCCTAAAAGAGCCTTATAAATTAAGGTCACCCAATGTACATATCTGCGTGCACTAAGGGGGGGCAGATTTGATTTAGAGATAAAGATCTGAAAACTGTCCACGTCCAGAATATTCAACTCTTTATTAAACATGACGATAATGAACTGAGGCTGGAAGGGTTTTACTGTCCTTCCTGTTGTAAAACAGTCATTTATGTGTGAAAACAGAAAAAAGATGTATTTATTTATCTCAAGCATCTGCCTGGAAATAAAAAGGTAAATAAATCATTTTGACCAGTTGTTTATAGAATGAAACATAAAGGTTCATTTCACTCAAACACTGAGACAGAGCTGCTGTCGGCAGCACCAGGACCTGCGTGCCCCCCCCTCCTCCTCCGGGGTCTGGCAGTAGCGACTTGTTAAAGATGCATACAGGCCCCCCCACCCCCTTCTGCACATTAGGCTGCAGCCACTTAGGGTTATTCAGGTTAGCGAAGCCCAGAGGAGCCGCCGCTAACGCCGCTAACGGAGACGCTGCTCGTTAAAGGTGGAGGCGAGGAAGTGGCAGGATGGCAATTAGAGGGAGACGGGGGGGTAAAGAGGGAGAACGGGGGGGGGGCGCTTTAAAAATGGACGAGAGCCGTTGGGGAGTAACAGCAGAGAGAGAGAAAGAGCAAAAAGTCAAGTGTCTGAGAGGAGCAGAACAAGACGGAATGAACCTTTAATACACAGAGGAGACGGTTGCAGCGCGGCCTGAGTCGTCCAATCAGGAAGCAGCTGTGATGATTCACAGCTGCTTCCTGATTGGACGACTCAGGTCAGTCCTGTGAACACGTGAAGACCAAACAGTCTTTTTAAACTTTCAATGTCACGTTTTGTCGTCGATCCTGATTTAATAAAGTTTCAGCAGCTTTTTTTAGTTTTTCAACTACACTTTTGGGGCTTTTTTTACGACGGTGCGTTACGACCACGTTGGGAAAAACAACAACACAGACTCAGAGAATTACGTTACGAGAACAAAGTCGTAAATCAAGGAGAATAAAGTCGTACGTTGTCACAACATCAGGATAACAAAGTCAGAGTCTGAGCGGCTCCTCGGCTTCATCTGGTTTGATTTGACAGTTTCACACGGAACCGTCTCCACGTTTCTCAGGAAAAAGGAACATTTCCAGTTTTTCACACAAACGCTGCGTTCTTTAATATCGGACACGAGGAACTGGTTTGTTTGATGTTTTGTTGTGATGTGTGAGCGTGAACCTGCAGCTGTGTCTCCTCTCCAGGCCACCAGGCTGGGGCTGATCCGGCCTCCGGCGGGGCGCGGCCGCGGCCGGGGGAAGATGGCGCCGGAGCCCGGGTCCATGCACACCGGGCGCGGTCGGGGGCGGAGCCGCGAGCTGATTGGCCGAGGCGGCGGCGGCGGCAGCGTGAACCGCATGGTGGTGGACCACAGACCCAGAGCGCTGTCCATCCTGGGCGTCACGCCGGAGGAGAAGGAGGAGCTGATGCCGCACTTCGTGGTGAGAAACCCTCGCTGGGCGTCGTCAGGGTCGTTATTATTATTATTATGGGATGGATTCTAAAACTGTAACCACAGTTCCAGTAGAACTATCGATCAGTTTCAACGACGTGGTGGAAAAACATTCTGGTCTTTCCCAAAAACATCCAAAGCATGAAAATCAGGATGTGACATGATGTTACTATGAAACTGACATTATCATGGCCTGTCAGTTAAAGGGACAGTTCAACATTTAGTCAAACTGTCCCATCACCATGACCCCTATAGTCATAGCAGTAGGTTCGTTACCTTTAATTGTCGGTGCAAGGTATTTTTAGAACGGTGGAGCAGAGCCGTGAGCTGCTCAGAGCTACGCTACGGAGGCTCATGGGATTTCTTGGTTTCCCTCATCAAACTCATCAAATACACAATCCAACAACTCCACAACGCTCTGGTGGACAAGTTGTGACCTGCACATTCACCACGCTATGAGATAATGACGGAACGTTACGAGACGGAGCTGTTTTAGAGGTAAATTCGTGCAAAATCGCTGATGCGCGTTGCGTTCAGGGACAGTTTTTCATCAGCAGTCTCCGTGTTTACCCTGTATTTACCCTGTATTTACCTCTGAAACGGCTCCGTTTCGTATCGTTCCGTCATTATCTCATAGCGTGGTGAATGTGCAGCTCACAACGTGTCCACAACAGCGCTTTTGAGTTGTTGGATTGTGTATTTGATGAGTTTGATGAGGGAAACCAAGAAATCCCATAATGAGCCTCCGTAGCGTAGCTCTGAGCAGCTCACGGCTCTGCCCCGCCGTTCTAAAAATAGCTTGCACCGACAATTAAAGGTAACAAACCTACTGCTGTGACTATAGGGGTTATGGTGATGGGCCAATTTGACAAAATGTTGAACTATCCCTTTAAAGGGTTAACTTATTTATTCTTAATTTGCACAAAATTATCATCAAGTTAGAAAAATAATTGAACTACAGTAAACAGGATGTGATTAAAAAAAGAAGAAAAAAGAAAAACAAGTTTGTAGAGTAAATCTGAGCTCAGGGACATGAAAACAGAACAACACAACAACACAACAACACAACAACACAACAACACAACAACACAAACATCGACTCAAAAGCATCAAAAATCTCTGTCGTAGAAATTCGGGGAGATCGAGGATCTGCGAGACCAGGATGCGACCAGCGTCGTCATGACGTTCAAGACACGGAGCGAAGCGGAGAACGTGAGTCGCACGATGCCTCGAATAATAATTATAATAATAATAATAGTTTTTAAGGTTTTATTGTGAAATCTCTGAGTGAAACTTCCTGTTTTGTTTTATTTTGTAGGCAGCGAATCAGGGAGCAAAGTTTAAAGGGCGAGTGCTGCAGATTTCCTGGTACAAACCGAAGACGCCGTCGGTGACGACGGAGCCGGAGGAAGAGGAGGCTAAAGATGAAGACAGCAAGGTTGGACACACACACACACGCACGCACGCACACACACACACACACACACACACACACACACACACACCAGGGAGGCCAGTGAGAGGAAAGTTTGGGAAGTTTTTTCCAGGTTCCAGTGGAGCGTTAGCTGTAAATGTTTGAGGCGTCTCTTCGCTGAGCGTTCCCTCCTGAACCCGAGGGAACGTCTACATTAGCGTCACATGGACGGAGCCGCGGCAGGAAACGTCCAGATGTTCCTCTGAACACGAAGCAATAACTCAGCCATGACCTCGTCGTTAAAAACAGAGAGGGATTCGTTCCAGTCGGATGAAACATGATTCATCAGGAAGACTAAACACGGACTCACATGGATCTGCTTCCCGCGCTGCAACAACAATATTTATCTGATTCCCGGTCAAAACTAATCTCTCTCCGCTTCTCATCACAGACTCCTTTAAAAGCAGCTGGATTATAGACACTTTTTACTGATTTAAAGCAGATTTTCACTTAAAGGGATAGTTCAACATTTTTGAAAATTGTCCCATCACCATAACCGCTATAGTCACAGCAGTAGGTTCGTTACCTTTAATTGTCAGTGCAAGCTATTTTTAGAACGGCGGAGCAGAGCCGTGAGCTGCTCAGAGCTACGCTACGGAGGCTCATTATGGGATTTCTTGGTTTCCCTCATCAAACTCATCAAATACACAATCCAACAACTCCACAACGCTCTGGTGGACAAGTTGTGACCTGCACATTCACCACGCTATGAGATAATAACACAACGTTACCACACAGAGTTGGTTTAGAGGGAAATTCATGCAAAACCTCTGATGCACGTTGCCTTCAGGGACAGTTGTTCATCAACAGTCTCTGAATTTCCCTCTAAAACAACTCTGTGTGGTAACGTTGTGTTATTATCTCATAGCGTGGTGAATGTGCAGGTCACAACTTGTCCACGAGAGCGTTGTGGAGTTGTTGGATTGTGTATTTGATGAGTTTGATGAGGGAAACCAAGAAATCCCATGAGCCTCCGTAGCGTAGCTCTGAGCAGCTCACGGCTCTGCTCCGCCGTTCTAAAAATAGCTTGCACCGACAATTAAAGGTAACGAACCTACTGCTATGATTATAGGGGTTATGGTGATGGGACAATTTTCAAAAATGTTGAACTATCCCTTTAAAATAACTTGACTGCGGAGCAAGTTTTTCTTTGTTATTACAAACACAAAAAAATTGTTTTCACTGGCAGATTTTTCTACTTATTTCAACTGAAAATTTGTTTGAAACAAATGAAAATGATCTAAAAACAAGTTAATTTTCATTGTTGAGTCTGATTTTAAGTGAAAAGAGTTTAGTTTTGACTAGAAATGAGTATTAGTGGTAATATTCTTGGAAAGATGTAGAGTTGTTGCAGTGCTTTGTGCAGGAAACAGAATCTCAGTCAGATGATGTCGTATTCCACGTTAAAAACAGTTTCCGTTTTAATCGAGTCCAAATACCTGCATGTTTTTATTGTTGACTGTTCGACTCCTGGCTGGCTCGTCAAAGTATGTAACACACTGAATTTATTACTTACAGCTAGGGTTGCAAAGGATGGAAAATTTCCAATAAATTAACGGTAAATTTCCAGAAACTTTCCAGAAACTTTCCATGGGAAATTAAGCTGGGGAATTTTGGAAATATTCCAAATTGGAAATTTTGCATGGGAATTTATGGGAATTAACTAGAAATTGGGGGTTATTGAAACAAACTGTATCCAAAAAAAATCTTGTCTTTTTGGTTTTGCGGATGCTGCCCTGTGGGTTATGGGAATAATGTCACCAAATCACCGTTTATGGTTCGTCTGTCTTGCGCCGGTCCAAGAATTTCACCGTGCACGGAGGCTCATGGGAAATGTAGTGTGAACACACTTTGCTTTCAAAAACTCCTGATTGTCCCTTTAAATGAAAGGAGCCCTCCTATTGTGCTTTGGGCTCAAAAGGGTTCAAGGAATCATCTGTGCATGTGATGGAGGAATGCACAGTGCATGTAGGGGGCGTGGCCTAACAGCCCTGCAGGAAGCAGTGCATGTAGGGGGCGTGGCCTAACAGCCCTGCAGGAAGCAGTGCATGTAGGGGGCGTGGCCTAACAGCCCTGCAGGAAGCAGTGTGCATGTAGGGGGGGGCGCCCTGCAGGAAGCCTAACAGCCCTGCAGGAAGCAGTGCATGTAGGGGGCGTGGCCTAACAGCCCTGCAGGAAGCAGTGCATGTAGGGGGCGTGACCAAACCCCCTTCAGGAAGCAGTGTGCATGTAGGGGGCGTGGCCTAACAGCCCTGCAGGAAGCAGTGCATGTAGGGGGCGTGGCCTAACAGCCCTGCAGGAAGGGGCATGTAGGGGGCGTGGCCTAACAGCCCTGCAGGAAGCAGTGCATGTAGGGGGCGTGGCCTAACAACAGCCCTGCAGGAAGCAGTGCCTAACAGCCCTGCAGGGGGCATGTAGGGGGCGTGGCCTAACAGCCCTGCAGGAAGCAGTGCATGTAGGGGGCGTGGCCTAACAGCCCTGCAGGAAGCAGTGCATGTAGGGGGCGTGGCCTAACAGCCCTGCAGGAAGCAGTGCATGTAGGGGGCGTGGCCTAACAGCCCTGCAGGAAGCAGTGTGCATGTAGGGGGCATGGCCTAACAGCTTGTAGGAAGCAGTGCATGTAGGGGGCATGGCCTAACAGCTTGTAGGAAGCAGTGCATGTAGGGGGCGTGGCCTAACAGCCCTGCAGGAAGCAGTGCATGTAGGGGGCGTGGCCTAACAGCCCTGCAGGAAGCAGTGCATGTAGGGGGCGTGGCCTAACAGCCCTGCAGGAAGCAGTGCATGTAGGGGGCGTGGCCTAACAGCCCTGCAGGAAGAAGTGCATGTAGGGGGGGGCGTGGCCTAACAGCCCTGCAGGAAGCAGTGCATGTAGGGGGCGTGGCCTAACCGCCCTGCAGGAAGCAGTGCATGTAGGGGGTGTGGCCTAGCAGCCCTGCAGGTGCATGTAGGGGGCGTGGCCTAACAGCCCTGCAGGAAGCAGTGTGCATGTAGGGGGCGTGGCCTAACAGCCCTGCAGGAAGCAGTGCATGTAGGGGGTGTGGCCTAACAGCCCTGCAGGAAGCAGTGCATGTAGGGGGCGTGGCCTAACAGCCCTGCAGGAAGCAGTGCATGTAGGGGGCGTGGCCTAACAGCCCTGCAGGAAGCAGTGCATGTAGGGGGCGTGGCCTAACAGCCCTGCAGGAAGCAGTGCATGTAGGGGGCGTGGCCTAACAGCCCTGCAGGAAGCAGTGTGCATGGAATAGCAGAGATATTCAAGTTGCTGCATTAAATCTGGTTGTTAATGCAAAGATTATGCTACAATATATTTTCTCCAACTATATTTAAATTCCCTGTTAAGGGCCAACCTTCAATTTTGTAAATTTCCGATTTATTCACGTTAATTCCCATAAATTCCCGTTAATTCCCATGGAAAGTTTCCAACTTTGAAAATTCACGTAATTTTGCAACCCTACTTACAGCAGATGTCTGAAAAGACAAACAGATAAACACAATATTTTATAAACACAATCTCAGTCAAACGATGATTCCAGAATCACAGAAATCAGAGTTTTCATAGATGTAACACTGAATTTATTATTTACAGATAAACACAATGCTGAACAACCATGTGATGTGTGTGTGTGTGTGTGTGTGTGTGTGTGTGTGTGTGTGTGTGTGTGTGTGTGTAGAAGGAGGCGAGCTCGTACCTGCCCGGCGAGGAGGACGAGGAAGAGGAGGAGGAGGAAGACGACGATGAAGACGACGAGTACGAGAGCCGGTCGTGGAGACGGTGAAGACGACGACGACGTCACCACCATCATCATCTTCATCGTCATGGTGATGGTTGCTCCTCTTCACCTGCCGATGATGCCGTTGCCGTCGGCGACAGCGACGTCAGAACTCTTCTTGCTTTTTTTTTTTTCTCTCCAGTATTTTTTTCAGACGAAGTGGTTTCAGACTCTGATCGAAGAAGAAGAAGAACCTGGAGCTGCTCCCCCCTCCCCCTCCCCCCCCCCCCCGACCCCCTCGACTAAAACCAAACCTTTATTTAAACCCATCTCACTTCTGCTGAGAGGAACCTTGTTGTCGTGGCGACCTCTCCTCCGTCTCCGTCGACTGTGAACAGGTGTTTTTATACATGAAACTGTGTTTAAGCTCTTTTCTCACCGGGTTTTTGAAACAACAACAACAACAACAACAACAACAACAAAAAAAAGAAAAGAAATCTCGTCCTCCGCTCGGGGACAGTCAGTCATTCCATCACCATGGCAACAGAGACGTTTACTGGTTTATTTATTGTGTCCACACACAGCTTCACCCCCCCCCCCCCCCCACAACGCTTCAGTTTCTACACACACACACACACACACACACATGTTAGTGCACGTTGTTCTCTAGCCCCGCCCCCCCCCCCCTCACCCCCCCGGGTGTCGACGCTGCACCTGAACGCATCATCAGAGCCAGTTCAGCTGCAGCAGGAAAACGACTCTAAGGATGTTTACACGTGAAAAACACAACGTTAGGATTCTCCCTGTGTGTGTGTGTCTGTGTGTGTCTGTGTGTGTCTGTGTGTGTGTGTGTGTGTGTTACACCTGTTTTATTCTGAGGGGTCACGTCGCTCATGTCACGCGGTGAGGTCAGAGGTCAGAGGTCAGAGGTCAGAGACACGTGTCTGAATGTAAAACTGAAACTGTTGATTTTAATATAATAATTCTATAAATATATGAATCTGATTTCTTTGCCTTACAACACAAACAGACGATCAGCGGACGCTGAGTTTTTACAAGACGTGTGATTTACTTTTGTAAATTTTGTAAATGCTTGAAAGAGAAATTACTGTTGTGTATTTTTTTTTTTTCCTTTTTGCTTCAAGTTTTTTTGTTTTTCTGTCGTTTTTAAAAGAGCGACGACGCCGAGAGAGAGAGAGAGAGAGAGAGAGAGAGACGGCACACGAGCAGGATTTATTTCACTAACGTCACTGAAGGAGAGACGAGAACTCAACGTCTGAACAAGAACATCGTCTCGTTTCTGTCCAAACTAAAACCAGACTCGTCTCATTAAAGCTGTTTGTTTTGTTTTTAGACTCGTTTTACTTCAGATTTTCACTGGAAATCAGTAGAAAAATCTGAACGTGGAGCAAGTTTTTCTTACAAACACAAAAAAACCTGCTTCACCGGCAGATTTTTCTACTGATTTCAATTGAATTGAAGTGAAAATGATCTGAAAACGAGTTCATTTTCAGGTGACGAGTCTGATTTTAAAGGGATAGTTCAACATTTAGTCAGACTGTCCCATCACCATAACCCCTATAGTCATAGCAGTAGGTTTGTTACCTTTAATTGTCGGTGCAAGCTATTTTTAGAACGGCGGAGCAGAGCCGTGAGCTGCTCAGGGCTAAGGGAATTTCTTGGTTTCCCTCATCAAACTCATCAAATACACAATCCAACAACTCAAAAGCGCTGTCGTGGGCACGTTGTGAGCTGCAGAACCACCACACTATGAGATAATGACGGAACGATACAAAACGGAGCCGTTTCAGAGGTAAATACAGGGTAAATACAGAGACTGCTTGCTGAAAAACTGTCCCTGAACGCAACGCGCATCAGCGGTTTTGCAGGAATTTACCTCTGAAACGGCTCCGTCTCATAACGTTGTGTTATTATCTCATAGCGTGGTGAATGTGCAGCTCACAACGTGTCCACGACAGCGCTTTTGAGTTGTTGGATTGTGTATTTGATGAGTTTGATGAGGGAAACCAAGAAATTCCCTTAGCCTTCATAGAATAGCCCTGAGCAGCTCACGGCTCTGCTCCGCCGTTCTAAAAATAGCTTGCACCGACAATTAAAGGTAACGAACCTACTGCTGTGACTATAGGGATTATGGAGATGGGACAGTTTGACTAAATGTTGAACTATCCCTTTAAGTGGAAAGAGTTTAGTTTTGACAGAAATACAACAAATATTCTTGTAAAGATTGTGAGTTTTTGCAATGCACCTTTTTACAACAAAACGTTTCTTTTGTGGTTTTGTTTCTTTGTTTTTTTGGCCTTTATACTGTATTTTAGAATCGCCGTGGGGGGGGTGATGCGTTCACTGACCCCCCCCCCCCCCCCCCTGTAGAGACAGAGTTTATTAAAACACGTTGTTTCTCTTCTTTTCCCCCTGAAACACATAATTAACTGTTTACATGACGTGTTGTTGTCATATCCACTAACAGAGTCCCATAGGAAGGAGTTGTGTGTGTCCAGGTGTGTGTGTGTGTCAGAGGGAGGTCCAGGTGTGTGTGTGTGTGTGTGTGTGTCAGAGGGAGGTCCAGATGTGTGTGTGTGTGTGTGTCTGGTATGATTTGCTCATGTGATTTATTTGTACATGAGGTGTGTGTCGGCCCATGTTTTTGTACTTCTTCTTCTTCTGTCTGCTACTACTCTCACACAATAGTGTAAAAAATGTAAAATGTTTATTGAATAATAGTTTTGGATTTGTTACTGTTTATATTTGCAGGATGTGGATGTATTTTCTTCATGTATTTTGTTTGTAAAAAAAAAAAAAAAGGATTTCTAATTTACAAGCATGTTTGCTTTTGCCAATAAAGATGGAGGAATGAGGTGCTTGCCAAAAAAAAGAAACAGAAGAAAAGAAAAGAGAGAAAGAAAGAAAGGAGAGAAAAAAGAAAAGAAAAAAGTATTTGAATTGGATCCTGGAGGGAAAAGAAAAGAAAAGAAAAAACATTTTGAGTTTTAAGAAAGAAAATTGATGAGAAAGAAGACGAAACATTGGCAACAGGCAAAAAAACAACAAAACAAAACAAGCAAAAGCATTCCAGAAAATATTAACTGCTGTGTCGTCTCCTTCATTAACATCTGTACACATACATAACATATCACATACTATATCATCATTGGTCACATGATGTAAATATAACCTCAATATTACACCTTTTATTTCACATCTATATTTTGTTTCAACTGAAAATGAAAAAGCAAACATTTAAATACACAAATATCACTTTTTTTAAAATTAAAAGTATGATTAAATATTTCCCTAAATTACGTTACCACACAGAGTTTTTTTAGAGGGAAATACAGAGACTGTTGATGAACAACTGTCCCTGAAGGCAACACGTACGCATCATCACCTCTAAAACAACTCTGTGTGGTAACGTTGTGTTATTATCTCATAGCGTGGTGAATGTGCAGGTCACAACTTGTCCACCAGAGCGTTGTGGAGTTGTTGGATTGTGTATTTGATGAGTTTGATGAGGGAAACCAAGAAATCCCATGAGCCTCCGTAGCGTAGCTCTGAGCAGCTCACGGCTCTGCTCCGCCGTTCTAAAAACCAATTTGCCAAAATGTTGAACTATCCCTTTAATTTTCTTCACTTAATCCAACAAGACACCTTTAATTAGCTCAGAACAAACATGTTGATCAATCACAATAATTCATAAAAGGTTCAATCATCAGAAAATGAAGCTAAAACGAGGTTAAACAACTAGAATCGTCCCACATCCAGCCCGTTGACCTCTGACCCTTCAGCTGTAATTACAATACCCAGTGACTGTGACATATTAAAACATCCCTGAATAATACACGAGCGTTCCTTACTTTAGGAAGTCGAGTGAAAACACTCAGAGTCTGTTTAGTTTAATGTAAAAAGCTTTTTGTCTCTCCCCGGGGGCAGGATTTCAGACGGGCCCTGAACGCAGCGCAGCGGCGTCCTGACAGAACCAGTCAGGAGGAGAGCTGGTCTCCATGGGAACAGGTCCCATCAGTCATGCATCAGCATCATAGTGGCTAAAAGATAAAAATGAAGTTAACAGAAGGATTTGACAAAAACAATAAAATGAGAGAATAAAAATAAAAAATTCTAATTTCTTTCACTTATAAACTTTTCTCCACACAAGAAATCATCAATAAATAAATCATCAATCATTTTGATCTTTATGAGAAAATGCAAACATGTAGAATCAACAGTCTGTGAACGAAGGAATAATAAACTTCAATACATCAGAAGGCCACTGATGCATGATGGGATTGTAGTTTACAGAGGTTAAACATGATCTCATTGAATCACAAAAATACTTAACCAAACTTATGAATAAACTAATAACTAACAAAAAGATCAAACTAAATTCAAATAAATAAAAAGAATTCAAAGGAATCATGAAATTATGCAGCTCCAACATCTGGATTCATAAACTCTGTTATTATGTGGGTCAAACATTAATAAATGAACATATGAATAAATTCTTATTTTGAGTGAGTCTGTACAGGTCGATGATCACTGAGGCCGCGCTCATCCTGCAGGTGCAGCCACGAGGTGGAGACCATGTGACAGATGTGACAGCAGCTCTTCATAAAACATCTGCAGAATGAAAGCAGTGATGACGGAGCAGAGCTGTGAACAATGAGCAGTGAATTATGAATCGATGCGGCTCAGACCGGACGGAGGGCGAGAAAAGGCTTCATGCTTTATTCACAGCAGAGACTCGGCTGCTCCTGGACACACGTGGACACTACGTTGTTCTGTTAAATCAAACATCAATCTGTATTTCATTGTTCCATGCAGAGTCTGTTGTCTGTCTGACGTCTGCCCCATTTCACCTGAACGCAACACCAAGAATACGTTCAGATATGCAACGCTAGATGGGGGGGATCATAGTGCGAATTAGAGGAGGGTTTGACCCCCCCCTAATTACGACTTCGACCCCCCTAAAAGAGGTACAAATAACAGATAGGGGGGGTCAAAACATTTATCTTTCTTATTAGTAATCATAAAAACTACAATATACAGTATTTTCTATTGTCATGGCAGGAAGATGCTTGTAGTAAAATTTCAGACCCCCCTATAGTGGACTAAACCATTCCATCGCCTGGGTCTGTTTTTTCAACGTCTTTTCAACGTTTTTTCAACGTCTTTTCAACGCGATTTTAATGTCATTTTCATGTCATGTCAGCATACTGTAACTGGGTTGTGTTATAGGGGTGATTTCAAAATGATTTTTCTCCAGATTTCTACAGTAAAATGCCACCAAAATGATACCAGAGGTAGAGTGAGATGTCGGGAACAATATGCAAAAGGAATGAGGATGACACCTATGAAGGAATTGATGTGACCTAAGGTCAAAGGTCACCATACTGTAACTGGATTTTGTTATAGGGGTGACTTTAATGTCATTTTTCTCCAGATTTCTACAGTAAAATGCCACCAAAATGATACCAGAGGTAGAGTGAGATGTCAGGAACAATATGCAAAAGGAATGAGGATGACACCTATGAAGGAATTGATGTGACCTAAGGTCAAAGGTCACCATACTGTAACTGGGTTTTGATATAGGGGTGACTTTAAAATGATTTTTCTCCAGATTTCTACAGTAAAATGCCACCAAAATGATACCAGAGGTAGAGTGAGATGTCAGGAACAATATGCACAAGGAATGAGGATGACACCTATGAAGGAATTGATGTGACCTAAGGTCAAAGGTCAGCATATTGTAACTGGATTTTGTAATAGGGGTGAGTTTAAAGTTATTTTTCTCCAGATTTCTACAGTAAAATGCCACCAAAATGATACCAGAGGTAGAGTGAGATGTCAGGAACAATATGCAAAAAGAATGAGGATGACACCTATGAAGGAATTGATGTGACCTAAGGTCAAAGGTCACCATACTGTAACTGGATTTTGTTATAGGGGCGAATTTAATGTCATTTTTCTCCAGATTTCTACAGTAAAATGCCACCAAAATGATACCAGAGGTAGAGTGAGATGTCAGGAACAATATGCAAAAGGAATGAGGATGACACCTATGAAGGAATTGATGTGACCTAAGGTCAAAGGTCACCATACTGTAACTGGGTTTTGATATAGGGGTGACTTTAAAATGATTTTTCTCCAGATTTCTACAGTAAAATGCCACCAAAATGATACCAGAGGTAGAGTGAGATGTCAGGAACAATATGCACAAGGAATGAGGATGACACCTATGAAGGAATTGATGTGACCTAAGGTCAAAGGTCAGCATATTGTAACTGGATTTTGTCATAGGGGTGATTTTAAAGTTATTTTTCTCCAGATTTCTACAGTAAAATGCCACCAAAATGATACCAGAGGTAGAGTGAGATGTCAGGAACAATATGCAAAAAGAATGAGGATGACACCTATGAAGGAATTGATGTGACCTAAGGTCAAAGGTCACCATACTGTAACTGGATTTTGTTATAGGGGTGACTTTAATGTCATTTTTCTCCAGATTTCTACAGTAAAATGCCACCAAAATGATACCAGAGGTAGAGTGAGACACCAGGAACAATATGCAAAAGGAATGAGGATGACACCTATGAAGGAATTGATGTGACCTAAGGTCAAAGGTCACCATACTGTAACTGGATTTTGTTATAGGGGTGACTTTAATGTCATTTTTCTCCAGATTTCTACAGTAAAATGCCACCAAAATGATACCAGAGGTAGAGTGAGACACCAGGAATAATATGCAAAAAGAATGAGGATGACACCTATGAAGGAATTGATGTGACCTAAGGTCAAAGGTCAGCATACTGTAACTGGATTTTGTCATCGGGGTGATTTTAAAGTTATTTTTCTCCAGATTTCTACAGTAAAATGCCACCAAAATGATACCAGAGGTAGAGTGAGACACCAGGAACAATATGCAAAAGGAATGAGGATGACACCTATGAAGGAATTGATGTGACCTAAGGTCAAAGGTCACCATACTGTAACTGGGTTTTGATATAGGGGTGACTTTAAAATGATTTTTCTCCAGATTTCTACAGTAAAATGCCACCAAAATGATACCAGAGGTAGAGTGAGATGTCAGGAACAATATGCAAATGGAATGAGGATGACACCTATGAAGGAATTGATGTGACCTAAGGTCAAAGGTCACCATACTGTAACTGGGTTTTGATATAGGGGTGACTTTAAAATGATTTTTCTCCAGATTTCTACAGTAAAATGCCACCAAAATGATACCAGAGGTAGAGTGAGATGTCAGGAACAATATGCAAAAAGAATGAGGATGACACCTATGAAGGAATTGATGTGACCTAAGGTCAAAGGTCACCATACTGTAACTGGATTTTGTTATATGGGTGACTTTAATGTCATTTTTCTCCAGATTTCTACAGTAAAATGCCACCAAAATGATACCAGAGGTAGAGTGAGATGTCAGGAACAATATGCAAAAGGAATGAGGATGACACCTATGAAGGAATTGATGTGACCTAAGGTCAAAGGTCAGCATACTGTAACTGGGTTTTTGTGTCATAGGGGTGATTTTAATTTTATTTTTCTCCAGATTTCTACAGTAAAATGCCACCAAAATGATACCAGAGGTAGAGTGAGACACCAGGAACAATATGCAAAAGGAATGAGGATGACACCTATGAAGGAATTGATGTGACCTAAGGTCAAAGGTCACCATACTGTAACTGGGTTGTGTTATATGGGTGACTTTAATGTCATTTTTCTCCAGATTTCTACAGTAAAATGCCACCAAAATGATACCAGAGGTAGAGTGAGATGTCAGGAACAATATGCAAAAGGAATGAGGATGACACCTATGAAGGAATTGATGTGACCTAAGGTCAAAGGTCAACATACTGTAACTGGGTTTTGTTATATGGGTGACTTTAATGTCATTTTTCTCCAGATTTCTACAGTAAAATGCCACCAAAATGATACCAGAGGTAGAGTGAGACACCAGGAACAATATGCAAAAGGAATGAGGATGACACCTATGAAGGAATTGATGTGACCTAAGGTCAAAGGTCACCATACTGTAACTGGGTTGTGTTATATGGGTGACTTTAATGTCATTTTTCTCCAGATTTCTACAGTAAAATGCCACCAAAATGATACCAGAGGTAGAGTGAGACACCAGGAACAATATGCAAAAGGAATGAGGATGACACCTATGAAGGAATTGATGTGACCTAAGGTCAAAGGTCACCATACTGTAACTGGGTTGTGTTATATGGGTGACTTTAATGTCATTTTTCTCCAGATTTCTACAGTAAAATGCCACCAAAATGATACCAGAGGTAGAGTGAGACACCAGGAACAATATGCAAAAGGAATGAGGATGACACCTATGAAGGAATTGATGTGACCTAAGGTCAAAGGTCAACATACTGTAACTGGGTTTTGATATAGGGGTGACTTTAAAATGATTTTTCTCCAGATTTCTACAGTAAAATGCCACCAAAATGATACCAGAGGTAGAGTGAGATGTCAGGAACAATATGCACAAGGAATGAGGATGACACCTATGAAGGAATTGATGTGACCTAAGGTCAAAGGTCAGCATATTGTAACTGGATTTTGTCATAGGGGTGATTTTAAAGTTATTTTTCTCCAGATTTCTACAGTAAAATGCCACCAAAATGATACCAGAGGTAGAGTGAGATGTCAGGAACAATATGCAAAAAGAATGAGGATGACACCTATGAAGGAATTGATGTGACCTAAGGTCAAAGGTCACCATACTGTAACTGGATTTTGTTATAGGGGTGACTTTAATGTCATTTTTCTCCAGATTTCTACAGTAAAATGCCACCAAAATGATACCAGAGGTAGAGTGAGACACCAGGAACAATATGCAAAAAGAATGAGGATGACACCTATGAAGGAATTGATGTGACCTAAGGTCAAAGGTCAGCATACTGTAACTGGATTTTGTCATAGGGGTGATTTTAAAGTTATTTTTCTCCAGATTTCTACAGTAAAATGCCACCAAAATGATACCAGAGGTAGAGTGAGACACCAGGAACAATATGCAAAAGGAATGAGGATGACACCTATGAAGGAATTGATGTGACCTAAGGTCAAAGGTCACCATACTGTAACTGGATTTTGTTATAGGGGTGACTTTAATGTCATTTTTCTCCAGATTTCTACAGTAAAATGCCACCAAAATGATACCAGAGGTAGAGTGAGACACCAGGAATAATATGCAAAAAGAATGAGGATGACACCTATGAAGGAATTGATGTGACCTAAGGTCAAAGGTCAGCATACTGTAACTGGATTTTGTCATAGGGGTGATTTTAAAGTTATTTTTCTCCAGATTTCTACAGTAAAATGCCACCAAAATGATACCAGAGGTAGAGTGAGACACCAGGAACAATATGCAAAAGAGATGACGATGACACCTATGAAGGAATTGATGTGACCTAAGGTCAAAGGTCACCATACTGTAACTGGGTTTTGATATAGGGGTGACTTTAAAATGATTTTTCTCCAGATTTCTACAGTAAAATGCCACCAAAATGATACCAGAGGTAGAGTGAGATGTCAGGAACAATATGCAAAAGGAATGAGGATGACACCTATGAAGGAATTGATGTGACCTAAGGTCAAAGGTCACCATACTGTAACTGGGTTTTGATATAGGGGTGACTTTAAAATGATTTTTCTCCAGATTTCTACAGTAAAATGCCACCAAAATGATACCAGAGGTAGAGTGAGATGTCAGGAACAATATGCAAAAAGAATGAGGATGACACCTATGAAGGAATTGATGTGACCTAAGGTCAAAGGTCACCATACTGTAACTGGATTTTGTTATATGGGTGACTTTAATGTCATTTTTCTCCAGATTTCTACAGTAAAATGCCACCAAAATGATACCAGAGGTAGAGTGAGATGTCAGGAACAATATGCAAAAGGAATGAGGATGACACCTATGAAGGAATTGATGTGACCTAAGGTCAAAGGTCAGCATACTGTAACTGGGTTGTGTCATCGGGGTGATTTTAAAATTATTTTTCTCCAGATTTCTACAGTAAAATGCCACCAAAATGATACCAGAGGTAGAGTGAGACACCAGGAACAATATGCAAAAGGAATGAGGATGACACCTATGAAGGAATTGATGTGACCTAAGGTCAAAGGTCACCATACTGTAACTGGGTTGTGTTATAGGGGTGACTTTAATGTCATTTTTCTCCAGATTTCTACAGTAAAATGCCACCAAAATGATACCAGAGGTAGAGTGAGATGTCAGGAACAATATGCAAAAGGAATGAGGATGACACCTATGAAGGAATTGATGTGACCTAAGGTCAAAGGTCAACATACTGTAACTGGGTTTTGTTATATGGGTGACTTTAATGTCATTTTTCTCCAGATTTCTACAGTAAAATGCCACCAAAATGATACCAGAGGTAGAGTGAGACACCAGGAACAATATGCAAAAGGAATGAGGATGACACCTATGAAGGAATTGATGTGACCTAAGGTCAAAGGTCACCATACTGTAACTGGGTTGTGTTATATGGGTGACTTTAATGTCATTTTTCTCCAGATTTCTACAGTAAAATGCCACCAAAATGATACCAGAGGTAGAGTGAGACACCAGGAACAATATGCAAAAGGAATGAGGATGACACCTATGAAGGAATTGATGTGACCTAAGGTCAAAGGTCACCATACTGTAACTGGGTTGTGTTATATGGGTGACTTTAATGTCATTTTTCTCCAGATTTCTACAGTAAAATGCCACCAAAATGATACCAGAGGTAGAGTGAGACACCAGGAACAATATGCAAAAGGAATGAGGATGACACCTATGAAGGAATTGATGTGACCTAAGGTCAAAGGTCAGCATACTGTAACTGGGTTTTGTTATATGGGTGACTTTAATGTCATTTTTCTCCAGATTTCTACAGTAAAATGCCACCAAAATGATACCAGAGGTAGAGTGAGACACCAGGAACAATATGCAAAAGGAATGAGGATGACACCTATGAAGGAATTGATGTGACCTAAGGTCAAAGGTCACCATACTGTAACTGGGTTGTGTTATATGGGTGACTTTAATGTCATTTTTCTCCAGATTTCTACAGTAAAATGCCACCAAAATGATACCAGAGGTAGAGTGAGACACCAGGAACAATATGCAAAAGGAATGAGGATGACACCTATGAAGGAATTGATGTGACCTAAGGTCAAAGGTCACCATACTGTAACTGGGTTGTGTTATATGGGTGACTTTAATGTCATTTTTCTCCAGATTTCTACAGTAAAATGCCACCAAAATGATACCAGAGGTAGAGTGAGACACCAGGAACAATATGCAAAAGGAATGAGGATGACACCTATGAAGGAATTGATGTGACCTAAGGTCAAAGGTCAGCATACTGTAACTGGGTTTTGTTATATGGGTGACTTTAATGTCATTTTTCTCCAGATTTCTACAGTAAAATGCCACCAAAATGATACCAGAGGTAGAGTGAGACACCAGGAACAATATGCAAAAGGAATGAGGATGACACCTATGAAGGAATTGATGTGACCTAAGGTCAAAGGTCAGCATATTGTAAGTGGATTTTGTCATAGGGGTGATTTTAAAGTTATTTTTCTCCAGATTTCTACAGTAAAATGCCACCAAAATGATACCAGAGGTAGAGTGAGATGTCAGGAACAATATGCAAAAGGAATGAGGATGACACCTATGAAGGAATTGATGTGACCTAAGGTCAAAGGTCACCATACTGTAACTGGGTTTTGATATAGGGGTGACTTTAAAATGATTTTTCTCCAGATTTCTACAGTAAAATGCCACCAAAATGATACCAGAGGTAGAGTGAGACGCCAGGAACAATATGCAAAAAGAATGAGGATGACACCTATGAAGGAATTGATGTGACCTAAGGTCAAAGGTCAGCATATTGTAACTGGATTTTGTAATAGGGGTGAGTTTAAAGTTATTTTTCTCCAGATTTCTACAGTAAAATGCCACCAAAATGATACCAGAGGTAGAGTGAGACGCCAGGAACAATATGCAAAAGGAATGAGGATGACACCTATGAAGGAATTGATGTGACCTAAGGTCAAAGGTCAGCATACTGTAACTGGATTTTGTTATAGGGGTGACTTTAATGTCATTTTTCTCCAGATTTCTACAGTAAAATGCCACCAAAATGATACCAGAGGTAGAGTGAGACACCAGGAACAATATGCAAAAAGAATGAGGATGACACCTATGAAGGAATTGATGTGACCTAAGGTCAAAGGTCAGCATACTGTAACTGGATTTTGTCATCGGGGTGATTTTAAAGTTATTTTTCTCCAGATTTCTACAGTAAAATGCCACCAAAATGATACCAGAGGTAGAGTGAGACACCAGGAACAGTATGCAAATGGAATGAGGATGACACCTATGAAGGAATTGATGTGACCTAAGGTCAAAGGTCACCATACTGTAACTGGGTTTTGATATAGGGGTGACTTTAAAATGATTTTTCTCCAGATTTCTACAGTAAAATGCCACCAAAATGATACCAGAGGTAGAGTGAGACACCAGGAACAATATGCAAAAAGAATGAGGATGACACCTATGAAGGAATTGATGTGACCTAAGGTCAAAGGTCACCATACTGTAACTGGATTTTGTTATATGGGTGACTTTAATGTCATTTTTCTCCAGATTTCTACAGTAAAATGCCACCAAAATGATACCAGAGGTAGAGTGAGATGTCAGGAACAATATGCAAAAGGAATGAGGATGACACCTATGAAGGAATTGATGTGACCTAAGGTCAAAGGTCAGCATACTGTAACTGGGTTGTGTCATCGGGGTGATTTTAAAATTATTTTTCTCCAGATTTCTACAGTAAAATGCCACCAAAATGATACCAGAGGTAGAGTGAGACACCAGGAACAATATGCAAAAAGAATGAGGATGACACCTATGAAGGAATTGATGTGACCTAAGGTCAAAGGTCACCATACTGTAACTGGGTTGTGTTATATGGGTGACTTTAATGTCATTTTTCTCCAGATTTCTACAGTAAAATGCCACCAAAATGATACCAGAGGTAGAGTGAGACACCAGGAACAATATGCAAAAGGAATGAGGATGACACCTATGAAGGAATTGATGTGACCTAAGGTCAAAGGTCACCATACTGTAACTGGGTTGTGTTATATGGGTGACTTTAATGTCATTTTTCTCCAGATTTCTACAGTAAAATGCCACCAAAATGATACCAGAGGTAGAGTGAGACACCAGGAACAATATGCAAAAGGAATGAGGATGACACCTATGAAGGAATTGATGTGACCTAAGGTCAAAGGTCACCATACTGTAACTGGGTTGTGTTATATGGGTGACTTTAATGTCATTTTTCTCCAGATTTCTACAGTAAAATGCCACCAAAATGATACCAGAGGTAGAGTGAGATGTCAGGAACAGTCTGCAAAAGGAATGAGGATGACACCTATGAAGGAATTGATGTGACCTAAGGTCAAAGGTCAGCATACTGTAACTGGATTTTGTCATCGGGGTGATTTTAAAGTTATTTTTCTCCAGATTTCTACAGTAAAATGCCACCAAAATGATACCAGAGGTAGAGTGAGACACCAGGAACAATATGCAAAAAGAATGAGGATGACACCTATGAAGGAATTGATGTGACCTAAGGTCAAAGGTCAGCATACTGTAACTGGATTTTGTCATCGGGATGATTTTAAAGTTATTTTTCTCCAGATTTCTACAGTAAAATGCCACCAAAATGATACCAGAGGTAGAGTGAGATGTCAGGAACAATATGCAAAAAGAATGAGGATGACACCTATGAAGGAATTGATGTGACCTAAGGTCAAAGGTCAGCATATTGTAACTGGATTTTGTAATAGGGGTGAGTTTAAAGTTATTTTTCTCCAGATTTCTACAGTAAAATGCCACCAAAATGATACCAGAGGTAGAGTGAGATGTCAGGAACAATATGCAAAAGGAATGAGGATGACACCTATGAAGGAATTGATGTGACCTAAGGTCAAAGGTCACCATACTGTAACTGGGTTTTGATATAGGGGTGACTTTAAAATGATTTTTCTCCAGATTTCTACAGTAAAATGCCACCAAAATGATACCAGAGGTAGAGTGAGATGTCAGGAACAATATGCAAAAGGAATGAGGATGACACCTATGAAGGAATTGATGTGACCTAAGGTCAAAGGTCACCATACTGTAACTGGATTTTGTTATAGGGGTGACTTTAATGTCATTTTTCTCCAGATTTCTACAGTAAAATGCCACCAAAATGATACCAGAGGTAGAGTGAGACACCAGGAACAATATGCAAAAGGAATGAGGATGACACCTATGAAGGAATTGATGTGACCTAAGGTCAAAGGTCAGCATACTGTAACTGGGTTGTGTCATCGGGGTGATTTTAAAATTATTTTTCTCCAGATTTCTACAGTAAAATGCCACCAAAATGATACCAGAGGTAGAGTGAGACACCAGGAACAATATGCAAAAAGAATGAGGATGACACCTATGAAGGAATTGATGTGACCTAAGGTCAAAGGTCACCATACTGTAACTGGGTTTTGATATAGGGGTGACTTTAATGTCATTTTTCTCTAGATTTCTACAGTAAAATGCCACCAAAATGATACCAGAGGTAGAGTGAGATGTCAGGAACAATATGCAAAAGGAATGAGGATGACACCTATGAAGGAATCGATGTGACCGAAGGTCAAAGGTCAGCATATTGTAACTGAGTTGTGTTATAGGGGTGACTTTAAAATGATTTTTCTCCAGATTTCTACAGTAAAATGCCACCAAAATGATACCAGAGGTAGAGTGAGATGTCAGGAACAATATGCAAAAGGAATGAGGATGACACCTATGAAGGAATTGATGTGACCTAAGGTCAAAGGTCAGCATACTGTAACTGGGTTTTGATATAGGGGTGACTTTAAAATGATTTTTCTCCAGATTTCTACAGTAAAATGCCATCAAAATGATACCAGAGGTAGAGTGAGACACCAGGAACAATATGCAAAAGGAATGAGGATGACACCTATGAAGGAATTGATGTGACCTAAGGTCAAAGGTCACCATACTGTAACTGGGTTTTGATATAGGGGTGACTTTAAAATGATTTTTCTCCAGATTTCTACAGTAAAATGCCATCAAAATGATACCAGAGGTAGAGTGAGACACCAGGAACAATATGCAAAAAGAATGAGGATGTCACCTATGAAGGAATTGATGTGACCTAAGGTCAAAGGTCAGCATACTGTAACTGGGTTTTGTTATAGGGGTGATTTTAAAGTTATTTTTCTCCAGATTTCTACAGTAAAATGCCACCAAAATGATACCAGAGGTAGAGTGAGATGTCAGGAACAATATGCAAAAGGAATGAGGATGACACCTATGAAGGAATTGATGTGACCTAAGGTCAAAGGTCACCATACTGTAACTGGATTTTGTTATAGGGGTGACTTTAATGTCATTTTTCTCCAGATTTCTACAGTAAAATGCCACCAAAATGATACCAGAGGTAGAGTGAGACACCAGGAACAATATGCAAAAAGAATGAGGATGACACCTATGAAGGAATTGATGTGACCTAAGGTCAAAGGTCAGCATACTGTAACTGGATTTTGTCATAGGGGTGATTTTAAAGTTATTTTTCTCCAGATTTCTACAGTAAAATGCCACCAAAATGATACCAGAGGTAGAGTGAGATGTCAGGAACAATATGCAAAAGGAATGAGGATGACACCTATGAAGGAATTGATGTGACCTAAGGTCAAAGGTCAGCATATTGTAACTGGGTTTTGATATAGGGGTGACTTTAAAATGATTTTTCTCCAGATTTCTACAGTAAAATGCCACCAAAATGATACCAGAGGTAGAGTGAGATGTCAGGAACAATATGCAAAAAGAATGAGGATGACACCTATGAAGGAATTGATGTGACCTAAGGTCAAAGGTCACCATACTGTAACTGGATTTTGTTATAGGGGTGACTTTAATGTCATTTTTCTCCAGATTTCTACAGTAAAATGCCACCAAAATGATACCAGAGGTAGAGTGAGACACCAGGAACAATATGCAAAAGGAATGAGGATGACACCTATGAAGGAATTGATGTGACCTAAGGTCAAAGGTCAGCATATTGTAACTGGATTTTGTCATAGGGGTGATTTTAAAGTTATTTTTCTCCAGATTTCTACAGTAAAATGCCACCAAAATGATACCAGAGGTAGAGTGAGATGTCAGGAACAATATGCAAAAAGAATGAGGATGACACCTATGAAGGAATTGATGTGACCTAAGGTCAAAGGTCACCATACTGTAACTGGATTTTGTTATAGCGGTGACTTTAATGTCATTTTCCTCCAGATTTCTACAGTAAAATGCCACCAAAATGATACCAGAGGTAGAGTGAGACACCAGGAACAATATGCAAAAAGAATGAGGATGACACCTATGAAGGAATTGATGTGACCTAAGGTCAAAGGTCAGCATACTGTAACTGGGTTGTGTCATCGGGGTGATTTTAAAATTATTTTTCTCCAGATTTCTACAGTAAAATGCCACCAAAATGATACCAGAGGTAGAGTGAGACACCAGGAACAATATGCAAAAAGAATGAGGATGACACCTATGAAGGAATTGATGTGACCTAAGGTCAAAGGTCACCATACTGTAACTGGATTTTGTTATAGGGGTGACTTTAATGTCATTTTTCTCCAGATTTCTACAGTAAAATGCCACCAAAATGATACCAGAGGTAGAGTGAGATGTCAGGAACAATATGCAAAAGGAATGAGGATGACACCTATGAAGGAATTGATGTGACCTAAGGTCAAAGGTCACCATACTGTAACTGGGTTGTGTTATATGGGTGACTTTAATGTCATTTTTCTCCAGATTTCTACAGTAAAATGCCACCAAAATGATACCAGGGGTAGAGTGAGACACCAAGAACCTGAGGATGACACCTATGAAGGAATTGATGTGACCTAAGGTCAAAGGTCAGCATATTGTAACTGGGTTGTGTTATAGGGGTGACTTTAAAATTATTTTTCTCCAGATTTCTACAGTAAAATGCCACCAAAATGATACCAGAGGTAGAGTGAGACACCAGGAACAATATGCAAAAGGAATGAGGATGACACCTATGAAGGAATTGATGTGACCTAAGGTCAAAGGTCAGCATACTGTAACTGGGTTTTGTTATAGGGGCGATTTTAATGTCATTTTTCTCCAGATTTCTACAGTAAAATGCCACCAAAATGATACCAGAGGTAGAGTGAGACACCAGGAACAATATGCAAAAGGAATGAGGATGACACCTATGAAGGAATTGATGTGACCTAAGGTCAAAGGTCAACATACTGTAACTGGGTTTTGTTATAGGGGCGATTTTAATGTCATTTTTCTCCAGATTTCTACAGTAAAATGCCACCAAAATGATACCAGGGGTAGAGTGAGACACCAAGAACCTGAGGATGACACCTATGAAGGAATTGATGTGACCTAAGGTCAAAGGTCAGCATACTGTAACTGGGTTGTGTCATAGGGGTGATTTTAAAATGATTTTTCTCCAGATTTCTACAGTAAAATGCCACCAAAATGATACCAGAGGTAGAGTGAGACACCAGGAACAATATGCAAAAGGAATGAGGATGACACCTATGAAGGAATTGATGTGACCTAAGGTCAAAGGTCAACATATTGTAACTGGATTTTGTTATAGGGGTGATTTTAAAATGATTTTTCTCCAGATTTCTACAGTAAAATGCCACCAAAATGATACCAGAGGTAGAGTGAGACACCAGGAACAATATGCAAAAGGAATGAGGATGACACCTATGAAGGAATTGATGTGACCTAAGGTCAAAGGTCAACATAATGTAACTGGGTTTTGTTATAGGGGCGATTTTAATGTCATTTTTCTCCAGATTTCTACAGTAAAATGCCACCAAAATGATACCAGGGGTAGAGTGAGACACCAAGAACCTGAGGATGACACCTATGAAGGAATTGATGTGACCTAAGGTCAAAGGTCAGCATACTGTAACTGGGTTGTGTCATAGGGGTGATTTTAAAATGATTTTTCTCCAGATTTCTACAGTAAAATGCCACCAAAATGATACCAGAGGTAGAGTGAGACACCAGGAACAATATGCAAAAGGAATGAGGATGACACCTATGAAGGAATTGATGTGACCTAAGGTCAAAGGTCAACATATTGTAACTGGATTTTGTTATAGGGGTGATTTTAAAATGATTTTTCTCCAGATTTCTACAGTAAAATGCCACCAAAATGATACCAGAGGTAGAGTGAGACACCAGGAACAATATGCAAAAGGAATGAGGATGACACCTATGAAGGAATTGATGTGACCTAAGGTCAAAGGTCAGCATTCTGTAACTGGGTTTTGATATAGGGGTGACTTTAAAATGATTTTTCTCCAGATTTCTACAGTAAAATGCCACCAAAATGATACCAGAGGTAGAGTGAGACACCAAGAACCTGAGGATGACACCTATGAAGGAATTGATGTGACCTAAGGTCAAAGGTCAGCCTACTGTAACTGGGTTGTGTTATAGGGGTGACTTTAAAATTATTTTTCTCCAGATTTCTACAGTAAAATGCCACCAAAATGATACCAGAGGTAGAGTGAGATGTCAGGAACAATATGCAAAAGGAATGAGGATGACACCTATGAAGGAATTGATGTGACCTAAGGTCAAAGGTCAACATACTGTAACTGGGTTTTGTTATAGGGGCGATTTTAATGTCATTTTTCTCCAGATTTCTACAGTAAAATGCCACCAAAATGATACCAGAGGTAGAGTGAGACACCAGGAACAATATGCAAAAGGAATGAGGATGACACCTATGAAGGAATTGATGTGACCTAAGGTTAAAGGTCAGCATACTGTAACTGGGTTTTGATATAGGGGTGACTTTAAAATGATTTTTCTCCAGATTTCTACAGTAAAATGCCACCAAAATGATACCAGAGGTAGAGTGAGACACCAGGAACAACATGCAAAAGGAATGAGGATGACACCTATGAAGGAATTGATGTGACCTAAGGTCAAAGGTCACCATACTGTAACTGGGTTTTGTTATAGGGGCGATTTTAATGTCATTTTTCTCCAGATTTCTACAGTAAAATGCCACCAAAATGATACCAGGGGTAGAGTGAGACACCAGGAACAACATGCAAAAGGAATGAGGATGACACCTATGAAGGAATTGATGTGACCTAAGGTCAAAGGTCAACATATTGTAACTGGGTTTTGTTATAGGGGTGATTTTAAAATTATTTTTCTCCAGATTTCTACAGTAAAATGCCACCAAAATGATACCAGAGGTAGAGTGAGATGTCAGGAACAATATGCAAAAGGAATGAGGATGACACCTATGAAGGAATTGATGTGACCTAAGGTCAAAGGTCAACATACTGTAACTGGGTTTTGTTATAGGGGCGATTTTAATGTCATTTTTCTCCAGATTTCTACAGTAAAATGCCACCAAAATGATACCAGAGGTAGAGTGAGACACCAGGAACAATATGCAAAAGGAATGAGGATGACACCTATGAAGGAATTGATGTGACCTAAGGTCAAAGGTCAGCATACTGTAACTGGGTTGTGTTATAGGGGTGACTTTAAAATGATTTTTCTCCAGATTTCTACAGTAAAATGCCACCAAAATGATACCAGAGGTAGAGTGAGATGTCAGGAACAATATGCAAAAGGAATGAGGATGACACCTATGAAGGAATTGATGTGACCTAAGGTCAAAGGTCAACATACTGTAACTGGGTTTTGTTATAGGGGCGATTTTAATGTCATTTTTCTCCAGATTTCTACAGTAAAATGCCACCAAAATGATACCAGAGGTAGAGTGAGATGTCAGGAACAATATGCAAAAGGAATGAGGATGACACCTATGAAGGAATTGATGTGACCTAAGGTCAAAGGTCAGCATACTGTAACTGGATTTTGTTATAGGGGTGACTTTAATGTCATTTTTCTCCAGATTTCTACAGTAAAATGCCACCAAAATGATACCAGAGGTAGAGTGAGACACCAGGAACAATATGCAAAAGGAATGAGGATGACACCTATGAAGGAATTGATGTGACCTAAGGTCAAAGGTCAGCATACTGTAACTGGGTTTTGATATAGGGGTGACTTTAAAATGATTTTTCTCCAGATTTCTACAGTAAAATGCCACCAAAATGATACCAGAGGTAGAGTGAGACACCAAGAACAATATGCAAAAGGAATGAGGATGACACCTATGAAGGAATTGATGTGACCTAAGGTCAAAGGTCAACATACTGTAACTGGGTTTTGTTATAGGGGCGATTTTAATGTCATTTTTCTCCAGATTTCTACAGTAAAATGCCACCAAAATGATACCAGAGGTAGAGTGAGACACCAGGAACAATATGCAAAAGGAATGAGGATGACACCTATGAAGGAATTGATGTGACCTAAGGTCAAAGGTCAGCATACTGTAACTGGGTTGTGTTATAGGGGTGATTTTAAAATGATTTTTCTCCAGATTTCTACAGTAAAATGCCACCAAAATGATACCAGAGGTAGAGTGAGACACCAGGAACAATATGCAAAAGGAATGAGGATGACACCTATGAAGGAATTGATGTGACCTAAGGTCAAAGGTCAACATATTGTAACTGGATTTTGTTATAGGGGTGATTTTAAAATGATTTTTCTCCAGATTTCTACAGTAAAATGCCACCAAAATGATACCAGAGGTAGAGTGAGATGTCAGGAACAATATGCAAAAGGAATGAGGATGACACCTATGAAGGAATTGATGTGACCTAAGGTCAAAGGTCAACATACTGTAACTGGGTTTTGTTATAGGGGCGATTTTAATGTCATTTTTCTCCAGATTTCTACAGTAAAATGCCACCAAAATGATACCAGAGGTAGAGTGAGACACCAGGAACAATATGCAAAAGGAATGAGGATGACACCTATGAAGGAATTGATGTGACCTAAGGTCAAAGGTCAACATATTGTAACTGGATTTTGTTATAGGGGTGATTTTAAAATGATTTTTCTCCAGATTTCTACAGTAAAATGCCACCAAAATGATACCAGAGGTAGAGTGAGATGTCAGGAACAATATGCAAAAGGAATGAGGATGACACCTATGAAGGAATTGATGTGACCTAAGGTCAAAGGTCAACATACTGTAACTGGGTTTTGTTATAGGGGCGATTTTAATGTCATTTTTCTCCAGATTTCTACAGTAAAATGCCACCAAAATGATACCAGAGGTAGAGTGAGACACCAGGAACAATATGCAAAAGGAATGAGGATGACACCTATGAAGGAATTGATGTGACCTAAGGTCAAAGGTCAACATACTGTAACTGGGTTTTGTTATAGGGGCGATTTTAATGTCATTTTTCTCCAGATTTCTACAGTAAAATGCCACCAAAATGATACCAGGGGTAGAGTGAGACACCAAGAACCTGAGGATGACACCTATGAAGGAATTGATGTGACCTAAGGTCAAAGGTCAGCATACTGTAACTGGGTTGTGTCATAGGGGTGATTTTAAAATGATTTTTCTCCAGATTTCTACAGTAAAATGCCACCAAAATGATACCAGAGGTAGAGTGAGATGTCAGGAACAATATGCAAAAGGAATGAGGATGACACCTATGAAGGAATTGATGTGACCTAAGGTCAAAGGTCAGCATACTGTAACTGGGTTGTGTTATAGGGGTGACTTTAATGTCATTTTTCTCCAGATTTCTACAGTAAAATGCCACCAAAATGATACCAGGGGTAGAGTGAGATGTCAGGAACAACATGCAAAAGGAATGAGGATGACACCTATGAAGGAATTGATGTGACCTAAGGTCAAAGGTCAACATATTGTAACTGGATTTTGTTATAGGGGTGATTTTAAAATGATTTTTCTCCAGATTTCTACAGTAAAATGCCACCAAAATGATACCAGAGGTAGAGTGAGATGTCAGGAACAATATGCAAAAGGAATGAGGATGACACCTATGAAGGAATTGATGTGACCTAAGGTCAAAGGTCAGCATTCTGTAACTGGGTTTTGATATAGGGGTGACTTTAAAATTATTTTTCTCCAGATTTCTACAGTAAAATGCCACCAAAATGATACCAGGGGTAGAGTGAGACACCAAGAACCTGAGGATGACACCTATGAAGGAATTGATGTGACCTAAGGTCAAAGGTCAGCCTACTGTAACTGGGTTGTGTTATAGGGGTGACTTTAAAATTATTTTTCTCCAGATTTCTACAGTAAAATGCCACCAAAATGATACCAGAGGTAGAGTGAGATGTCAGGAACAATATGCAAAAGGAATGAGGATGACACCTATGAAGGAATTGATGTGACCTAAGGTCAAAGGTCAACATACTGTAACTGGGTTTTGTTATAGGGGCGATTTTAATGTCATTTTTCTCCAGATTTCTACAGTAAAATGCCACCAAAATGATACCAGAGGTAGAGTGAGATGTCAGGAACAATATGCAAAAGGAATGAGGATGACACCTATGAAGGAATTGATGTGACCTAAGGTCAAAGGTCAGCATACTGTAACTGGATTTTGTTATAGGGGTGACTTTAATGTCATTTTTCTCCAGATTTCTACAGTAAAATGCCACCAAAATGATACCAGAGGTAGAGTGAGACACCAGGAACAATATGCAAAAGGAATGAGGATGACACCTATGAAGGAATTGATGTGACCTAAGGTCAAAGGTCAACATACTGTAACTGGGTTGTGTCATAGGGGTGATTTTAAAATGATTTTTCTCCAGATTTCTACAGTAAAATGCCACCAAAATGATACCAGAGGTAGAGTGAGATGTCAGGAACAATATGCAAAAGGAATGAGGATGACACCTATGAAGGAATTGATGTGACCTAAGGTCAAAGGTCAGCATACTGTAACTGGGTTGTGTTATAGGGGTGATTTTAAAATTATTTTTCTCCAGATTTCTACAGTAAAATGCCACCAAAATGATACCAGGGGTAGAGTGAGACACCAAGAACCTGAGGATGACACCTATGAAGGAATTGATGTGACCTAAGGTCAAAGGTCAGCCTACTGTAACTGGGTTGTGTTATAGGGGTGACTTTAAAATTATTTTTCTCCAGATTTCTACAGTAAAATGCCACCAAAATGATACCAGAGGTAGAGTGAGATGTCAGGAACAATATGCAAAAGGAATGAGGATGACACCTATGAAGGAATTGATGTGACCTAAGGTCAAAGGTCAACATACTGTAACTGGGTTTTGTTATAGGGGCGATTTTAATGTCATTTTTCTCCAGATTTCTACAGTAAAATGCCACCAAAATGATACCAGAGGTAGAGTGAGATGTCAGGAACAATATGCAAAAGGAATGAGGATGACACCTATGAAGGAATTGATGTGACCTAAGGTCAAAGGTCAGCATACTGTAACTGGATTTTGTTATAGGGGTGACTTTAATGTCATTTTTCTCCAGATTTCTACAGTAAAATGCCACCAAAATGATACCAGAGGTAGAGTGAGACACCAGGAACAATATGCAAAAGGAATGAGGATGACACCTATGAAGGAATTGATGTGACCTAAGGTCAAATGTCAGCATACTGTAACTGGGTTGTGGTATAGGGGTGACTTTAAAATTATTTTTCTCCAGATTTCTACAGTAAAATGCCACCAAAATGATACCAGAGGTAGAGTGAGACACCAGGAACAATATGCAAAAGGAATGAGGATGACACCTATGAAGGAATTGATGTGACCTAAGGTCAAAGGTCAACATACTGTAACTGGGTTTTATTATAGGGGCGATTTTAATGTCATTTTTCTCCAGATTTCTACAATAAAATGCCACCAAAATGATACCAGGGGTAGAGTGAGACACCAGGAACAATATGCAAAAGGAATGAGGATGACACCTATGAAGGAATTGATGTGACCTAAGGTCAAAGGTCAACATATTGTAACTGGGTTTTGTTATAGGGGTGATTTTAAAATTATTTTTCTCCAGATTTCTACAGTAAAATGCCACCAAAATGATACCAGAGGTAGAGTGAGACACCAGGAACAATATGCAAAAGGAATGAGGATGACACCTATGAAGGAATTGATGTGACCTAAGGTCAAAGGTCAGCATACTGTAACTGGGTTGTGTTATAGGGGTGATTTTAAAATGATTTTTCTCCAGATTTCTACAGTAAAATGCCACCAAAATGATACCAGAGGTAGAGTGAGATGTCAGGAACAATATGCAAAAGGAATGAGGATGACACCTATGAAGGAATTGATGTGACCTAAGGTCAAAGGTCAACATACTGTAACTGGGTTTTGTTATAGGGGCGATTTTAATGTCATTTTTCTCCAGATTTCTACAGTAAAATGCCACCAAAATGATACCAGAGGTAGAGTGAGATGTCAGGAACAATATGCAAAAGGAATGAGGATGACACCTATGAAGGAATTGATGTGACCTAAGGTCAAAGGTCAACATACTGTAACTGGGTTTTGTTATAGGGGCGATTTTAATGTCATTTTTCTCCAGATTTCTACAGTAAAATGCCACCAAAATGATACCAGAGGTAGAGTGAGACACCAGGAACAATATGCAAAAGGAATGAGGATGACACCTATGAAGGAATTGATGTGACCTAAGGTCAAAGGTCAGCATACTGTAACTGGGTTTTGATATAGGGGTGACTTTAAAATGATTTTTCTCCAGATTTCTACAGTAAAATGCCACCAAAATGATACCAGGGGTAGAGTGAGACACCAAGAACAATATGCAAAAGGAATGAGGATGACACCTATGAAGGAATTGATGTGACCTAAGGTCAAAGGTCAACATACTGTAACTGGGTTGTGTCATAGGGGTGATTTTAAAATGATTTTTCTCCAGATTTCTACAGTAAAATGCCACCAAAATGATACCAGAGGTAGAGTGAGACACCAAGAACCTGAGGATGACACCTATGAAGGAATTGATGTGACCTAAGGTCAAAGGTCAGCATACTGTAACTGGGTTGTGTTATAGGGGTGACTTTAAAATGATTTTTCTCCAGATTTCTACAGTAAAATGCCACCAAAATGATACCAGAGGTAGAGTGAGATGTCAGGAACAATATGCAAAAGGAATGAGGATGACACCTATGAAGGAATTGATGTGACCTAAGGTCAAAGGTCAACATACTGTAACTGGGTTTTGTTATAGGGGCGATTTTAATGTCATTTTTCTCCAGATTTCTACAGTAAAATGCCACCAAAATGATACCAGAGGTAGAGTGAGACACCAGGAACAATATGCAAAAGGAATGAGGATGACACCTATGAAGGAATTGATGTGACCTAAGGTCAAAGGTCAGCATACTGTAACTGGGTTTTGATATAGGGGTGACTTTAAAATGATTTTTCTCCAGATTTCTACAGTAAAATGCCACCAAAATGATACCAGGGGTAGAGTGAGACACCAAGAACAATATGCAAAAGGAATGAGGATGACACCTATGAAGGAATTGATGTGACCTAAGGTCAAAGGTCAGCATACTGTAACTGGGTTGTGTCATAGGGGTGATTTTAAAATGATTTTTCTCCAGATTTCTACAGTAAAATGCCACCAAAATGATACCAGAGGTAGAGTGAGACACCAGGAACAATATGCAAAAGGAATGAGGATGACACCTATGAAGGAATTGATGTGACCTAAGGTCAAAGGTCAGCATACTGTAACTGGGTTTTGTTATAGGGGCGATTTTAATGTCATTTTTCTCCAGATTTCTACAGTAAAATGCCACCAAAATGATACCAGAGGTAGAGTGAGACACCAGGAACAATATGCAAAAGGAATGAGGATGACACCTATGAAGGAATTGATGTGACCTAAGGTCAAAGGTCAACATACTGTAACTGGGTTTTGTTATAGGGGCGATTTTAATGTCATTTTTCTCCAGATTTCTACAGTAAAATGCCACCAAAATGATACCAGAGGTAGAGTGAGACACCAGGAACAATATGCAAAAGGAATGAGGATGACACCTATGAAGGAATTGATGTGACCTAAGGTCAAAGGTCAGCATACTGTAACTGGGTTGTGTCATAGGGGTGATTTTAAAATGATTTTTCTCCAGATTTCTACAGTAAAATGCCACCAAAATGATACCAGAGGTAGAGTGAGATGTCAGGAACAACATGCAAAAGGAATGAGGATGACACCTATGAAGGAATTGATGTGACCTAAGGTCAAAGGTCAGCATACTGTAACTGGGTTGTGTCATAGGGGTGATTTTAAAATGATTTTTCTCCAGATTTCTACAGTAAAATGCCACCAAAATGATACCAGAGGTAGAGTGAGACACCAGGAACAATATGCAAAAGGAATGAGGATGACACCTATGAAGGAATTGATGTGACCTAAGGTCAAAGGTCAACATATTGTAACTGGATTTTGTTATAGGGGTGATTTTAAAATGATTTTTCTCCAGATTTCTACAGTAAAATGCCACCAAAATGATACCAGAGGTAGAGTGAGATGTCAGGAACAATATGCAAAAGGAATGAGGATGACACCTATGAAGGAATTGATGTGACCTAAGGTCAAAGGTCAACATACTGTAACTGGGTTTTGTTATAGGGGCGATTTTAATGTCATTTTTCTCCAGATTTCTACAGTAAAATGCCACCAAAATGATACCAGAGGTAGAGTGAGACACCAGGAACAATATGCAAAAGGAATGAGGATGACACCTATGAAGGAATTGATGTGACCTAAGGTCAAAGGTCAACATATTGTAACTGGATTTTGTTATAGGGGTGATTTTAAAATGATTTTTCTCCAGATTTCTACAGTAAAATGCCACCAAAATGATACCAGAGGTAGAGTGAGATGTCAGGAACAATATGCAAAAGGAATGAGGATGACACCTATGAAGGAATTGATGTGACCTAAGGTCAAAGGTCAACATACTGTAACTGGGTTTTGTTATAGGGGCGATTTTAATGTCATTTTTCTCCAGATTTCTACAGTAAAATGCCACCAAAATGATACCAGAGGTAGAGTGAGACCCCAGGAACAATATGCAAAAGGAATGAGGATGACACCTATGAAGGAATTGATGTGACCTAAGGTCAAAGGTCAGCATACTGTAACTGGGTTGTGTCATAGGGGTGATTTTAAAATGATTTTTCTCCAGATTTCTACAGTAAAATGCCACCAAAATGATACCAGAGGTAGAGTGAGATGTCAGGAACAATATGCAAAAGGAATGAGGATGACACCTATGAAGGAATTGATGTGACCTAAGGTCAAAGGTCAACATACTGTAACTGGGTTTTGTTATAGGGGCGATTTTAATGTCATTTTTCTCCAGATTTCTACAGTAAAATGCCACCAAAATGATACCAGAGGTAGAGTGAGACACCAAGAACCTGAGGATGACACCTATGAAGGAATTGATGTGACCTAAGGTCAAAGGTCAGCATACTGTAACTGGGTTGTGTCATAGGGGTGATTTTAAAATGATTTTTCTCCAGATTTCTACAGTAAAATGCCACTAAAATGATACCAGAGGTAGAGTGAGATGTCAGGAACAATATGCAAAAGGAATGAGGATGACACCTATGAAGGAATTGATGTGAGCTAAGGTCAAAGGTCAACATATTGTAACTGGGTTTTGTTATAGGGGTGATTTTAAAATTATTTTTCTCCAGATTTCTACAGTAAAATGCCACCAAAATGATACCAGAGGTAGAGTGAGACCCCAGGAACAATATGCAAAAGGAATGAGGATGACACCTATGAAGGAATTGATGTGACCTAAGGTCAAAGGTCAGCATACTGTAACTGGGTTGTGTCATAGGGGTGATTTTAAAATGATTTTTCTCCAGATTTCTACAGTAAAATGCCACCAAAATGATACCAGAGGTAGAGTGAGATGTCAGGAACAATATGCAAAAGGAATGAGGATGACACCTATGAAGGAATTGATGTGACCTAAGGTCAAAGGTCAACATACTGTAACTGGGTTTTGTTATAGGGGCGATTTTAATGTCATTTTTCTCCAGATTTCTACAGTAAAATGCCACCAAAATGATACCAGAGGTAGAGTGAGACACCAAGAACCTGAGGATGACACCTATGAAGGAATTGATGTGACCTAAGGTCAAAGGTCAGCATACTGTAACTGGGTTGTGTCATAGGGGTGATTTTAAAATGATTTTTCTCCAGATTTCTACAGTAAAATGCCACCAAAATGATACCAGAGGTAGAGTGAGATGTCAGGAACAATATGCAAAAGGAATGAGGATGACACCTATGAAGGAATTGATGTGACCTAAGGTCAAAGGTCAACATACTGTAACTGGGTTTTGTTATAGGGGTGACTTTAAAATGATTTTTCTCCAGATTTCTACAGTAAAATGCCACCAAAATGATACCAGAGGTAGAGTGAGATGTCAGGAACAATATGCAAAAGGAATGAGGATGACACCTATGAAGGAATTGATGTGACCTAAGGTCAAAGGTCAACATACTGTAACTGGGTTTTGTTATAGGGGCGATTTTAATGTCATTTTTCTCCAGATTTCTACAGTAAAATGCCACCAAAATGATACCAGGGGTAGAGTGAGACACCAAGAACCTGAGGATGACACCTATGAAGGAATTGATGTGACCTAAGGTCAAAGGTCAGCATACTGTAACTGGGTTGTGTCATAGGGGTGATTTTAAAATGATTTTTCTCCAGATTTCTACAGTAAAATGCCACCAAAATGATACCAGAGGTAGAGTGAGACACCAGGAACAATATGCAAAAGGAATGAGGATGACACCTATGAAGGAATTGATGTGACCTAAGGTCAAAGGTCAACATATTGTAACTGGGTTTTGTTATAGGGGTGATTTTAAAATTATTTTTCTCCAGATTTCTACAGTAAAATGCCACCAAAATGATACCAGAGGTAGAGTGAGACACCAGGAACAATATGCAAAAGGAATGAGGATGACACCTATAAAGGAATTGATGTGACCTAAGGTCAAAGGTCAACATACTGTAACTGGGTTTTGTTATAGGGGCGATTTTAATGTCATTTTTCTCCAGATTTCTACAGTAAAATGCCACCAAAATGATACCAGAGGTAGAGTGAGACACCAGGAACAATATGCAAAAGGAATGAGGATGACACCTATGAAGGAATTGATGTGACCTAAGGTCAAAGGTCAGCATACTGTAACTGGGTTGTGTTATAGGGGTGACTTTAAAATGATTTTTCTCCAGATTTCTACAGTAAAATGCCACCAAAATGATACCAGAGGTAGAGTGAGATGTCAGGAACAATATGCAAAAGGAATGAGGATGACACCTATGAAGGGGAATTGATGTGACCTAAGGTCAAAGGTCAACATACTGTAACTGGGTTTTGTTATAGGGGCGATTTTAATGTCATTTTTCTCCAGATTTCTACAGTAAAATGCCACCAAAATGATACCAGGGGTAGAGTGAGACACCAAGAACCTGAGGATGACACCTATGAAGGAATTGATGTGACCTAAGGTCAAAGGTCAGCATACTGTAACTGGGTTGTGTCATAGGGGTGATTTTAAAATGATTTTTCTCCAGATTTCTACAGTAAAATGCCACCAAAATGATACCAGAGGTAGAGTGAGACACCAGGAACAATATGCAAAAGGAATGAGGATGACACCTATGAAGGAATTGATGTGACCTAAGGTCAAAGGTCAACATATTGTAACTGGGTTTTGTTATAGGGGTGATTTTAAAATTATTTTTCTCCAGATTTCTACAGTAAAATGCCACCAAAATGATACCAGAGGTAGAGTGAGATGTCAGGAACAATATGCAAAAGGAATGAGGATGACACCTATGAAGGAATTGATGTGACCTAAGGTCAAAGGTCAACATACTGTAACTGGGTTTTGTTATAGGGGCGATTTTAATGTCATTTTTCTCCAGATTTCTACAGTAAAATGCCACCAAAATGATACCAGAGGTAGAGTGAGACACCAGGAACAATATGCAAAAGGAATGAGGATGACACCTATGAAGGAATTGATGTGACCTAAGGTCAAAGGTCAGCATACTGTAACTGGGTTGTGTTATAGGGGTGACTTTAAAATGATTTTTCTCCAGATTTCTACAGTAAAATGCCACCAAAATGATACCAGAGGTAGAGTGAGACACCAGGAACAATATGCAAAAGGAATGAGGATGACACCTATGAAGGAATTGATGTGACCTAAGGTCAAAGGTCAACATACTGTAACTGGGTTTTGTTATAGGGGCGATTTTAATGTCATTTTTCTCCAGATTTCTACAGTAAAATGCCACCAAAATGATACCAGAGGTAGAGTGAGACACCAGGAACAATATGCAAAAGGAATGAGGATGACACCTATGAAGGAATTGATGTGACCTAAGGTCAAAGGTCAACATATTGTAACTGGATTTTGTTATAGGGGTGATTTTAAAATGATTTTTCTCCAGATTTCTACAGTAAAATGCCACCAAAATGATACCAGAGGTAGAGTGAGATGTCAGGAACAATATGCAAAAGGAATGAGGATGACACCTATGAAGGAATTGATGTGACCTAAGGTCAAAGGTCAACATATTGTAACTGGATTTTGTTATAGGGGTGATTTTAAAATGATTTTTCTCCAGATTTCTACAGTAAAATGCCACCAAAATGATACCAGAGGTAGAGTGAGACACCAGGAACAATATGCAAAAGGAATGAGGATGACACCTATGAAGGAATTGATGTGGCCTAAGGTCAAAGGTCAGCATACTGTAACTGGGTTGTGTTATAGGGGTGACTTTAAAATTATTTTTCTCCAGATTTCTACAGTAAAATGCCACCAAAATGATACCAGAGGTAGAGTGAGACACCAGGAACAATATGCAAAAGGAATGAGGATGACACCTATGAAGGAATTGATGTGACCTAAGGTCAAAGGTCAGCATACTGTAACTGGGTTTTGTTATAGGGGCGATTTTAATGTCATTTTTCTCCAGATTTCTACAGTAAAATGCCACCAAAATGATACCAGGGGTAGAGTGAGACACCAAGAACCTGAGGATGACACCTATGAAGGAATTGATGTGACCTAAGGTCAAAGGTCAGCATACTGTAACTGGGTTGTGTCATAGGGGTGATTTTAAAATGATTTTTCTCCAGATTTCTACAGTAAAATGCCACCAAAATGATACCAGAGGTAGAGTGAGATGTCAGGAACAATATGCAAAAGGAATGAGGATGACACCTATGAAGGAATTGATGTGACCTAAGGTCAAAGGTCAACATACTGTAACTGGGTTTTGTTATAGGGGCGATTTTAATGTCATTTTTCTCCAGATTTCTACAGTAAAATGCCACCAAAATGATACCAGAGGTAGAGTGAGACACCAGGAACAATATGCAAAAGGAATGAGGATGACACCTATGAAGGAATTGATGTGACCTAAGGTCAAAGGTCAGCATAATGTAACTGGGTTGTGTTATAGGGGTGACTTTAAAATGATTTTTCTCCAGATTTCTACAGTAAAATGCCACCAAAATGATACCAGAGGTAGAGTGAGATGTCAGGAACAATATGCAAAAGGAATGAGGATGACACCTATGAAGGAATTGATGTGACCTAAGGTCAAAGGTCAACATACTGTAACTGGGTTTTGTTATAGGGGCGATTTTAATGTCATTTTTCTCCAGATTTCTACAGTAAAATGCCACCAAAATGATACCAGAGGTAGAGTGAGATGTCAGGAACAATATGCAAAAGGAATGAGGATGACACCTATGAAGGAATTGATGTGACCTAAGGTCAAAGGTCAACATATTGTAACTGGATTTTGTTATAGGGGTGATTTTAAAATGATTTTTCTCCAGATTTCTACAGTAAAATGCCACCAAAATGATACCAGAGGTAGAGTGAGACACCAGGAACAATATGCAAAAGGAATGAGGATGACACCTATGAAGGAATTGATGTGACCTAAGGTCAAAGGTCAGCATACTGTAACTGGGTTTTGATATAGGGGTGACTTTAAAATGATTTTTCTCCAGATTTCTACAGTAAAATGCCACCAAAATGATACCAGAGGTAGAGTGAGATGTCAGGAACAATATGCAAAAGGAATGAGGATGACACCTATGAAGGAATTGATGTGACCTAAGGTCAAAGGTCAACATACTGTAACTGGGTTTTGTTATAGGGGCGATTTTAATGTCATTTTTCTCCAGATTTCTACAGTAAAATGCCACCAAAATGATACCAGAGGTAGAGTGAGACACCAGGAACAATATGCAAAAGGAATGAGGATGACACCTATGAAGGAATTGATGTGACCTAAGGTCAAAGGTCAACATACTGTAACTGGGTTTTGTTATAGGGGCGATTTAATGTCATTTTTCTCCAGATTTCTACAGTAAAATGCCACCAAAATGATACCAGAGGTAGAGTGAGACACCAGGAACAATATGCAAAAGGAATGAGGATGACACCTATGAAGGAATTGATGTGACCTAAGGTCAAAGGTCAACATACTGTAACTGGGTTTTGTTATAGGGGCGATTTTAATGTCATTTTTCTCCAGATTTCTACAGTAAAATGCCACCAAAATGATACCAGAGGTAGAGTGAGACACCAGGAACAATATGCAAAAGGAATGAGGATGACACCTATGAAGGAATTGATGTGACCTAAGGTCAAAGGTCAGCATACTGTAACTGGGTTGTGTCATAGGGGTGATTTTAAAATGATTTTTCTCCAGATTTCTACAGTAAAATGCCACCAAAATGATACCAGAGGTAGAGTGAGATGTCAGGAACAACATGCAAAAGGAATGAGGATGACACCTATGAAGGAATTGATGTGACCTAAGGTCAAAGGTCAGCATACTGTAACTGGGTTTTGATATAGGGGTGACTTTAAAATGATTTTTCTCCAGATTTCTACAGTAAAATGCCACCAAAATGATACCAGAGGTAGAGTGAGACACCAGGAACAATATGCAAAAGGAATGAGGATGACACCTATGAAGGAATTGATGTGACCTAAGGTCAAAGGTCAACATACTGTAACTGGGTTTTGTTATAGGGGCGATTTTAATGTCATTTTTCTCCAGATTTCTACAGTAAAATGCCACCAAAATGATACCAGGGGTAGAGTGAGATGTCAGGAACAATATGCAAAAGGAATGAGGATGACACCTATGAAGGAATTGATGTGACCTAAGGTCAAAGGTCAACATATTGTAACTGGGTTTTGTTATAGGGGTGATTTTAAAATGATTTTTCTCCAGATTTCTACAATAAAATGCCACCAAAATGATACCAGAGGTAGAGTGAGATGTCAGGAACAATATGCAAAAGGAATGAGGATGACACCTATGAAGGAATTGATGTGACCTAAGGTCAAAGGTCAACATACTGTAACTGGGTTTTGTTATAGGGGCGATTTTAATGTCATTTTTCTCCAGATTTCTACAGTAAAATGCCACCAAAATGATACCAGAGGTAGAGTGAGACACCAGGAACAATATGCAAAAGGAATGAGGATGACACCTATGAAGGAATTGATGTGACCTAAGGTCAAAGGTCAACATACTGTAACTGGGTTTTGTTATAGGGGCGATTTTAATGTCATTTTTCTCCAGATTTCTACAGTAAAATGCCACCAAAATGATACCAGAGGTAGAGTGAGACACCAGGAACAATATGCAAAAGGAATGAGGATGACACCTATGAAGGAATTGATGTGACCTAAGGTCAAAGGTCAACATATTGTAACTGGGTTTTGTTATAGGGGTGATTTTAAAATTATTTTTCTCCAGATTTCTACAGTAAAATGCCACCAAAATGATACCAGAGGTAGAGTGAGACACCAGGAACAATATGCAAAAGGAATGAGGATGACACCTATGAAGGAATTGATGTGACCTAAGGTCAAAGGTCAACATACTGTAACTGGGTTTTGTTATAGGGGCGATTTTAATGTCATTTTTCTCCAGATTTCTACAGTAAAATGCCACCAAAATGATACCAGAGGTAGAGTGAGACACCAGGAACAATATGCAAAAGGAATGAGGATGACACCTATGAAGGAATTGATGTGACCTAAGGTCAAAGGTCAGCATACTGTAACTGGGTTGTGTCATAGGGGTGATTTTAAAATGATTTTTCTCCAGATTTCTACAGTAAAATGCCACCAAAATGATACCAGAGGTAGAGTGAGATGTCAGGAACAACATGCAAAAGGAATGAGGATGACACCTATGAAGGAATTGATGTGACCTAAGGTCAAAGGTCAGCATACTGTAACTGGGTTTTGATATAGGGGTGACTTTAAAATGATTTTTCTCCAGATTTCTACAGTAAAATGCCACCAAAATGATACCAGAGGTAGAGTGAGACACCAGGAACAATATGCAAAAGGAATGAGGATGACACCTATGAAGGAATTGATGTGACCTAAGGTCAAAGGTCAACATACTGTAACTGGGTTTTGTTATAGGGGCGATTTTAATGTCATTTTTCTCCAGATTTCTACAGTAAAATGCCACCAAAATGATACCAGGGGTAGAGTGAGACACCAGGAACAATATGCAAAAGGAATGAGGATGACACCTATGAAGGAATTGATGTGACCTAAGGTCAAAGGTCAGCATACTGTAACTGGGTTGTGTCATAGGGGTGATTTTAAAATGATTTTTCTCCAGATTTCTACAGTAAAATGCCACCAAAATGATACCAGAGGTAGAGTGAGACACCAGGAACAATATGCAAAAGGAATGAGGATGACACCTATGAAGGAATTGATGTGACCTAAGGTCAAAGGTCAACATACTGTAACTGGGTTTTGTTATAGGGGTGATTTTAATGTCATTTTTCTCCAGATTTCTACAGTAAAATGCCACCAAAATGATACCAGAGGTAGAGTGAGACACCAGGAACAATATGCAAAAGGAATGAGGATGACACCTATGAAGGAATTGATGTGACCTAAGGTCAAAGGTCAACATACTGTAACTGGGTTTTGTTATAGGGGCGATTTTAATGTCATTTTTCTCCAGATTTCTACAGTAAAATGCCACCAAAATGATACCAGAGGTAGAGTGAGACACCAGGAACAATATGCAAAAGGAATGAGGATGACACCTATGAAGGAATTGATGTGACCTAAGGTCAAAGGTCAACATATTGTAACTGGGTTTTGTTATAGGGGTGATTTTAAAATTATTTTTCTCCAGATTTCTACAGTAAAATGCCACCAAAATGATACCAGAGGTAGAGTGAGACACCAGGAACAATATGCAAAAGGAATGAGGATGACACCTATGAAGGAATTGATGTGACCTAAGGTCAAAGGTCAACATACTGTAACTGGGTTTTGTTATAGGGGCGATTTTAATGTCATTTTTCTCCAGATTTCTACAGTAAAATGCCACCAAAATGATACCAGAGGTAGAGTGAGATGTCAGGAACAATATGCAAAAGGAATGAGGATGACACCTATGAAGGAATTGATGTGACCTAAGGTCAAAGGTCAACATATTGTAACTGGGTTTTGTTATAGGGGTGATTTTAAAATGATTTTTCTCCAGATTTCTACAATAAAATGCCACCAAAATGATACCAGAGGTAGAGTGAGATGTCAGGAACAATATGCAAAAGGAATGAGGATGACACCTATGAAGGAATTGATGTGACCTAAGGTCAAAGGTCAGCATACTGTAACTGGGTTGTGTCATAGGGGTGATTTTAAAATGATTTTTCTCCAGATTTCTACAGTAAAATGCCACCAAACTGATACCAGAGGTAGAGTGAGACACCAGGAACAATATGCAAAAGGAATGAGGATGACACCTATGAAGGAATTGATGTGACCTAAGGTCAAAGGTCAACATATTCTAACTGGGTTTTGTTATAGGGGTGATTTTAAAATGATTTTTCTCCAGATTTCTACAATAAAATGCCACCAAAATGATACCAGAGGTAGAGTGAGATGTCAGGAACAATATGCAAAAGGAATGAGGATGACACCTATGAAGGAATTGATGTGACCTAAGGTCAAAGGTCAGCATACTGTAACTGGGTTGTGTCATAGGGGTGATTTTAAAATGATTTTTCTCCAGATTTCTACAGTAAAATGCCACCAAAATGATACCAGAGGTAGAGTGAGACACCAGGAACAATATGCAAAAGGAATGAGGATGACACCTATGAAGGAATTGATGTGACCTAAGGTCAAAGGTCAACATACTGTAACTGGGTTTTGTTATAGGGGCGATTTTAATGTCATTTTTCTCCAGATTTATACAGTAAAATGCCACCAAAATGATACCAGAGGTAGAGTGAGACACCAAGAACCTGAGGATGACACCTATGAAGGAATTGATGTGACCTAAGGTCAAAGGTCAACATATTGTAACTGGGTTTTGTTATAGGGGTGATTTTAAAATGATTTTTCTCCAGATTTCTACAATAAAATGCCACCAAAATGATACCAGAGGTAGAGTGAGATGTCAGGAACAATATGCAAAAGGAATGAGGATGACACCTATGAAGGAATTGATGTGACCTAAGGTCAAAGGTCAGCATACTGTAACTGGGTTGTGTCATAGGGGTGATTTTAAAATGATTTTTCTCCAGATTTCTACAGTAAAATGCCACCAAAATGATACCAGAGGTAGAGTGAGACACCAGGAACAATATGCAAAAGGAATGAGGATGACACCTATGAAGGAATTGATGTGACCTAAGGTCAAAGGTCAACATACTGTAACTGGGTTTTGTTATAGGGGCGATTTTAATGTCATTTTTCTCCAGATTTCTACAGTAAAATGCCACCAAAATGATACCAGAGGTAGAGTGAGACACCAGGAACAATATGCAAAAGGAATGAGGATGACACCTATGAAGGAATTGATGTGACCTAAGGTCAAAGGTCAACATACTGTAACTGGGTTTTGTTATAGGGGCGATTTTAATGTCATTTTTCTCCAGATTTCTACAGTAAAATGCCACCAAAATGATACCAGAGGTAGAGTGAGACACCAGGAACAATATGCAAAAGGAATGAGGATGACACCTATGAAGGAATTGATGTGACCTAAGGTCAAAGGTCAACATATTGTAACTGGGTTTTGTTATAGGGGTGATTTTAAAATTATTTTTCTCCAGATTTCTACAGTAAAATGCCACCAAAATGATACCAGAGGTAGAGTGAGACACCAGGAACAATATGCAAAAGGAATGAGGATGACACCTATGAAGGAATTGATGTGACCTAAGGTCAAAGGTCAGCATACTGTAACTGGGTTTTGTTATAGGGGTGATTTTAATGTCATTTTTCTCCAGATTTCTACAGTAAAATGCCACCAAAATGATACCAGAGGTAGAGTGAGATGTCAGGAACAATATGCAAAAGGAATGAGGATGACACCTATGAAGGAATTGATGTGACCTAAGGTCAAAGGTCAACATATTGTAACTGGGTTTTGTTATACGGGTGATTTTAAAATGATTTTTCTCCAGATTTCTACAATAAAATGCCACCAAAATGATACCAGAGGTAGAGTGAGATGTCAGGAACAATATGCAAAAGGAATGAGGATGACACCTATGAAGGAATTGATGTGACCTAAGGTCAAAGGTCAGCATACTGTAACTGGGTTGTGTCATAGGGGTGATTTTAAAATGATTTTTCTCCAGATTTCTACAGTAAAATGCCACCAAACTGATACCAGAGGTAGAGTGAGACACCAGGAACAATATGCAAAAGGAATGAGGATGACACCTATGAAGGAATTGATGTGACCTAAGGTCAAAGGTCAACATATTGTAACTGGGTTTGTTATAGGGGTGATTTTAAAATGATTTTTCTCCAGATTTCTACAATAAAATGCCACCAAAATGATACCAGAGGTAGAGTGAGATGTCAGGAACAATATGCAAAAGGAATGAGGATGACACCTATGAAGGAATTGATGTGACCTAAGGTCAAAGGTCAGCATACTGTAACTGGGTTGTGTCATAGGGGTGATTTTAAAATGATTTTTCTCCAGATTTCTACAGTAAAATGCCACCAAAATGATACCAGAGGTAGAGTGAGATGTCAGGAACAATATGCAAAAGGAATGAGGATGACACCTATGAAGGAATTGATGTGACCTAAGGTCAAAGGTCAACATACTGTAACTGGGTTTTGTTATAGGGGTGATTTTAATGTCATTTTTCTCCAGATTTCTACAGTAAAATGCCACCAAAATGATACCAGAGGTAGAGTGAGACACCAGGAACAATATGCAAAAGGAATGAGGATGACACCTATGAAGGAATTGATGTGACCTAAGGTCAAATGTCAACATACTGTAACTGGGTTTTGTTATAGGGGCGATTTTAATGTCATTTTTCTCCAGATTTATACAGTAAAATGCCACCAAAATGATACCAGAGGTAGAGTGAGACACCAGGAACAATATGCAAAAGGAATGAGGATGACACCTATGAAGGAATTGATGTGACCTAAGGTCAAAGGTCAACATATTGTAACTGGGTTTTGTTATAGGGGTGATTTTAAAATTATTTTTCTCCAGATTTCTACAATAAAATGCCACCAAAATGATACCAGAGGTAGAGTGAGATGTCAGGAACAATATGCAAAAGGAATGAGGATGACACCTATGAAGGAATTGATGTGACCTAAGGTCAAAGGTCAGCATACTGTAACTGGGTTGTGTCATAGGGGTGATTTTAAAATGATTTTTCTCCAGATTTCTACAGTAAAATGCCACCAAAATGATACCAGAGGTAGAGTGAGACACCAGGAACAATATGCAAAAGGAATGAGGATGACACCTATGAAGGAATTGATGTGACCTAAGGTCAAAGGTCAACATACTGTAACTGGGTTTTGTTATAGGGGTGATTTTAATGTCATTTTTCTCCAGATTTCTACAGTAAAATGCCACCAAAATGATACCAGAGGTAGAGTGAGACACCAGGAACAATATGCAAAAGGAATGAGGATGACACCTATGAAGGAATTGATGTGACCTAAGGTCAAATGTCAACATACTGTAACTGGGTTTTGTTATAGGGGTGATTTTAATGTCATTTTTCTCCAGATTTCTACAGTAAAATGCCACCAAAATGATACCAGAGGTAGAGTGAGACACCAGGAACAATATGCAAAAGGAATGAGGATGACACCTATGAAGGAATTGATGTGACCTAAGGTCAAAGGTCAACATACTGTAACTGGGTTTTGTTATAGGGGCGATTTTAATGTCATTTTTCTCCAGATTTCTACAGTAAAATGCCACCAAAATGATACCAGAGGTAGAGTGAGATGTCAGGAACAATATGCAAAAGGAATGAGGATGACACCTATGAAGGAATTGATGTGACCTAAGGTCAAAGGTCAACATATTGTAACTGGGTTTTGTTATAGGGGTGATTTTAAAATGATTTTTCTCCAGATTTCTACAATAAAATGCCACCAAAATGATACCAGAGGTAGAGTGAGATGTCAGGAACAATATGCAAAAGGAATGAGGATGACACCTATGAAGGAATTGATGTGACCTAAGGTCAAAGGTCAGCATACTGTAACTGGGTTGTGTCATAGGGGTGATTTTAAAATGATTTTTCTCCAGATTTCTACAGTAAAATGCCACCAAACTGATACCAGAGGTAGAGTGAGACACCAGGAACAATATGCAAAAGGAATGAGGATGACACCTATGAAGGAATTGATGTGACCTAAGGTCAAAGGTCAACATATTCTAACTGGGTTTTGTTATAGGGGTGATTTTAAAATGATTTTTCTCCAGATTTCTACAATAAAATGCCACCAAAATGATACCAGAGGTAGAGTGAGATGTCAGGAACAATATGCAAAAGGAATGAGGATGACACCTATGAAGGAATTGATGTGACCTAAGGTCAAAGGTCAGCATACTGTAACTGGGTTGTGTCATAGGGGTGATTTTAAAATGATTTTTCTCCAGATTTCTACAGTAAAATGCCACCAAAATGATACCAGAGGTAGAGTGAGACACCAGGAACAATATGCAAAAGGAATGAGGATGACACCTATGAAGGAATTGATGTGACCTAAGGTCAAAGGTCAACATACTGTAACTGGGTTTTGTTATAGGGGCGATTTTAATGTCATTTTTCTCCAGATTTATACAGTAAAATGCCACCAAAATGATACCAGAGGTAGAGTGAGACACCAAGAACCTGAGGATGACACCTATGAAGGAATTGATGTGACCTAAGGTCAAAGGTCAACATATTGTAACTGGGTTTTGTTATAGGGGTGATTTTAAAATGATTTTTCTCCAGATTTCTACAATAAAATGCCACCAAAATGATACCAGAGGTAGAGTGAGATGTCAGGAACAATATGCAAAAGGAATGAGGATGACACCTATGAAGGAATTGATGTGACCTAAGGTCAAAGGTCAGCATACTGTAACTGGGTTGTGTCATAGGGGTGATTTTAAAATGATTTTTCTCCAGATTTCTACAGTAAAATGCCACCAAAATGATACCAGAGGTAGAGTGAGACACCAGGAACAATATGCAAAAGGAATGAGGATGACACCTATGAAGGAATTGATGTGACCTAAGGTCAAAGGTCAACATACTGTAACTGGGTTTTGTTATAGGGGTGATTTTAATGTCATTTTTCTCCAGATTTCTACAGTAAAATGCCACCAAAATGATACCAGAGGTAGAGTGAGACACCAGGAACAATATGCAAAAGGAATGAGGATGACACCTATGAAGGAATTGATGTGACCTAAGGTCAAAGGTCAACATACTGTAACTGGGTTTTGTTATAGGGGCGATTTTAATGTCATTTTTCTCCAGATTTCTACAGTAAAATGCCACCAAAATGATACCAGAGGTAGAGTGAGACACCAGGAACAATATGCAAAAGGAATGAGGATGACACCTATGAAGGAATTGATGTGACCTAAGGTCAAAGGTCAACATATTGTAACTGGGTTTTGTTATAGGGGTGATTTTAAAATTATTTTTCTCCAGATTTCTACAGTAAAATGCCACCAAAATGATACCAGAGGTAGAGTGAGACACCAGGAACAATATGCAAAAGGAATGAGGATGACACCTATGAAGGAATTGATGTGACCTAAGGTCAAAGGTCAGCATACTGTAACTGGGTTTTGTTATAGGGGCGATTTTAATGTCATTTTTCTCCAGATTTCTACAGTAAAATGCCACCAAAATGATACCAGAGGTAGAGTGAGATGTCAGGAACAATATGCAAAAGGAATGAGGATGACACCTATGAAGGAATTGATGTGACCTAAGGTCAAAGGTCAACATATTGTAACTGGGTTTTGTTATACGGGTGATTTTAAAATGATTTTTCTCCAGATTTCTACAATAAAATGCCACCAAAATGATACCAGAGGTAGAGTGAGATGTCAGGAACAATATGCAAAAGGAATGAGGATGACACCTATGAAGGAATTGATGTGACCTAAGGTCAAAGGTCAGCATACTGTAACTGGGTTGTGTCATAGGGGTGATTTTAAAATGATTTTTCTCCAGATTTCTACAGTAAAATGCCACCAAACTGATACCAGAGGTAGAGTGAGACACCAGGAACAATATGCAAAAGGAATGAGGATGACACCTATGAAGGAATTGATGTGACCTAAGGTCAAAGGTCAACATATTGTAACTGGGTTTTGTTATAGGGGTGATTTTAAAATGATTTTTCTCCAGATTTCTACAATAAAATGCCACCAAAATGATACCAGAGGTAGAGTGAGATGTCAGGAACAATATGCAAAAGGAATGAGGATGACACCTATGAAGGAATTGATGTGACCTAAGGTCAAAGGTCAGCATACTGTAACTGGGTTGTGTCATAGGGGTGATTTTAAAATGATTTTTCTCCAGATTTCTACAGTAAAATGCCACCAAAATGATACCAGAGGTAGAGTGAGATGTCAGGAACAATATGCAAAAGGAATGAGGATGACACCTATGAAGGAATTGATGTGACCTAAGGTCAAAGGTCAACATACTGTAACTGGGTTTTGTTATAGGGGCGATTTTAATGTCATTTTTCTCCAGATTTCTACAGTAAAATGCCACCAAAATGATACCAGAGGTAGAGTGAGACACCAGGAACAATATGCAAAAGGAATGAGGATGACACCTATGAAGGAATTGATGTGACCTAAGGTCAAATGTCAACATACTGTAACTGGGTTTTGTTATAGGGGCGATTTTAATGTCATTTTTCTCCAGATTTATACAGTAAAATGCCACCAAAATGATACCAGAGGTAGAGTGAGACACCAGGAACAATATGCAAAAGGAATGAGGATGACACCTATGAAGGAATTGATGTGACCTAAGGTCAAAGGTCAACATATTGTAACTGGGTTTTGTTATAGGGGTGATTTTAAAATTATTTTTCTCCAGATTTCTACAATAAAATGCCACCAAAATGATACCAGAGGTAGAGTGAGATGTCAGGAACAATATGCAAAAGGAATGAGGATGACACCTATGAAGGAATTGATGTGACCTAAGGTCAAAGGTCAGCATACTGTAACTGGGTTGTGTCATAGGGGTGATTTTAAAATGATTTTTCTCCAGATTTCTACAGTAAAATGCCACCAAAATGATACCAGAGGTAGAGTGAGACACCAGGAACAATATGCAAAAGGAATGAGGATGACACCTATGAAGGAATTGATGTGACCTAAGGTCAAAGGTCAACATACTGTAACTGGGTTTTGTTATAGGGGCGATTTTAATGTCATTTTTCTCCAGATTTCTAAAGTAAAATGCCACCAATGATACCAGAGGTAGAGTGAGACACCAGGAACAATATGCAAAAGGAATGAGGATGACACCTATGAAGGAATTGATGTGACCTAAGGTCAAATGTCAACATACTGTAACTGGGTTTTGTTATAGGGGCGATTTTAATGTCATTTTTCTCCAGATTTATACAGTAAAATGCCACCAAAATGATACCAGAGGTAGAGTGAGACACCAGGAACAATATGCAAAAGGAATGAGGATGACACCTATGAAGGAATTGATGTGACCTAAGGTCAAAGGTCAACATACTGTAACTGGGTTTTGTTATAGGGGCGATTTTAATGTCATTTTTCTCCAGATTTCTACAGTAAAATGCCACCAAAATGATACCAGGGGTAGAGTGAGATGTCAGGAACAATATGCAAAAGGAATGAGGATGACACCTATGAAGGAATTGATGTGACCTAAGGTCAAAGGTCAACATATTGTAACTGGGTTTTGTTATAGGGGTGATTTTAAAATGATTTTTTCCAGATTTCTACAATAAAATGCCACCAAAATGATACCAGAGGTAGAGTGAGATGTCAGGAACAATATGCAAAAGGAATGAGGATGACACCTATGAAGGAATTGATGTGACCTAAGGTCAAAGGTCAGCATACTGTAACTGGGTTGTGTCATAGGGGTGATTTTAAAATGATTTTTCTCCAGATTTCTACAGTAAAATGCCACCAAAATGATACCAGAGGTAGAGTGAGACACCAGGAACAATATGCAAAAGGAATGAGGATGACACCTATGAAGGAATTGATGTGACCTAAGGTCAAAGGTCAACATACTGTAACTGGGTTTTGTTATAGGGGCGATTTTAATGTCATTTTTCTCCAGATTTATACAGTAAAATGCCACCAAAATGATACCAGAGGTAGAGTGAGACACCAAGAACCTGAGGATGACACCTATGAAGGAATTGATGTGACCTAAGGTCAAAGGTCAGCATACTGTAACTGGGTTGTGTTATAGGGGTGACTTTAAAATGATTTTTCTCCAGATTTCTACAGTAAAATGCCACCAAAATGATACCAGAGGTAGAGTGAGATGTCAGGAACAATATGCAAAAGGAATGAGGATGACACCTATGAAGGAATTGATGTGACCTAAGGTCAAAGGTCAGCATACTGTAACTGGGTTGTGTTATAGGGGTGACTTTAAAATGATTTTTCTCCAGATTTCTACAGTAAAATGCCACCAAAATGATACCAGAGGTAGAGTGAGACACCAGGAACAATATGCAAAAGGAATGAGGATGACACCTATGAAGGAATTGATGTGACCTAAGGTCAAAGGTCAACATACTGTAACTGGGTTTTGTTATAGGGGCGATTTTAATGTCATTTTTCTCCAGATTTCTACAGTAAAATGCCACCAAAATGATACCAGAGGTAGAGTGAGACACCAGGAACAATATGCAAAAGGAATGAGGATGACACCTATGAAGGAATTGATGTGACCTAAGGTCAAAGGTCAGCATACTGTAACTGGGTTGTGTTATAGGGGTGACTTTAATGTCATTTTTCTCCAGATTTCTACAGTAAAATGCCACCAAAATGATACCAGAGGTAGAGTGAGACACCAGGAACAACATGCAAAAGGAATGAGGATGACACCTATGAAGGAATTGATGTGACCTAAGGTCAAAGGTCAACATATTGTAACTGGATTTTGTTATAGGGGTGATTTTAAAATGATTTTTCTCCAGATTTCTACAGTAAAATGCCACCAAAATGATACCAGAGGTAGAGTGAGATGTCAGGAACAATATGCAAAAGGAATGAGGATGACACCTATGAAGGAATTGATGTGACCTAAGGTCAAAGGTCAGCATACTGTAACTGGGTTGTGTCATAGGGGTGATTTTAATGTCATTTTTCTCCAGATTTCTACAGTAAAATGCCACCAAAATGATACCAGAGGTAGAGTGAGACACCAGGAACAATATGCAAAAGGAATGAGGATGACACCTATGAAGGAATTGATGTGACCTAAGGTCAAAGGTCAACATACTGTAACTGGGTTTTGTTATAGGGGCGATTTTAATGTCATTTTTCTCCAGATTTCTACAGTAAAATGCCACCAAAATGATACCAGAGGTAGAGTGAGACACCAAGAACAATATGCAAAAGGAATGAGGATGACACCTATGAAGGAATTGATGTGACCTAAGGTCAAAGGTCAGCATACTGTAACTGGGTTTTGATATCCTTCCTTCCTTCCTTCCTTCCTTCCCTCCTTCCTTCCTTCCTTCCTTCCTTCCTTCCTTCCTTCCTTCCTTCCTTCCTTCCTTCCTTCCTTCCTTCCTTCCTTCCTTCCTTCCTTCCTTCCTTCCTTCCTTCCTTCCTTCCTTCCTTCCTTCCTTCCTTCCTTCCTTCCTTCCTTCCTTCCTTCCTTCCTTCCTTCCTTCCTTCCTTCCTTCCTTCCTTCCTTCCTCCCTCCCTCCCTCCCTCCCTCCCTCCCTCCCTCCCTCCCTCCTTCCTTCCTTCCTTCCTTCCTTCCTCCCTCCCTCCCTCCCTCCCTCCCTCCCTCCCTCCCTCCCTCCTTCCTTCCTTCCTTCCTTCCTTCCTTCCTTCCTTCCTTCCCTCCCTCCCTCCCTCCCTCCCTCCCTCCCTCCCTCCCTCCCTCCCTCCCTCCTTCCTTCCTTCCTTCCTTCCTCCCTCCCTCCCTCCTTCCTTCCTTCCTTCCTTCCTTCCTTCCTTCCTTCCTTCCTTCCTTCCTTCCTTCCTTCCTTCCTTCCTTCCTTCCTTCCTTCCTTCCTTCCTTCCTTCCTTCCTTCCTTCCTTCCTTCCTTCCTTCCTTCCTTCCTTCCTTCCTTCCTCCCTCCCTCCCTCCTTCCTTCCTTCCTTCCTTCCTTCCTTCCTTCCCTCCATCCATCAACAGGTCTTCACGCGGACAAACCTGCGGGTCTCTTTTAATCTGTGTAATGAATAATCAGATGGCACCGTGGTAATGGATGCTGCCACCGCCGCTGCTGAATTATTCAGCTTCTGGGGAACCAGAGAGGAGGCGGCGGGATCGGATGGACCCGCGGTGTCATCAGTCCGCCTCTGGCCGCCGGCTCCTCTTCCACCGCGGCTCCATGCGACTCAGCCAGGAGGAGGAGGAGGAGGAGGAGGAGGAGGAGCAGCAGCAGCTGAGGCCGCCGGGTCAGCGGGTCAGCAGCAGCCCGGTATCCAGGCTACCCCGCCGGTTCTGGACCGAGGCCGCGGCCCGCAGGACCGGAAGGTTTGACCGGTTCAGCACCGCGGACAGCGCAGCGCAGACGGAGCGGAGCGGAGCTGCGCTGTCCGCGGTGCTGAAGCTCTGACCCGGCTCTGACTGATGCTTCAGATCATAAATATAAATAAACCCTGATGAAATAATGTTGTGAAATCTCGTGCATTAAAAACACAAGATCAAGAAAAGAACGAAACTTTAACTTATTTATTAGTATGTTGTAGGTTTTATAGCCTATCTTTATTCAATTCCTTATATGTGTATTTATAGGATTTGCGTTTTTGTTTTGTTTTTTGCATATAGTAGCCTAGGCCTATATGCGTACACTAGATTATTTTAATTCAGTCTATTCTATTTTATTTAAATTCTTAATTTTATTTTAACCCCTTTAAACTAGTTTTTAAACTAGGTCCTCTATGTTTGCAGCTGACACCAAGACAAACTGACCTTCTACTGCTCTGGCCAATAAAAACACTGTAAATAAATAACACATGAAGTCATAAAAATGAATATTTGATCTTTAACAGGTTGTCATTTAGTGTATTTATTGGAGTCTCGTGCTCAGAGGGAAACATTCAACCTGTAAACTGAGCAGGAGCAGATGGGGGGGGGGGGGGGGGGGGTGAAAGAGGAGGAGGAGGAGGAGGAAGAGCCGCGGAGGGGGGAGGGATGCCGGGAGGTGCAGCCGGTGTCACAGCTCAGTCTGGAGACGGAGCAGCGGGAGCAGAGTCAGTCCGCTGCCCGGGGAAGAGTTCATGTCCCGGGCCAGGCCGCCGCAGAGGAGCCGCTGTCTGGGAGGAGGAGGAGGAGGAGGAGGAGGAGGAGGAGGAGGAGGAGGAGGAGGAGCAGGATGAAGACGATATGATGATGATGATGAGCATGAACGGGAAGCAGCAGCAGCAGCACTTCTCCCTGCACGCGCCGGGCCTGCACCCGGTCCCGGTCCCGGTCCCGGTCCCGGGCTCCGAGGGCATGCGCAGAGTGTGTGTTTCCGCCCCGCAGGTACGTCCAGAGAAAACGTCTGTTAAAGGGACATTCTGTAACTTCTCCTGTTGTCTCTTCAGGAAAATGTATTATTTGGTTCTTCAGTGTGTTTTTCATGAATCAGTGATATCTCCTACCCCCCCCCCCCCCCATCAACAAAGTGAAGTGTTCCTATCATTCATATCTCCATGGAGCGGGTAACTCGCTGCTGGCTGCCATGTTTTGACCGTAGGTAACCACGGAAACTCAGCGGAGACGCCGGAGCTGTCGGTAACGCAGCGAGTTACACTGATGCTGCGTTCAGGTGCAGTCGGGCAGACGGCCGTCGCTGACAAACCAGTTGTCTTTAAACAATAGCCTACCACATCGCCATGACAACATACTGTCATGTGTTGTTAAGCCTCGTGCTGATGGAACACTTGTTTACATAGAGGCTTGTTTACACTTGTTTACATAGAGGCTTGTTTACACTTGTTTACATAGAGGCTTGTTTACACTTGTTTACATAGAGGCTTGTTTACATAGAGGCTTGTTTACACTTGTTTACATAGAGGCTTGTTTACACTTGTTTACATAGAGGCTTGTTTACACTTGTTTACATAGAGGCTTGTTTACACTTGTTTACATAGAGGCTTGTTTACACTTGTTTACATAGAGGCTTGTTTACATAGAGGCTTGTTTACACTTGTTTACATAGAGGCTTGTTTACACTTGTTTACATAGAGGCTTGTTTACACTTGTTTACATAGAGGCTTGTTTACACTTGTTTACATAGAGGCTTGTTTACATAGAGGCTTGTTTACACTTGTTTACATAGAGGCTTGTTTACACTTGTTTACATAGAGGCTTGTTTACACTTGTTTACATAGAGGTTGTTTACATAGAGGTTGTTTACCTGCAGCAGCTGACGTCCGTCGTCCGTCTTCCCAGTTTCACCTGAATGCAGCATGAAGAATAAGACTGAGTTGCTTGAGATCTACAACCACAGCGCTAGATGGGGGAATTCCTACACAATGTTCCTTTAAGTTGATCTGACAGGACCCCCCCCCCCCCCCCCCACCCCCATGCTCAGGCTTTCATATTAATTTTTATGACCTGCGCCGTGAGGAGCGGCTTCTCCTCCTCTCTCCTCTCCTCTCCTCTCCTTCTGTGGAAGATGCTCGTGCCTCTGAGTGAGTGAATTCCCCATGCAGTGCTGACTCCTCTCTCCTCCTCCTCCTCTCTCCTCCGCTCTCCTCCTCTCTCCTCCTCTCTCCTCCTCTCTCCTCCTCTCTCCTCCTCTCTCCTCCTCTCTCCTCCTCTCTCCTCCTCTCTCCTCCTCTCTCCTCCTCTCTCCTCCTCTCTCTTGCAGCTGCAGGGCAACAACATCTTCGGGGGCTTTGATGAGAGCCTGCTGGCGGCGGCGGACAGCATCGGCGGGAAGAGTCACCACCCGTTCAAACCGGACGTGACCTGTTACCATACCATGAACAGTGTTGTCCCCTGCACCTCCTCCTCCGCCTCCTCCTCCTCCTCCTCCACCCTCTCCTCCCTCCACCACCACCACCCGCACCACCAGGGCCTGGAGGCCGGGGACCTGCTGGAGCACCTCTCCTCCAGCCTGATGGGCGCTCCGGAGCCGCACCACCACCACCACCACCACCACCACCTGCAGACCACCATGGGCCAGCTGCACCAGGCCATGGCCAGCATGGCTCACCACCCGCACACGCACGCGCACTCCCTGTCCGTGCACGGCGGCGGCCTGGGTGTGAGCGACGTGGAGTCCGACCCGCGGGAGCTGGAAGCCTTCGCCGAGCGCTTCAAGCAGCGGAGGATCAAGCTCGGGGTGACGCAGGCCGACGTGGGCTCCGCGCTGGCCAACCTCAAGATCCCCGGCGTGGGCTCGCTGAGCCAGAGCACCATCTGCAGGTTCGAGTCCCTCACGCTGTCCCACAACAACATGATCGCGCTGAAGCCGGTGCTGCAGGCCTGGCTGGAGGAGGCCGAGGCGGCGCACCGGGAGCGCAGCAGCAAACCGGATCCGTTCAGCGGCGGGGGGGTCGGGGAGAGGAAACGGAAGCGCACCTCCATCGCGGCGCCGGAGAAACGCTCCCTGGAGGCGTACTTCGCCATCCAGCCGCGGCCGTCGTCCGAGAAGATCGCGGCCATCGCGGAGAAGCTGGACCTGAAGAAGAACGTGGTCCGGGTCTGGTTCTGCAACCAGCGGCAGAAACAGAAGCGCATGAAGTACTCTGCGGTTCACTGAGGCTCCGCTGCACGTGCATTAATGACTGATTAATAATCTGACGGATTAACTCTGCTGCACCTCCTCCTCTTCCTCCTCCTCCTCCTCCTCCTCCTCCTCTTCCTCACCGCTTCACGCTGCAACAACTCTGCATCTCTCCAAGGATATTTGTCTCATTTCTGTCCAAACTAAACTCTTTCCACTTTGAATCAGACTCATCACCGAAACATGAACTGGTTTTTACATCATTTTCACTTGTTTCAAACGTATTTTC
>CM064907.1:460000-495000 GCA_030347415.2 Decapterus maruadsi | reverse complement strand
AGTGAGACGGGAGCTCCTGGGGGGGAAGGGGAGGGGGGAAGCGGGGGGGGGGGGTATTCTTTTCAAAGTTAGGATTAAAAACATCATCTTAAACATCTGTATTCTCTACTTTCACTTTTTCGAATACAAATCGAGTTCAAATGAAACGCAGTGTATGAAAATATCTGAGCTGACGCAACATGTTGTCACAGGGCTTCTCCATGACCGTGACTCCGCCCCCTTTAGGAGACCAGCAGACCGTGACTCCGCCCCCTTTAGGAGACCATCAGACCGTGACCCCGCCCCCTTTAGGAGACCATCAGACTGTGACTCCGCCCCCTTTAGGAGACCATCAGACCGTGACTCCGCCCCCTTTAAGAGACCAACAGACCGTGACCCCGCCCCCTTTAGGAGACCAACAGACCGTGACTCCGCCCCCTTTAGGAGACCATCAGACCGTGACTCCGCCCCCTTTAGGAGACCATCAGACCGTGACTCCGCCCCCTTTAGGAGACCAACAGACCGTGACTCCGCCCCCTTTAGGAGACCATCAGACCGTGACTCCGCCCCCTTTAGGAGACCAACAGACCGTGACTCCGCCCCCTTTAGGAGACCAACAGACCGTGACCCCGCCCCCTTTAGGAGACCAACAGACCGTGACTCCGCCCCCTTTAGGAGACCAGCAGACCGTGACTCCGCCCCCTTTAGGAGACCAACAGACCATGACTCCGCCCCCTTTAGGAGACCAGCAGACCGTGACTCCGCCCCCTTTAGGAGACCATCAAACCATGACTCCGCCCCCTTTAGGAGACCAACAGACCGTGACTCCGCCCCCTTTAGGAGACCAGCAGATCGTGACTCCGCCCCCTTTAGGAGACCAGCAGACAATGACTCCGCCCCCTTTAGGAGACCAGCAGACCATGACCCCGCCCCCTTTAGGAGACCAGCAGACCGTGACTCCGCCCCCTTTAGGAGACCATCAGACAATGACTCCGCCCCCTTTAGGAGACCAGCAGACAATGACTCCGCCCCCTTTAGGAGACCAGCAGACCGTGACTCCGCCCCCTTTAGGAGACCATCAAACCATGACTCCGCCCCCTTCGGGAGACCAGCAGACCGTGACTCCGCCCCCTTTAGGAGACCAGCAGACCGTGACTCCGCCCCCTTTAGGAGACCAACAGACCGTGACTCCGCCCCCTTTAGGAGACCAGCAGACCATGACCCCGCCCCCTTTAGGAGACCAGCAGACCGTGACTCCGCCCCCTTTAGGAGACCATCAGACCTTGACTCCGCCCCCTTTTGGAGACCAACAGACCGTGACTCCGCCCCCTTTAGGAGACCAACAGATTGTGACTCCGCCCCCTTTAGGAGACCAACAGACCGTGACCCTGCCCCCTTTAGGAGACCAACAGACCGTGACCCCGCCCCCTTTAGGAGACCAGCAGACCGTGACTCCGCCCCCTTTAGGAGACCAGCAGCAGCAGGTCTTAGGAGCAGCACATCATATTGCTCCAAATTAAGCTCCAGTGTTCTTCTTTCTCTGAGTTGACGGTATTTTGTAAAACTTGACAATTTTGTTATTTTTATCAAAACGATTAGTGCGACCAGCAGAAACAACAAGACGTGATGGCGGCTCTTTCTACAGGCGACATGGCAACATAGGCGGCCTTACCTATGTTTCAACCGTTTCAATTGAAACGGGCCCCAGCCCCCAGGGGGGCCCCCAGCTGCCAGTGCGTGTATCATGCCACACCGTACTGATCGCTACTAATCAATAATACGGCAGAAAATATCAATAACACCGTAGGCTTACCTTTGAAAACGGCCCGCAAACTATCAATAGACCCTGGTTTTCCTTCAAATTATTCCTTTTCTCTTAGTGTTTCTAATGTCCTTTTGTTTTCCCTGCTTTCCTCCTGACGTGCGCCCAGTTGAGATAATTGACGTCTGTCAATCACTTTCCTCCTCTTTTCTTTTTTTCCGTCGGGTTGCCTCCAAAAACTTGACGTCCTAACTTAGCAGAGAAATAAAAGCAAGAGCACAACTAGAATGTGATATTATTGGCAGATTTTTCTGTAATAATGGAGGAGACTGGCAGAGGAGAGCTGTCTGTCCGTCTGCCTCCAGTGGCTGCACCAGCACCGCAGCACCGACAACGTCTGTCCGCGGTCGTGGTGCTGAAATAACGCGGAGCACTTTGCTCTCATTACTTTTGTTGCCAATTTAAATTCAGGATATTGATAAAGCCTGTATTTTTTGATTAAGATTCCTGTTCATGAAAATGTCATAATGATTTTGTTTTGACGAAAACCAACTTCAGTCATTGTTTTTTCTGCTAACACTTGTGTTGCGCGAACCTGGAATGCATGAATAGTGCGTTTATTACGTCCTTTCAGGGAAACATCACACATGGGCACATAGCTGGCAAATAAATTTATGTTTAACAGGGTAGGGCCTCATATGAAATATTGAAACGGGCCCCCAGATGTCTAAGGCCGCCACTGCATGGCAACATGGTGACACGTCGACATGGCGACACGCGGCAGAACGTCAGTGACGTAGATGACGATCCTCTGGGCTGAGTTATGACCTCACACTGAATAACAATGTCTCCGTCTCCCTCCTTTGAAGACAGACATGAAAACAAAGAAAAGGGGGGGGGGGGGGGGTCTGAAGCCTGAAGCTGCTCCCCTGGCAGATCCCCCCCCCCCCCCTCCCCCACTGCTCCCAGAGGCCCCAGGCCCTGAAGACAGCCCCGAGGCCATCGGCCAGCACAACACACACAGACACAACTGTGTGTGTGTGTGTGTGTGTCTTTGTGTGTGTGTGTGTCTGTGTGTTGTGGATGAAGGCGGTCCTCCAGTCCAACATGAAGCTCCTCCTCCTCAGTTCAGAGCGGCCACAGCTCCACCTGGACTCCGACACCTGCTGCACCAGAGCTGCTCTGATTGGCTGCAACAAAATAACAAAATAACAAAATAATAAAATAACAAAATAATAAAATAATAAAACAATAAAATAATAAAATAATGAGCTGGTTTTGCCCTGAGGTGGTTCAGGCTCATTTACATACGAGCCTGGTTCATGAGTTCATCATGTTTCACTCTCCATTAATGTGAATGAATATCAAGATTATGATGATAATATGAGATTATAAAGAAATAATGAAACCACAAAACCTTTTATATTTCAGGTCTGTGAAGGAACTTAACGACAGAAACATCAACACCAGGAGGATTGTGTCATAGTGTTACATGTTAAAGAGTATGTGGTGCGTTCAGGTGCAATTTGGAGCTTTTGTTGTTGTTGTCTTGATTTTGAAGTGAAAATGTTTCCTGAGTGATAATAATAAACTGTATCATATAAATCATAAAAAGCCTTTTGTTTCCATCATTTATTACTTTCCTGTTCGAAACATTGAAGCACAGGAGTTTCTCATTTTAAAAAGTATATTGTCCAGGTGACTGAACACTGACAATGAAGCTCTTCAACTTGTGAACAACAACAACAACAACAACAACAACAACAACAACAACAACAACAACAACAACAACAACAACAACAACAACAACAACAACAACGGGGGCGTCGAGCAGAGTAATGAACACATTTAATGTTCTTTATCTGATCATCTTATTGTATTGTGTTGTATTGTGTTGTGTTGTATTGTATTGTATTGTATTGTATTGTGTTGTGTTGTATTGTGTTGTGTTGAGTTGTGTTGTGTTGTATTGTGTTGTGTTGTATTGTGTTGTGTTGTATTGTATTGTGTCGTGTCGTGTCGTGTCGTATTGTGTTGTGTTGTGTTGTATTGTGTTGTGTTGTATTGTGTTGTGTTGTATTGTATTGTATTGTATTGTGTTGTATTGTGTTGTGTTGTGTTGTGTTGTGTTGTGTTGTGTTGTATTGTGTTGTGTTGTATTGTATTGTATCGTATTGTGTTGTCGTATTGTATTGTGTTGTATTGTATTGTGTTGTATTGTATTGTATTGTATTGTATTGTATTGTGTTGTATTGTATTGTGTTGTATTGTGTTGTGTTGTGTTGTGTTGTATTGTGTTGTATTGTGTTGTGTTGTATTGTGTTGTATTGTATTGTATTGTGTTGTATTGTATTGTATTGTATTGTATTGTATTGTATTGTATTGTATTGTGTTGTATTGTGTTGTGTTGTATTGTATTGTATTGTATTGTGTTGTGTTGTGTTGTGTTGTATTGTGTTGTATTGTATTTTATTGTGTTGTATTGTATTGTGTTGTATTGTATTGTGTTGTGTTGTGTTGTATTTTATTGTATTGTATTGTGTTGTGTTGTATTGTATTGTATTGTGTTGTATTGTATTGTGTTGTATTGTGTTGTGTTGTGTTGTGTTGTATTGTGTTGTATTGTATTTTATTGTGTTGTATTGTGTTGTATTGTATTGTGTTGTGTTGTATTGTGTTGTGTTGTGTTGTGTTGTATTGTGTTGTATTGTATTTTATTGTGTTGTATTGTGTTGTATTGTGTTGTGTTGTGTTGTATTGTGTTGTGTTGTGTTGTGTTGTATTGTATTGTATTGTGTTGTGTTGTGTTGTATTGTATTGTGTTGTATTGTATTGTGTTTTAATGTATTGTATTGTATTGTGTTTTATTGTATTGTGTTATTTATTGTGTTGTATTGTGTTGTGTTGTGTTGTGTTGTATTGTATTGTGTTTTATTGTATTGTATTGTATTGTGTTTTATTGTATTGTGTTATTTATTGTGTTGTATTGTATTGTGTTGTGTTGTATTGTATTGTATTGTATTGTATTGTATTGTATTGTGTTGTATTGTGTTGTGTTGTATTGTATTGTATTGTATTGTATTGTGTTGTATTGTATTGTGTTGTGTTGTGTTGTATTGTATTGTATCGTATTGTATTGTATTGTATTGTATTGTGTTGTATTGTATTGTATTGTATTGTGTTGTGTATTGTATCGTATTGTATTGTATTGTATTGTGTTTTATTGTATTGTGTTATTTATTGTGTTGTATTGTATTGTGTTGTGTTGTGTTGTATTGTATTGTATTGTATCGTATCGTATTGTATTGTATTGTGTTGTGTTGTATTGTGTTGTATTGTATTGTGTTGTATTGTATCGTATTGTATTGTATTGTATTGTATTGTGTTGTATTGTATTGTGTTGTATTGTATTGTATCGTATTGTATTGTATTGTATTGTGTTGTATTGTATTGTATTGTATTGTATTGTGTTGTATTGTGTTGTGTTGTGTTGTATTGTATTGTGTTGTATTGTGTTGTGTTGTGTTGTATTGTATTGTGTTGTATTGTATTGTATTGTATCGTATCGTATTGTATTGTATTGTATTGTATTGTATTGTATTGTGTTGTGTTGTATTGTATTGTGTTGTATTGTATTGTGTTGTGTTGTATTGTGTTATTTATTGTGTTGTATTTGTCCTTGAGGCGACACGGAGCCCGGACGGAGGAGCTGGATGAAGAATTGGGAATATTCCACCAGTTCTATAAAAAGCTGGTTTGAAAAGGAGAGTGATTGTGTTTAATTAGTGATGAGGGATCCACACACACACACACACACACACACACACACACACACACACACACACACACACACACACACACACACACACACACACACACAGACACACACACAGCAGCTCTCACATTGCATCAAGTCAGTGAGTGACGGCTACATTGTCCAGACCAGAGGGAGCAGAGTGGTGAAACGTGTTCCTGCTCAGACACTAATGTGTTTCTGCTGGTGCTGGGTTGTGTGTCTGTGTGTGTGTGTGAGTCTGTGTGTGTGTGTTTGTATATGTGGGTCCATGAAAACTGGTTTCCTCCAAACTTCCTCCATGAGCTGAATGATTTACAACCATTAATATTTCACTGATCAGTTGAACTTTAAACGTGAAACACCAGCCGTCGGTTGGACTCGGCTGAATTATCAATATTATTATTATTATTATTATTATTATTATTATTATTATTATTATTATTATGATTATTATGATTATTATTTTTATTATTATTATTATTATTATTATTATTATTATTATTATTATTATATGGAACTGAATGAATGACATCCCATAAACCAAAGTCATCCATGTCTCCATGTGAAACAATGAGGTTTATTTTTATTTCTGCAGCACAGTTGTATTTAAATACTGTATAAAAGATTTACAATAAATACATCACTCTAATGTTTAACAGTTACACTGAAATATAATATTAAATAAAAACAGCTCAACAACAACAATGTGCTGGTTTTTCTAAATGCTCTGGTCTGTGTTGATCCTGGTCCTGGTCCTGGTCCTGGTCCTGGTGCTGGTCCTGGTCCTGGTCCTGGTCCTGGTCCTGGTCCTGGTCCTGGTCCTGGTCCTGGTCCTGGACTCCAGTCAGTTCTTCTTGCTGTGCCACTTCCTCCGGCGGAGGCAGGAGAACACCTTGTCAAAGAGTTCACGCAGCTGCATCTGGTCTGTTGTGGTGACGCCGCGAAGCGTCGCTGAGCAGTCGATCTGGAACCAGAACCAAGACCAGACCGGGTCACATCATGACATCATCACATCACATCATGACATCATGACATCATGACATCATGACATCATGACATCATGACATCATGACATCATGACATCATCACATCATGACATCATCACATCATGACATCATCACATCATGACATCATCACATCACATCATGACATCATGACATCATGACATCACATCATGATATCATGACATCATGACATCACATCATGACATCATGACATCATCACATCATCACATCATGACATCATGACATCACATCATGACATCATCACATCATGACATCATGACATCATCACATCATCACATCATCACATCATGACATCATCACATCATGACATCACATCATGACATCATGACATCATCACATCATGACATCATGACATCACATCATGACATCACATCATGACATCACATCATGACATCATCACATCATGACATCATGACATCACATCATGACATCATGACATCATGACATCATGACATCATGACATCATCACATCATGACATCATGACATCACATCATGACATCATGACATCATCACATCATGACATCATGACATCATCACATCATGACATCATGACATCATCACATCATGACATCATCACATCATGACATCATGACATCACATCATGACATCATCACATCATCACAGCATGACATCATGACATCATCACATCATGACATCACATCATGACATCATCACATCACATCATGACATCATCACATCATGACATCATCACATCATGACATCATGACATTATGACATCATCACATCATGACATCATCACATCATGACATCATGACATCATGACATCATCACATCATGACATCATGACATCATGACATCATGACATCATGACATCATGACATCATCACATCATGACATCATCACATCATGACATCATCACATCATGACATCACATCATGACATCATCACATCATGACATCATCACATCAAAAAATCAATCATCAACATCATAAAAATCAGACTCATTACTTAAAAATGAACTTGAAATCATCACTTTTCACTGAAATCATCACAAAATCACAGCATCAGATCATGACATATGACATATGACATCATACAGCATCACATCATCACAGATAGTATAGAGTAGTATATACCTTCATGTGGACATCATGACATCATCACAGCATCACATCATCACATCATGACATCGTCACATCATGACATCATGACATCATCACATCATGACATCATCACATCATGACATCATCACATCAAAAAATCAATCATCAACATCATAAAAATCAGACTCATTACTTAAAAATGAACTTGTTTTAAAACTACTTTTCACTGTAAATCAGTTAAAAATCTGTAGTATAGAGTGTATACAGTAGTATACAGTAGTATACAGTAGCATACAGTAGTATACAGTAGTATAGAGTAGTATAGAGTAGTATATACCTTCATGTGGCGGTGGTATACAGTAGTATACAGTAGTATACAGTAGTATATACCTTCATGTGGCGGTGGTATACAGTAATATACAGTAGTATAGAGTAGTGTATACAGTAGTATACAGTAGTATATACCTTCATGTGGCGGTGGTATACAGTAATATACAGTAGTATAGAGTAGTGTATACAGTAGTATAGAGTGTATCTACCTTCATGTGGCGGTGGTATACAGTAATATACAGTAGTATAGAGTAGTGTATACAGTAGTATACAGTAGTATATACCTTCATGTGGCGGTGGTATACAGTAGTATACAGTAGTATACAGTAGTATAGAGTAGTGTATACAGTAGTATACAGTAGTATATACCTTCATGTGGCGGTGGTATACAGTAGTATAGAGTAGTATACAGTAGTATACAGTAGTATAGAGTAGTGTATACAGTAGTATACAGTAGTATATACCTTCATGTGGCGGTGGTATACAGTAGTATACAGTAGTATACAGTAGTATAGAGTGTATCTACCTTCATGTGGTGGTGGTATACAGTAGTATACACAGTAGTATAGAGTGTATCTACCTTCATGTGGCGGTGGTATACAGTAATATACAGTAGTATAGAGTAGTGTATACAGTAGTATACAGTAGTATATACCTTCATGTGGCGGTGGTATACAGTAATATACAGTAGTATAGAGTAGTATACAGTAGTATAGAGTAGTATATACCTTCATGTGGCGGTGGTATACAGTAGTATAGAGTAGTATACAGTAGTATAGAGAGATACCTTAGTGTATACAGTAGTAGTGTTACAGTAGTATAGAGTAGTATGTACCTTCATGTGGCGGTGGTATACAGTAGTATAGAGTAGTATACAGTAGTATAGAGTAGTATACAGTAGTATATATCTACCTTCATGTGGCGGTGGTATACAGTAATATACAGTAGTATAGAGTAGTGTATACAGTAGTATACAGTAGTATATACCTTCATGTGGCGGTGGTATACAGTAGTATACAGTAGTATACAGTAGTATAGAGTAGTGTATACAGTAGTATACAGTAGTATATACCTTCATGTGGCGGTGGTATACAGTAGTATAGAGTAGTATACAGTAGTATATACCTTCATGTGGCGGTGGTATACAGTAATATACAGTAGTATAGAGTAGTGTATACAGTAGTATACAGTAGTATATACCTTCATGTGGCGGTGGTATACAGTAGTATACAGTAGTATACAGTAGTATAGAGCGTATACAGTAGTATAGAGTGTATCTACCTTCCTTCAGTAGTATAGAGTAGTATGGTGGTATACAGTAGTATACAGTAGTATACAGTAGTATACACAGTAGTATAGAGTGTATCTACCTTCATGTGGCGGTGGTATACAGTAATATACAGTAGTATAGAGTATACAGTAGTATACAGTAGTATATACCTTCATGTGGCGGTGGTATACAGTAGTATACAGTAGTATACAGTAGTATAGAGTGTATCTACCTTCATGTGGTGGTGGTATACAGTAGTATAGAGTGTTACAGTAGTATAGAGTAGTATAGAGTGTATGTACCTTCATGTGGCGGTGGTATACAGTAGTATACAGTAGTATACAGTAGTATAGAGTGTATACAGTAGTATAGAGTGTATCTACCTTCATGTGGCGGTGGTATACAGTAGTATAGAGTAGTATGTACCTTCATGTGGCGGTGGTATACAGTAGTATACAGTAGTATACAGAAGTATGTACAGTAGTATAGAGTATCAGATACCTTCATGTGGCGGTGGTATACAGTAGTATATACCTTCATGTGGCGGTGGTATACAGTAGTATAGAGTAGTATATACCTTCATGTGGCGGTGGTATACAGTAGTATACAGTAGTATACAGTAGTATAGAGTGTATACAGTAGTATAGAGTGTATCTACCTTCATGTGGCGGTGGTATACAGTAGTATAGAGTAGTATACAGTAGTATACAGTAGTATACAGAAGTATGTACAGTAGTATAGAGTATCAGATACCTTCATGTGGTGGTGGTATACAGTAGTATAGAGTGTATACAGTAGTATAGAGTAGTATAGAGTGTATGTACCTTCATGTGGTGGTGGTATACAGTAGTATATACAGTAGTATAGAGTAGTATACAGTAGTATACAGTAGTATCTACCTTCATGTGGCGGTGGTATACAGTAGTATAGAGTAGTATACAGTAGTATAGAGTAGTATACAGTAGTATAGAGTGTATATACAGTAGTATAGAGTAGTATGTACCTTCATGTGGTGGTGGTACTGCTTCAGCTGTCTCCTCAGAGCGTCCTGCGCCTCAGATTTGCACACGTTGTGAGTTTCATTCATGATCTGCTGAACTTTGCAGAAGAACTTGTCCTGTGAGAGAGAAGAGAGAGAAGGTGTGTCTTCAGAGGCTGCAGCAGCAACATGTACAACATGTAGCAACATGTACAACATGTACAACAACACCTGCTCTGGACGGAAGGACACCAAGACAGACCGGACCTTCAGACCCGGGAATCTCAAAGGTCAAAGGTCAATAACTGAATCTACACGCAGCGAAGACAGAAACAGAAACACACAGACTCACCTCGCAGCCGCCGTCGCCCTCGGTCAGATACGACACTTCCTCCACAAACTCATTCTGTAACACAACAACAACACAACAGAGTGAGTCGACACAGCGGCAACAAGAAGTCGTCTGTGAACCCGTTTTCTACCTGAACCCACACCAGCAGTTATAAAACTTCATGTCTTCATCGAACATTTGGTAAAACTTCAGTTGACGCCTATTTCTGTAACTCATTATAACCATAATATGTATTATATATAATATATATATATATTATAATGAGTTATAATGACACAAATCAGACCACGGACCCCTATTGGACCGAATTTAGAAGTAAACACCAGAAATACACAAATATTTGCTCTGAGACTGAAGAACAGTACTTTAGGCCAATGGTGTGAAATTTTGGAAATATTATAGATATATCTGGAAAAAAGTGGTCCAATTTCTCCAAAAACATTTAAACATTTCTAGGAAGAAGTTGTAAAAATTATTTTTAAAAAGTAAAAAATTAAAAAAGTAAAAATTTTCTAAAAAAAAAAAAAAAAGTGGTAAAATGTAAAAAAAAATTCTAAAAAAAAAAGTGGTAAAATGTTAAAAAATAAAAAAGTAAAAATTTTCTTTAAAAAAAGTGGTAAAATGTTAAAAATAAATAAATAAATAAAAAAATTCTAAAAAAAAAGTGGTAAAATGTTAAAAAAAAATAAAAAAAATTAAAAATTTTCTAACAAAAAAAAGTGGTAAAATGTTAAAAAAATAAAAAAGTAAAAATTTTCTTGAGAAAAGTGGTAAAATTTCTAAAACAAAAAATCGGTTAAAAAAAAAAAAACTTCTAGAAAAAAGTGGTAAATTATGAAGAAATCAACTGGGGACCCCCTTCAGATCTCTGAGGGCCCCCCAGGATGGCCCCCCAGGAGGGCCCCCCAGGAGGGCCCCCCAGGATGGCCCCCCAGGAGGGGGCGCTGCAGCGCCCGGACACGCTGCAGCGCCCGGACACGCTGCAGCCGCCCGGCGCCCGGACACGCTGCAGCGCCCGGACACGGTGCAGCCGCCCGGACACGCTGCAGCCGCCCGGCGCCCGGACACGGTGCAGCCGCCCGGACACGCTGTAAAAATGGCGCTGCAGCGTGTCCGGGCGGCTGCACCGTGTCCGGGCGGCTGCACCGTGTCCGGGCGCTGCAGCGCCATTTTTACACCATTTACGTACAAGAAATACTAAAAATACTAAAAATACTAAATACTAAAAAGAAATACTACAAAATAAATCTAAGTTTCATTTGTTTTTCCATTAGTGGAGCGACAAACTGCAGAAAAGCAGGAGATTCCACCGTCTTCATTCACTTGTTGTATCTGACATTAGTGTCTCTGCAGTCAGTAGAGCAGCAGGTGTGTGTCTGTGTGTGTGTGTGTGTGTGTGTGTCTACCTGGATGAGAGAGGCGTTGCAGTCTTCGGTCCTGGTCCAGATGTGATTGAGAAAGTCTTTAGTTGGGATGGCGTTGGACGCAGCGCGGTGCAGCAGCAGCAGCAGCAGCGTCGCCGCCGGCAACAGCATCAGCATCACGGTCTTCATGGTTCCTCTGGTTCCTCTGGTCTGAACCGGTCTGATCTGGTCTGGTCTGGGTGTTGTGTGTTTGCTGTGAGCCGGCTCAGGGTTTATACGGCTCGTGGCCCACGCGCTCCACTTTCCTCTTCATTATTACAGAGAAACCTGCAGTGACTTGAAGATAAGATCAGCTGATAGAGCTGATGTTTCTCTGAACTCAATCTAGAGCTGGAAGAAAAAACCAGCGGTTTGTCATCGTTCACATCCGGGGTGTTTTCACAATGACACAACACAACACAAACACACAAACACACAAACACACACCTGTCATTACCTGTGGCTGCACATCAGTGCTGTAGAAGTCTATGTGATGCAGCATCATAACCCCCCCCCGTTGAAATGTCTGTTACTGTTTTAACAGTTCATCAAGAGGAAGATGAAACGACCTCCACCAGACGACACACTGACCCACTTTACAGGTTTCACTTTTTATTCTCATCTCTTCCTTTTTCATCTGCCCCCCCCCCCTGCAGAGTTGGTTCAAACTCTACATCTCACCAAGAATATTTGTTGTTTATTTCTAGTCAAAACTAATCTTATAATATGTAAAATCACATTAAAGCAGCTTGTTTTTAGTCTCTTTTTACTTCTTTCAAGCAGATTTTCACTTGAAATAAGAAAAATCTGATAGTGAAGCAAATTTCTTATTACAAGCACAAAATACCTGCTTCACTGGCAGATTTTTCTACTAATTTCAAGTGAAAATGAGTTTGAAACAAAGTGAATGTTTAGATGATGAGTCTGATCTGAAGTGTAAAGAGTTTAGTTTTGACAGAAATGAGACAAATATTCTTGGAGAGACGTAGAGTTTCTGCAGCGTTTCATTCTGTTGCTGCTTTGTTTCCCTTTTTCACTCTGAAACTGTAAAAACTAAAATAAGACACTGTTTCATGTTGAACTTCATGTCTTTTGGAGATGATGGATGAACTGTTGGACAGACAGTGACGACGGCTCCGCCGCTGCTGGGACGGTGCAGTAAACCTTTCGTCTGCTTGCACATGCGACCTAATTAGCAGGATTCTGATTGGCTGTGATGTTGAGGCGTCGTCCTGTGGTCCTGCAGCTCCGTCGTGTGACTCATTGTCCTTATCAGAGACTCTGCAGGCGTCACTGCTGCTCCACCACTTCCCTTCAGACACAAACCTTTCTCACTTTCATGCTTCTGATTGATTTCCTTTTAGTTTATGTGACTAATTCTCCTGATGAACCACAGACGCCAGACTGAACCATCGGCCGATTTAATGTCCCTGTAATGTCCCTCTGGTGTTGAACCCCCCCCCATGAGAAACTGTCCCCAAAAAATGAAATAAGTCTGTATTTGAAGCTCGTTTGTTGCAGAAGCTCCCAGTTTCTGAACAGTTTCTCCTGTGGGGGCTTCGACACCAGAGGGACGTTACAGACCAGCAGGATGAAGGGATCTGGATGTTGGTTGGTGTGTCTCTTTGTTACGAAGACAGTTGGTGTCCATTGACAACCATTATATGGACAAATCCTGCTGCGTGGACCCCCCGTAACTCAGAGAAGGAACGGAGGACTCTGAAAACTCTCACAGCTCTTAGTCCACATGAGGGGGAGGAGATGATGAGTGAAGTTTGAATTTTGGGTGAACTATCCCTTTAACTGCGTCACTCACATGTTAAAGACAGATCCAGTAAGAGTGACACTGGTTCTCATGAAGAAAATCTGGAGATGAATCACGCAGGACGGAGAGACCACGGAGTGACGACAGCTCATCTGGGGGTTTTTCCCCAGAACTGAAATATGACAACGAAGCAATAACCATGATTATTATTATTATTATTATTACGCAGAAGCATAAACCAGGATTTAAATAACATACCGGTCCCGATCGAACCGCACGGTTTGATATCGGCCTATAATTACATAATAACAGAGCAGTCTTCGCCCGTGGCCCGGGGCGAAGGCCTGGGGCCCTAATAATGTAATAAATCATTGTTCTGTAATTCTGACTGCGACTGCAGCAACAGATTCATCTGGTGATTATTGCGGCAGCTGCAGAAAGTTTCTGGTCTCAATCAGAGTGATTGATGACAAAGGTTTGTCAGCGATAAGCAGCCAATCAGTGACGCCGCTGCTTTTCCTGAATACCGAGAAACGTCTGGTCTGACACGCATTCACCATATACAACCATATACAACCATATACAACCACATATACAACACTAAACAACCACATGTCATTGAATGTATTATTTGTGTGTTGATCAAACACTTTTTAATTTTTAGGGTGACTTAACATCTGTCCAGGGACAACAGATGCAAACTAGCCTTTGGGCTAATTCTGGCATGTTTACATTTTTCTAAATGTTTTTATTAATGTGCAATGTCCCTGATCCTTAAACCTTTAAATAAAATAAATAACTAGAAAAAGCATTTCCAACAATGGAAATGGTGTGAATGCAGAAAGCAATGCTGAATGAACTGAAGACATTGTTGAAAGAAAGAGAGAAACAAAGAAAGTTTGAAGCAACATGACAGAGGCTGGTTTTGAACCCATGACCTCATGATCTCCAACCATTTACTCTACCACTCTGCCACAGAGAGCAGCCTGATAACAAATACCTGTAACCTATTGAAGGCAGAGAAGGGGAGGTTAATTCTGCCAGTCACAGGGGGCAGCGCAGGACAAGAAATGATGCATAAGAATCATTTAAGCGCTTTACATTTTTCTGCTGTGTTCAAAGTTCCAGTGCAAATCAATAATAATAGTGCATTATCAAGTTTGCTCATGTGACCAGACCAAGTGGTATTGGTTAAAGTTGAAAGAGTTGAGACTTTGAGTCACCACAGAGAGCAGACACTGTGGAATGCTGTCATGGATTGTAATTGTGGCACCAGTAATCACTGTGTCTTTTAACGACCACCTGAAACCAATTGAAAGTGGGAGGTTGGAGCAGAATTCAACACAACATAACAACATCACTCAACCTGGATTCGAACCAGGGATCTTTGTGTTGTAAAGCAGGTACATTAACCCCTAGTCTACCACCAGAGTTGGTAATGGAATGCCACAGAGAGCATACTGATGCTGATGTGACACTGATCAATGTGATAACAAACACCTGTAACCAAGCAAATGTAATCACTGTGTCTCTTAACGACCACCTGAAACCAATTGAAGGTAACGGAGGGGAGCAGAATTCAACACAACATAACAACAATACGCAACTGGGATTCGAACCAGGAATCTGTGAGTTGCAGAGCAGGCACCTTAACCCCTACACTACAGACAGAGTTGGTCAGACAGAGACAGGTGGTGAATTTCATGCACTACACAGAGGAGAGCAGAGCAGAGTAGGATTTCAGCTGAATTGCAGAAAAAGTTAAATATTGTAAAAAGTATAAATAGTATGAAAGAGAAAAGTCATAGCATAAAAGTATTCAAGAAGCTGCACATTTTGATATATGAATTGTTGAAACAGCACAAAGTATGAAGGAGTAGTTAGGTGCGCGGAAGACGTAAGAATAAGTATAAAGAAACAAAATGGCAAAAATACAAAAATACAAAAATTGTATATTTAGTGTGAATGCTTTCAGCATTCACACTAAATATACAACCCTATACAACAGCAGCAGCAGATAAAGCTGCTGCATCAGGATCAAAACTGACAGACGGGAGAAGAAGTTGCAGTCGGTGAGCAGGAAGCTGCAGACGTGACAGTTCAGAGAAACATGTGCACATATGTTTTCATGTTGTCTCTTCTTACATGTTCAGTTCATAATAAAGCATCTGATTGTGTGGTTTCCCGCTGCTACTGGAGAAAGAGTTGAATAAACTAAGAAGTCAGAGTTTTGTAGAATCTGGAAGTCGTTTGTTTGTATATTCATGTTTTTATTTCTAATCTCATGTCTCAGTATCTAAAGCGTTTGATTCGTCTCGATATCAGAGTCAGAGTCAGATTCCATCTTGTGAGAAACCAAAGTGTGAACATTTTAGTAAAACATGAGTCATAGAAGCCGAGACTGAACCGATGCAGATCGAGTTCAGTTCAGGTTGTTTCTTTAAATTACAAGAGGTGAAATATTAAAATATAATATTTGACTTGTGCAAAAGTTCCTCATCAAACCTCAGATAAGAACAGAAATAAAAGCAGAACAGAGGATTTATATTCACAAAGTTTATTTCCAATGCTGTTATGATGAAGGTACAATAAAATAAATATGTTTGTTCAGATCCATGAAGCCGCTCTGAGCTCCATGTTGAAGGTGGAGGCGCCAGCAGCTCCTTCACAAACAGCTGCACACAACAACAGATGTGTTCATCCAGATGTTGAGCTGAGCCAACGCAACACAAACCAACACACAATAATTACAACACAACATCTCCTGTGAAAGTATTTCAAATCAGAAACTCAAAGTCTTCTATGGACAGCGTTGTGGACAGATGTGCAGCAGATGTGCAGCAGCTCAGCGTTCGTCTCCGATCCAGTTTTTCCTTTGGATGCAGTCGCTAAGCAACTCGATCACCTTCGGGATCTGGATCTCCACTTTCGTCGGCTGCACGTCCTTCAGCAGCTCCTCACAGGACGTCTGGAGGACAGACAGGAGGAGGACAGACAGGTGTGGAGGACAGACAGGTGTAAATGAATGAATGTTTTACAGGTGTCACCAAAATGAATGAATTAACAGCTTCGGCCGGTTCCAGGTGTCACCCCCCCCCCCCCCCCCGTCCTGCACCGTCTCACACTGGACACTCACCACCATCACCAGGGAGCTTTGCTTTGTAGACTAATTGTACAAAACAGCAGCAGCCACCATCCCTCATCTAAGACATGTGTCCATCCAAATAGTAGAAAGACAGATGTGTAAAGACAGATGTGTAAAGACAGATGTGCAGGACAGATGTGTAAAGACAGATGTGTAAAGACAGATGTGTAAAGACAGATGTGCAGGACAGATGTGTAAAGACAGATGTGTAAAGACAGATGTGTAAAGACAGATGTATAAAGACAGATGTGCAGGACAGATGTGTAAAGACAGATGTGTAAAGACAGATGTGTAAAGACAGATGTGCAGGACAGATGTGTAAAGACAGATGTGTAAAGACAGATGTGTAAAGACAGATGTGCAGGACAGATGTGTAAAGACAGATGTGTAAAGACAGATGTGTAAAGACAGATGTATAAAGACAGATGTGCAGGACAGATGTGTAAAGACAGATGTGCAGGACAGATGTATAAAGACAGATGTGCAGGACAGATGTATAAAGACAGATGTGTAAAGACAGATGTATAAAGACAGATGTGTAAAGACAGATGTATAAAGACAGATGTGTAAAGACAGATGTGTAAAGACAGATGTGTAAAGACAGATGTGTGAAGACAGATGTGCAGGACAGATGTGTAAAGACAGATGTATAAAGACAGATGTGTAAAGACAGATGTGTAAAGACAGATGTATAAAGACAGATGTGTAAAGACAGATGTGTAAAGACAGATGTGTAAAGACAGATGTGCAGGACAGATGTATAAAGACAGATGTGTAAAGACAGATGTATAAAGACAGATGTGTAAAGACAGATGTGTAAAGACAGATGTGTAAAGACAGATGTGCAGGACAGATGTATAAAGACAGATGTGTAAAGACAGATGTGCAGGACTCTTACGGTGGACGTGCGGCGGTTGAAGACGTCCAGGTTCCTCAGCAGCTCGTGCTCGTCCTTCCTCTTCGTCACCGTTTTGTGCTTCAGCAGAACTTCGTACACTTTGCAGAAGAACTTGTCCTGAGGAAACAAACACATGTTTAGAAATACACAATCAAGTTCATCTTTATTATTAATAATATTCAGTAGGTCAGACAGTATTTGATGTCAGTGTTAGTAAAGCTTCTCACCCCACATCCAGCTTCGTACAGAGGCTGAACATCCTCCACGAAGAACTCCTGCAGCACAAACACAACTGTTCATATTCTAAGTATTTTATTCATATGTTTAAAACTTTAAATAAAACAATATGTTGGTAATAATCTGAAAGCTGAGCTCATACTTTATTGAGGGACTCATTGTACTTCCCCACCAGGTCGATGATGCGTTTCAGGTTGGGATGCGGCGCCGCAGCAGCCGGACCGGGACCGGGACCGGGACCGGGACCGAGCAGCAGGACCAGAGCCGGAGCCAGCAGGAGCATCAGCATCTTCAGGCCGGGGTCCAGGTGTCCAGGTGTCCAGGTGCAGATGTTGCAGACGGTGCAGATGTTGCAGACGGTGCAGACGGTGCAGATGTTGCAGACGGTGCAGAGCGACCTTGAACCTGTGCAGTCAGTCAGTCAGTCAGCCTGCAGCTGCGTGTGCAGCTCTCAGCCGACGGCTCTGCCTTTATAGCGGCTTTGCCCGCCACGTGTTTTCCCGTCAACAGACCAACACTGATAAGACATGTGTGGTTGATCAGCATCACTCAGCTAATTCACCCAACGCTGGATCTGAAGAAAAGGTCGCGGCTCCAAATGCAATAAAAACTAACAAAACAAACTTTTTCTAGCAAAGAAAGAGTCCAGAGAGACGTTGACACAGAGCAGCCGCGCTTTAATGACACAACTTATGAACAACAGACAACATGAAGCTCTTCATGTTCACACCAACACAAACACACAACGCTCACATCTCAATATGAGTCGGAGTTTTTCATTTGTCTTTCATGAACACACACGTCTGCTTTTAGAACAACAACTCTGAACTTCACCTGCTGCTCGGTTCGATTCTCAGAGAAAGGAACGAGTGCAGGATGTTGAACAGGAAACTTTATCTGTAAAGGGACAGTTCAACATTTAGTCAGACTGTCCCATCACCATAACCCCTATAGTCACAGCAGTAGGTTCGTTACCTCTAATTGTCGGTGCAAGCTGTTTTTAGAACGGCAGAGCAGAGCCGTGAGCTGCTCAGAGGGAAACCTGATGAGGGAAACGTTCTAAAAACAGCTTGCAACAACAATTAGAGGTAATGAACCTCCTGCTATGACTATGGTCAATTTGACTAAATGTTGAACTATCCCTTTAACAAAGAGCGGCAGCAAAAAGAAAAAGATGAAATGGACGGAGAGCGTGTTGCATTATGGGTGTGTGTTTGTTTCCTGGGGGTCAGGTGGGGTGGGTGCTTGTTGCTAGGCGACCTCAGTGCAGGTAGGACGACAGCGAGGAGATGCTGCACTTGGTGATCTCAGAGTTCTGGTCCTGGTTCTTGCGGATGCGGTAGAAGTGCTCGATGTAGCTGGAGCGACCGAGCAGCTCCACAAAGTCCTCGTCGTGGGTGATGACGAGCAGCTGGAAGTTACGCTGCCGAGACCGGCTCTTAATGATCCTGGAGGAGGAGAGAGGAGGATATAAACTTCAATAATCTATTGCTCATCAACATAATATTTATTGAAACTGACACATCAGCACCTGGCATAACAACCCCTTCAGACCTGATGTCAGGTGCAGCTGCAGTACAGGATGGTTCTAGGTCAGTGCTCAGGCTGTCAAGGACCCACATCTGAAAATATTATGTTTCAGTGCAAACTAGGGATGGGCATGATTAATCGATGATTGATTCTTTTTCTTACAGAACAGAGCACGGAGGTTTTTTATCGATTTATTATAAATTATATTTCAAAATATGGAGAAATACATATAAGTGTTATATTTTTTCATAAATGTTAACAACATTAAACTCTAATGTCAAATTGTTATACAGGCCTATTATTATTATTACAATGGTTAAAGAGTAAAATAAAATAAATGAGGTCACAGAGGGTGATGTCATCCTTTGCTTACAGCAGTGTGTAGCACTAGGCTACTTTTAAAATGACAATGTGCAACAAAACTAAATAAATACATTTGACCTAGAATGCCCTCTATAATCATGATCCAACAGCCAAAAAAAGCCACTCTCTCTGTATTTATATCTATAATTTCATTTATCTAACGTTATATTCTCTGAAGATGTTTCGGTTAAAATGAAATGTAAAGGAGAGGCCTAAATATCCTGCAGAGTGTCTTCTCTGTGCTGATCAGCTGATCAGAGCGCTGCAGCTGCAGCTCCGTGGTGTGTTGATCTAGGTTCTGATAAAACACGTCACATTTTGAAACAGTGAATCAGGACAAGTGCAGCCAAACACGAGACAAATAATAGATAGACAGCAGAACTCCAGCTCAGCTGCAGGTGAGCCTTTTAGCGCAACGATCCTTTTTTTCTTTTTTTTTTTTCTGTCAGTGCAACATGCGCTGTCCCTCAGTGAAGCACAAACACGGTGTTGTGTGTTACATGGTTGTCTGACCTTCCTTTTCACGGGGACTGTCCTGGATTACTGGCACACGCCATAGCCCACCTTTTGTTTTTAATTATGAATATGAATATTAACGATTAAATCGGTAGAAATAGTGAAAAAATTTTCTTCAAATGCCCATCCCTAGTGCAAACAGTGCAAATGAAAGAAGAAACAACAAGGTTTCATTTATCTCTGTCCATATACGTTGGTTTAACCAATGATGTTGAGAGTTGCGCTGCACAGAACCAATCATGTGGTTTGGAATGGAAAAACTCCAACAAGTGCATTTGTTTGATGTCACGCAGCAGATGGGCGGATCCAGTCAGTTACTTCCTTGTTCCTGTCTCATCCTTGGTATCCATGGAAACCGTGTTGTCCTAGTGTCTCGCTGATGACGTGAGGAGGAGGAGGAGAGGCCGAGAACTCCTGCTGCTGCCATGATTGGCAACACAAGTCGTGTTAGTAACGGAAACGGCGTTAGTAACGCTGGATAAAGTCATTAAATAGATTACAGAGGGATGTAACGGCGTTACGTAATCGCGTTTATTCTAACGGCGTTAGTCTCAACCCTGACCATCACTAACGACATCTGCTGCACACGTTCTCTGAACTCTGGTCCTGCAACACGTTCTCTTTCATCTTCACGATGTTTCAACCACGTGCAGCTCTGGAATGAACCAGCGCTGCATCGCTCAGTCTGTCTAAATATTATATAGACTGGATGTGTTACGTGTGGCGCCGGCGCCGGCGGCAGCGGCGGCAGCGGCCATGAAGCACAGACTTCTGGGAGGATGTGAAGGAGGATTTCAGATTCATCCAATCAGCTGTGAGACGTCGTCCGACTGAACCCAGTCTGTCTTTAACACTTTGATATCGACACGTGTGAGAAAAACAAACAGCTGATGTAGTTTTTATAAACGTATAAAGCTTTTCATCGATCCAGAGGTGAAACAGCTGCTGATGGAGACTCAGCTGTCGACGTCTCTGTGTCCGACCCTCTGATCTCATCACAGTCAGACGTTTCTGCATCGTCTTGTGTTTCCTCTTCCTCCCCGTCTCCGTAGCAACGTGTCCACATCAAAGCAGCGTGGTGCATCTTATTGGTGCAGAGTCGTTGTTTCTTTATCAGACTATTAATGTCTGTCGAACCAGAGAAGAGATAAACATCTCCCAGAAGTTTCTAAATCACTGCGTCTCTCGCTGTGTGTGATGGTGGAGGCCTCACACCTTCCTCCTCCTCCTCCTCCTCCTCTTAAAGGGACAGTTCAACATTTAGTCAAACTGTCCCATCACCATAACCCCTATAGTCATAGCAGTAGGTTCATTACCTTTAATTGTCGGTGCAAGCTATTTTTAGAACGGTGGAGCAGAGCCGTGAGCTGCTCAGAGCTACGCTACGGAGGCTCATGGGATTTCTTGGTTTCCCTCATCAAACTCATCAAATACACAATCCAACAACTCCACAACGCTCTGGTGGACAAGTTGTGACCTGCACATTCACCACGCTATGAGATAATAACACAACGTTACCACACAGAGTTGTTTTAGAGGGAAATTCATGTAAAACCTCTGATGCACGGTCCCTCCGTGTCCTGTCTGACTGAAACAACAGCAGAGCGTCAGACGTCGTCACAGACACATCGTCCTGCAGACTCTTATTATGATCAACATTTATTATGAAAACAGCTGAGAGTCTCACATCAGCAGCTGTTTCATCTCCAAGAAATCCCATGAGCCTCCGTAGCGTAGCTCTGAGCAGCTCACGGCTCTGCTCCGCCGTTCTAAAAACAGCTTGCACCGACCACCACTATAGGGGTTATGGTGATGGGACAGTTTGACTAAATGTTGAACTATCCCTTTAAGACCTTGATTAGTTTCAGGCTTCAGGTTAAAACTTGGTGAGTCAAAGTGTAGAAGTGTGTGTGTGTGTGTGTGTGTGTGTGTGTGTGTGTGTGTGTGTGTGTGTGTGTGTGTGTGTGTGTGTGTGTGTGTACTGACTCGACCAGGGCGTGGGCCAGAGACTCGATGTTCTCCCGGTCCAGGTTGGTGGTGGGTTCGTCCAGAGCCAGGATGCCACAGTTGAGACAGAAGGTTTCAGCCAGAGCCAGACGGATGATGAGGGAGGCCAGGACCTGCACACATTCATTCATTCATTCATTCATTCATTCATTCATTCATGTCCATGTGATGCAGTGAAACGACAGATGAAGAACAGCGCTACCTTCTGTCCGGCGCTGCAGCGTCCTCTCATGTCCAGAGACGTGTCTCCTTTCACCATCACCACGCGGTAGTTGTACGTCCTCCGCTTCACGCCGGCCGACGAGTTCTCGTCCACGTCCGACCGGATCTCCACGTACTCGATGTCTGGACCGGACACACAGACACACAGACACACAGACACACAGACACACAGACACACAGAGGGAGGGGCCTTCAGGGTCACTTCACAACCCAGTAACAGATTACTTTCATACAAATAGAACATGGCCATGTCCTTCAGACACAGCGCATCACTGACTGACTGGGGTGACTGGCAAAAATATCCATATGGTAACATATATGGCAATATACACTATATCCATATTCAATATACGTGCACGTGGTCTGTGCACGTGGTCTGTGCACGTGGTCCGTGCACGTGGTCCGTGCACGTGTCCACGTCGCAGGTACATCAACAAAGACAGAACAAATACATAGTACAAGTATTTACTCCGTCCTCACTGAGGCGTTCACACCTGGACTTCCATGTGGTCGAACCCTGTCTGAATGTAATCTGATTACTGTGTCAAACCCTGTCTGAATGTAATCTGATTACTGTGTCAAACCCTGTCTGAGTGTAATCTGATTACTGTGTCAAACACTGAATGTAATCTGATTACTGTGTCGAACCCTGTCTGAGTGTAATCTGATTACTGTGTCGAACCCTGTCTGAATGTAATCTGATTACTGTGTCAAACCCTGTCTGAGTGTAATCTGATTACTGTGTCAAACACTGAATGTAATCTGATTACTGTGTCGAACCCTGTCTGAGTGTAATCTGATTACTGTGTCGAACCCTGTCTGAGTGTAATCTGATTACTGTGTCAAACCCTGTCTGAGTGTAATCTGATTACTGTGTCAAACACTGAATGTAATCTGATTACTGTGTCGAACCCTGTCTGATTGTAATCTGATTACTGTGTCGAACCCTGTCTGAGTGTAATCTGATTACTGTGTCAAACCCTGTCTGAGTGTAATCTGATTACTGTGTCAAACACGGAATGTAATCTGATTACTGTGTCAAACCCTGTCTGAGTGTAATCTGATTACTGTGTCAAACCCTGTCTGAGTGTAATTTGATTACTGTGTCAAACACTGAATGTAATCTGATTACTGTGTCAAACCCTGTCTGAGTGTAATCTGATTACTGTATCAATCAGAATGTAATCTGATTACTGTGTCAAACCCTGTCTGAGTGTAATCTGATTACTGTATCAATCAGAATGTAATCTGATTACTGTGTCAAACCCTGTCTGAGTGTAATCTGATTACTGTGTCGAACCCTGTCTGAGTGTAATCTGATTACTGTGTCGAACCCTGTCTGAGTGTAATCTGATTACTGTGTCAAACCCTGTCTGAATGTAATCTGACTACTGTATCAATCAGAATGTAATCTGATTACTGTGTCAAACCCTGTCTGAGTGTAATCTGATTACTGTGTCGAACCCTGTCTGAGTGTAATCTGATTACTGTGTCGAACCCTGTCTGAGTGTAATCTGATTACTGTGTCAAACCCTGTCTGAGTGTAATCTGATTACTGTGTCAAACCCTGTCTGAGTGTAATCTGATTACTGTGTCGAACCCTGTCTGAGTGTAATCTGATTACTGTGTCAAACCCTGTCTGAGTGTAATCTGATTACTGTCAGAGAGACGCCACCTTGGCCTCTGTACGTGCTGCGCCACAGGTCTCTGATGATCTTGTTGATCTCGTCCATCTTCATACTGTGGAACTTCATGATTGTTCTGAGGAAAACAAACAAACAAACAAACAAACAAACACAGGTTTTAACCAGCAGACAGATTCTCAGAGTCAAAGATGCCATAATATACAGGTAATACTCAGAAAATTAGAATATCGTGAAAAAGTTCATTAATTTAAGTAATTCAACTTAAAAGGTGAAATGAATATATTATTTAGACTCATAACATGCATTGCAAGATATTTCAAGCTTTTATTTGTTAGAATTTTGATTATTATGGTTTACAGCTTATGAAAACCCCAAATCAGAGTCTCAAAAAATTAGAATATCACATGAAATAAACAGAACAATGAGTTTAAATAAATGAAATGTCAGCCATCAGAAAAGTATAATCATGTTGTGTACTCAGTAGTTGGTTTGGCCCCCATTTGCCTGAATTACTGCTTCAATGTGGCGTGGCATGGATGATGTCAGCCGGTGTTATGGAAGACCAGGATGCTTCAATAGCGGCCTTCAGCTCTTTTGCATTGCTGCCGCTATATTATACTTAAATTAATGAACTTTTTCACGATATTCTAATTTTCTGAGTTTTACCTGTAGATGTATAACATAGTGTACATACAGCAGCATACTGTATATTCTGCACCAGTGCAGTTGGTGTGAAGACAAGGTGCAGGTCACTCAACCCACGCTTCACAAACCTCATGTAGGTTAAAGTTTACTGACTTCCAGCACGAAGCTGGATTTGTTTATCATCATCATCTTCATCATCATCTTCATCATCATCACTGAGCTGCAACAGGGAAACCAACCTAAACCTTCACCTAATATCGATCCTGCAGGGCGATAACCTATCAAGGCATCAGTGAAACCGGTGTTTGCTTTTCCTGCGTACCGAGAATCCGTCTGTCGTCTGAAATCTCTGAAAACTGATGAGAAACTGTCATGTGGTCTGAAGACGCCAGAACGATAAGAGTTCAACCCTGACAGCGCCCATATAAGGAGAGAGGATTATTGTTATATAATGTGTTCCTTGCTGCTTCTGACTGAAGCTGCTCTGTGATATATTGTATATACAGAGGTGTAGAAAGTAAAAGTAGAAATACCATAAATAAAAATGACTTGTAAAAGTAAAAGTCACGCGTAAGAAAATGACTTGAGTAAAAGTCTTAAAGTAGCTCACATTAAAGGAGTCATCACCTGGTTCTTTACGTATCCAGCCCCCCTTGGATCGCTTTGGATCAATTCGTAAAACTTATTAGAAAAAAATAATAATTTTAATCAAACATTGAGCTTGTTCTGACCCTTTATCACGCGCGAGGCTTTGACTGGTCCAGATGTGCATTGTATAATATGTAATGAGGCGCGCGTTGATTCGCCGCAGGAAGGACAGAGCCGGGGGGGGGGGGGGCTTGCCTGCATGCAGACTCCAGAACATAAACAGCCCCCTGGAACCGCTTCGGGCCGGGGTTGGGTGGTGAAAGAGGCAAGTAGCCTCCACGGTGAGGTCACCGTAGGAGCAGAATCAAAGATCTTGTGCTTTAGGAAGGCACACCATTGTGTGCTATTCCTGTTCGGAAAAAGAGCCGAAGAGAAAAAACGGCGCCGCTTTCAAACTCCAGCTTTTCAGGCAAGTTTCAACTGAGGTCAAACACCAATATGCATGTTTTAACAAGAGAAATTGAGATTTCCGGGTGATGACTCCTTTAAATCTTTTCTTTTTTTTTTGTGTATATTTTGTGGCTTTTCATGCCTTTATTTGACAGAACAGTGGAGTGAGTCAGGAAACGGGAGGCAGAGACGGGGGAATGACACGCAGTCACTTGGACTCAAAGCGCTTTACACTGAAACGGTCGCATTCACCCTTTCACACACATTCATTCAGCCGATCGGTTCAGACACACAGCATGTTGACTGGAGGAGCCGGGAATCGAACCACCAACCTTCCCATTAGTGGACGACCCGCTGGACCTCCTGAGCCACAGCCGTAAAGAACTCCAGTCAAGTACAAATCCCCCAAAAAACTACTTAAAAAAAGTACATCTACTTGGTTACTATACACCTCTGTGTATATATTGTATATATTGTATATCTGGTATTTGCACCATGTTGTGCTTTGTTTTGTCTCGTGTTGTTTTAGCGTGAACGGCGGGATTAGCTTTAGAGCTACATCTGGTGTATTTACATATTATATGTTCATGAAGATACAGAGTCCAGTTATTAATAAACACATCCATGAAATGAAAATGAAATCACTGTTAGTGAAAATGCTTTCCTATCAGACTGTGACAGAGTTGGAGGTGGAACAGCTGAGTCACCGTCCGTCCTGACGCCTGCTGTCTTTGATCTGTCCTGCCTCTGACGCTGATGACTCATATCAATAACAACTATTTCAATCAGAGACAAACTGAGAGATCTTCTCTTCTGTAGTTAGACCTGACATCTAGTTTCCACTGCAGCAGAGTCTGTGAGGCCTGACTCAAACAGCAATATCATGTCATTAATATATAAGAACAGTGTAACGCCGCTCATTTAGGCTGAAGATGAAACATGAGAAAAGAACCGGCGTTCAACTCAATTTTCAACTGATTTTTCACTTTGCATTTTGAAAACGATATACCCCATAATAAACAAACATCACAGAGACGCAGCGACAAACTGAAACAGACGACGACAACAACAACGATGATGATGAATGTATGACTGAGACGTTGTTGTTTAAATCTCCTGAATGAGGAGCGTGTGTTCAGACCATGGATCTATTATATATACTACTGTATACATCTATTATATCTATTATGTATTAGACATCTGTTATAAGACAATAAGATGAAGAAGACAACAAGATAATAATATAAATCATCCATGTTTCAGTCTGTGACCTGGATGTTTCTCAACTCGCTGCCGGCTCGTTCTCGTTCTGCTGCTTCGGCCTCGCGCTCGCTCATCTTGATAACGGAGCAATTACTGGATGCTTTCGCCACAAGCCGGGGTAAACGATAAGTTCATGCTCTGATGCTATCACAGCGACGAGCTGCTGCTGCTGCTGCTCTCTAACGTCCAATCAGAAAGACTCTAGATTCCAGGTTCCTCGGTCAGAACGACATAAAGAACTAGAAACAGCATTTCCTAGTAGAAAATGCGTGTGGATGCTGAAAGCCATTGCTGAATCATGCTGAATTAACAGAATAAATTGACAAAGACATGCGGAATGACATGCAAGAAGCATGTCTAAGGCAGGTATTGAACCCATGACCTTATGAATGCTAACCTGACACACTAAGCACATGGTACAGAGGACCTGACTTGTAAACAGCTTCATACTGCCAGGAATCGAAGTCTGTCCAATGACAGCTGAATAGATTGAATGAAAAGTCAAGCGATGATGTTACACGACAGAGGCAGGAATCGAACCTATGACCTCATGATCACTAAGCCTTTACTCTGCCTCTCGGCCACAGAGAGCACACACATATTGAGCCTGTTGTCATTCATTCTAAGGTGATTATGTGTGGCAAACTGTGGTTAGAGTAATAAATGTGATAACGAACACCTGAAACCAATTGAAGGTGGCGGAGGGGAGGAGAATTCAACACAACATAACAACGCCTGACATGGATTCAAACCAGGGACCTTTCAGGTGGCAAGCTGGCTCCTTAACCACTAACTACAGCCAGAGTTGTTAAAAGGAGAGGTTGTGACTTTGATGAATGTTGGATTGTTCAATGATGCTTGAAAAAAAAAAAGAAAAGAGTAGAAATGAGCCACAACAACTAAGTAGAGGACTTTTTAATGACTTTTGACTATTCTTTGGTGAAATCACACAAAGTATGATGGCCATTCCAGTGAATTACAAAGTTAAGCTGCAGAGAGAGAGAGCACCCAGGCTGCATTTAAAAAATATTTTAAATTATTCTCTAAATCTCTTTGCATTTTTGACGGCATTGTGAGACAGAAGACAAGTGTGGCTACAAACTGTGTACAAAATCTTGAGTATAGAGCGTGATTTGTGGCTTTGGGGACAGTTTTAAGACAAAAGTTCCAGTTGCTTTTTTTGCCTCTCTGCACTCTAGCTGTGATGTCATCACTCTGAGTCCTGCTCGTTAGACGCAATACACACCCATTATGAAGCTGGATTTTGTCAAAAATCTTAGTGATTTTAAAACAGCCAAATATCAAAAACTGTTGAAGATATCAATAAGCCGAGTCATAGAGGAACACTTAAAAAGTTTGTCGACTGCTCAGAATTTTAATGAAGTCTCTAGCTGAAAGAAAAGTGACGTTTTAGAGGCAGAAAGAAGTGGGAAGATTTGAAGAGTTTGAAGACTGGTCCAATGCATTCTCTATGGGGAAAAAAATCTGAAATAGTTGAATATTGCAAAAAGTATGAATAGTTGAAAAGAGAAAAGTAATAGCATAAATGTCCTGAAAAAGCTGCACATTTTGATATATTAATTGTTGAAATAGCACAAAGTATGAGTTAGATGCCAAAAAAACGGGGGAAGTAGTAAGAATAAGTATAAAGATTTGAAGAACAATAAAATAGCAACATGACATTTGTGGTCATAGGACCCTATATACTGGCATTTAAGGGGTTAAAAGTCTGAAATTAATTGAATATTTGGTATTGATCACCAGAGGAGAAGCAGAATAGAAGATCTATGCAAAAAAACTGGAGGAAAATCTCAATATATAGTATTTTTATGGCGTTTTTTCCGTGGACACTTTCATCTTCTTCAAGGAGAGATTCAGTAAAAGTCCAGAACACGAAGCAGCAGCAGCAGCAGCAGCCATAGCATTAACAACAGCAGCAGCAGCTGATCTGAGACCAGCAGCTGGTCCGACTCCTCCAGAGGAGATGTACACTGTCATGCTGTGCAGGCCTGCTGATAACTTTTCAATGATGTGCATATTTTTATCGGCAGTGCAAGCGCAGCAGTGGTGCCACAGTGCAGCGATGCCAGCGATAGCATGTGGTCGCGTTTCTGAAAAACAAAACCTGCCACGGTGATAAGTCACTCTTAGAGTTCAGGCGGGGTTGTGGTTGTTGTCTCAGAAAAACTTTATACATTTGCTGATTCTTTATTGCATAACCTTCAAGCCTTGATTATGTGAGATAGGTGTTAAGAGATTTTGTATTTTATTTTATTGTGAATAAAATCCAGCAGCCAGTAATAATGAAAAAGCTGTGTTTTGCTGCAGAGCTCCGAGCAGAGGACAGAATGAAGAAGCAGGGTTTCTCTGCCTTTAACAAACGCTCATGCAGCAGCTGCAACGACGAGGCAAAGTTATCGATTATGTTCCCGGTCCCATGCATACTGGGGAACGTAGGACCCGGGGAAAATGGTAATGACCCCATACAAATTCATCAATGTGACATTTTTTTGCGTTATTATAAAACTCTGCAAAAGATCTGAGCTGGAGCAAATAAACATGCACTTTAACATTACTGTATTATTTCATTATGTTTAAATGTTACAAATACAGGTTTCATGGGTTTTTAATTATTAATTGTGACTAATTGACTAATCAATAAGTGATCATTCAGTGGAAGCTGAAAGCGGGGGAAAACCCAGGTGTTTCTCCCCCTGCTGTCAATCTCCTCATCGGTGGGTTCGTCAGCAGCTGGTTTCCTGCTTCCTGCAGCCTCGTGGTGTTGTGTTGTGACGACGGCAGATAAACCCAGAGTCAGGATTATTCATTATTACTGACGTGTCGTCCACCTACACGCAGGAAACAGCAGCAACGTGCACTTCACCACTAATCCTGGTGTGTGTCCGTGCTCCGGCTGCAGGTGGAAGAGTTTCAGCCTGAGTCACCAGCAGCAGGCGGCCGGAGGCGAGCGGAGACGATAACCAACCGACCAGGCTATGGCCGGTATCTGTCACCATCAACACTGATTTGTATTGTATTAAATCTATTTAACTGCATGTACTCATATCAGTACTGGTCCTATCTCTGTCTTTACGCTGTCAAACACAATATATCTATTGTTTTTGATTCAATCACTGTAATAACTTTAGATTTTATTGCATATTTTGTAATTCTGATCTTAACTTTGTAACATTATTAGTATTATTATTATTATTATTATTATTATTATTACAAATACAAATCTGTTGAGTTAAGTCTGAAACAGGCCATCAGACGCAGTCGGCTGCTGCTACGAAATTATCATCTACAGCTCTGGAAAAACAAAGAGACTCCTTCAAAATGATCAGTTTCTCTAGTTAAAATGTCGAACCCTTTAATCTCAGTTGTTTTAGAGGGAAATTCATGTAAAACCTCTGATGCACGTTGCCTTCAGGGACAGTTGTTCATCATCAGTCTCTGTATTTCCCTCTAAAACAACTCTGTGTGGTAACGTTGTGTTATTATCTCATAGCGTGGTGAATGTGCAGGTCACAACTTGTCCACCAGAGCGTTGTGGAGTTGTTGGATTGTGTATTTGATGAGTTTGATGAGGGAAACCAAGAAATCCCATGAGCCTCCGTAGCGTAGCTCTGAGCAGCTCACGGCTCTGCTCCGCCGTTCTAAAAACAGCTTGCACTGACAATTAAAGGTAACGAACCTCCTGCTATGACTATAGGGGTTATGGTGATGGGACAGTTTGACTAAATGTTGAACTATCCCTTTAAGTAGAGCTATTATCGGTTATTATGGTCATATTTCCGGTAGAAATAAGCGGCTTGTTGCTCTGCTGTTTAATATATATTTACATATATGTATACAGTGTATATATTCATATATCTGTGTAGTTACAAAGGGCTGGGAAATTAAAAAGTAAGGCCGACCCCCACCTGTTCTTTTATATAAACATGACCGTGACCTTGACCTTGACCTCGACCTCCGGCCTCAGCGCCACTTCCACCAAAGCGTGGGAGTGTTTTTACAGAGAAGACAGAGACGGCGTCAGCGCGTCAGCGTGTCAGCGTGTCGGGGTCCAGGCTGCAGCAGCAGGCGGGAAGTGACGCCGCGTCTGAAACGCCCCCAGGAAAAAAACCACTCGACTTCAAACATGTGTCTCAGCTCAGGTCGTCACCGTCTGCCTGCAACTGCTTCACATGTTTTTACTGCAGCGTTTCTGCAGGTTTCACCAGCGCAGCCGCTACGTTCAGACTCTGTGGGAGCAGTGTGGATGAAACCAAAGACTTCATCACGACTAGAGCTGCAACTCTTCATCCATTCATCGCACAATAAGAGTCACAAAACGACTGGCAACGTAAACTGGCTGCTATATCAGCTGTGTGTTTGTATAGGTTTATTTATAGGTAAAAAGAAGTTCAATAAACACAGTGAGGGAGTGTTTTATTGAGCTTTTAAAGGGACAGTACCATGTTTTTTAAAGTGTGGTTGTATGATCTACAAATGGCCCCTAAGTACTTTAACTGCAGTAGAAGACTCTCTGAACGCCAGCCCATAATAGCCCTGGATAATAGCCCATAATGGACCCAAAGAAACGGCCTAAAAGAGGTTTGACCTGAAAATAAATACAGTTTTTATTTGGAGCGAACCAACTGCTGATCGGCGGGCGCTAACCCTGGGCGGACGGATACACACTTTAAAAACATGGAACTATCCCTTTAAGGTAAGAAAACACCTGTGTAAAATTATAGTTGATAAAGATCAAAGAGAGTGAAGTGAGTTCCTGTGTGAAACCTCGAACAGCTGTTTGTTGTTGTCACACAACAACAACAACAACAACAACAACAACAACAACAATAGTAACACCTTCTGTGTTTATTTCAGGTGTTGGTGCTAAAGCAGAAAGTGATGCTCCGTCGCCATGGTTTCGATCTGATATGTGTGTGTGTTTCATGTCTGTTTCACTCTGTGTCAGCGCGTGTGTGTGTGTGTGTGTGTGTGTGTGGATGACGTCGTGGTCTCAGTTCCCTGTAACTACGTCACATTTAACCCAAATACAAACTGAGCTGCTTCCCCAGAATCCCTTTGTTCTCTCACCTCTCTGATCTGTGTGTGTGTCTGTGTGTGTCTGTGTGTGTCAGTGTGTGTGTGTGTCTGTGTGTGTGACTCACTGGTCCAGGGCCTTGTAGTACAGGTCCAGGTCTTTGATGACCAGCTCCGTCGTCCTCATGATGATCATCTTGTTCTTGTAGCGATCCTCGGCCTTGTCGTACTGATCCTCCCTCAGCTCCTTCCTGGAGGTCACACACACAGGAAGTAGAGTCACACACACAGGAAGTAGAGTCACACACAGACACACACTGACACACACACAGACACACACTGACACACTAACACACCAGAGGGCCGGGCACGGGGCTGGAAATTAAAGGACAATCCGGTCAAATTCCCCTCAGGCTGTGTGTTTCTGGTCTAACAGAAGGAATCTGAAGGTTTTCAGTTCAATGTCTCCTGTTTTGCGGTATTTATGGTCTGTCCCTGCATCGCCATGGCAACGATGAATGGGAGCAGACTGAAGTTGTGCTGCTTAGTTTAGTTTTTATGTGCACATTATACAACCTGCATAAACAATGAAAATAGTCAAATCAAACATTGTGCAGGAGAGGTAGAAGCCAAAAAAGTCAGATGGCGACTCAAACATGCACCCAGATGTTTATTTACTTCAAGCAAGTTAAGACGGGAAAAAAAAAAAATTCCGGCACAAAAAAAAGTCGAGCAAAAAAAAAAAAAATCCGGCACAAGAAAAAAAAAAAGGTCGAGCAAAAAAAAAAAAATCCGGCACAAAAAAAAAAAAAAAAAAGTCGAGCAAAAAAAAAAAAAAAAATCCGGCACAAAAAAAAGTCGAGCAAAAAAAAAAAAATCCGGCACAAAAATAAAAAAAAAAAAAAGTCGAGAAAAAAAAATCTGGCACAAAAAAAAAATTCAATCAAAATAAAAAAAAAATCTGGCACAAAAAAAAAAAAAAAAAGTAGAGCAAAAAAAAATAAAAAAAAATCCGGCACAAAAAAAAAAGTAGAGCAAAAAAAAAAAAAGTCCGGCACAAAAAAAAAAAAAAGTCGAGCAAAAAAAAAAAAAAAATTGTGCAGGAAGTAGAAGCAAAAAAAGATAAATCAAAATCCAGATGTTTATTTACTTCAAGCAAGTCAAATCGGAAAAAAAAAAAAAAATCCGGCACAAGAAAACAAAAAAAAAGTCGAGCAAAAAAAAAAAAAAAATCCGGCACAAGAAAAAAAAAAAAGTCGAGCAAAAAAAAAAAAAATCCGGCACAAGAAAAAAAAAAAAAAAATTGGGGCAAAAAAAAAAAAAAATATCGGCAAAAGAAAAAAAAAAAAAGGCAAAAAATCCGGCTCTGAGGGAAAAAAGTCAGAGCTTCAAAAAAAAAAATCGTTGCCATGGCGATGCGGGGACAGACCATAACTACCGCAAAACAGGAGACATTAAACTGAAAACCTCCAAATGATAGGAACAAACAGCCTGAGGGGAATTTACCCGGAATGGTCCTTTAATTAAGTACAAACCAGGCCCTCGGGTCGAGTAGCCATCGTCTAACACACAGACAGGTGATCAGGTGATCAGGTGATCAGGTGATCAGGTGATCAGGTGATCAGGTGTGACCAGGTGATCAGGTGATCAGGTGATCAGGTGACCAGGTGATCAGGTGATCAGGTGATCAGGTGACCAGGTTCCTCTTCAGGTGACTCCAGGTGATCGGTGTTCAGGCGTTCTGACCAACCACACAGGAAGAGGAGGAGAAAACGCTGAGTCACTGATAACATGAGGATAAATCTGTTCTTTTGTAAAGATGCAGCAATGGAGTGAACGGAGGGGAAACGGTGCAGTAAACTGTTGCAATAGTGTAGATACGACGTGTAAAGGCAGTGTGTTGGTGCGAGGTGTGAGGCGTATGGACATATGGATGTGAGGCTCTTACTGGCGCAGCTGCATGACCTGCATGTTGCCGATGTCTTTGAGCAGAGCTGCACGTTTGGCTTCCACCTCCTTCAGCTCCTCCACACGTTTCCTCAGGGTCAGGTTGTCCTGCAGCCAGCGCTCCTGCACCTGCACCAGCACAACATCATCACAGCAGTCAGTAACACACAACACAGACACACAACACAGACATCAAACTCATCAAATACACAATCCAACAACTCCACAACGCTCTGGTGGACAAGTTGTGACCTGCACATTCACCACACTATGAGATAATAACACAACGTTACCACACAGAGTTGTTTTAGAGGGAAATTCATGTAAAACCTCTGATGCACGTTGCCTTCAGGGACAGTTGTTCATCACCAGTCTCTGTATTTCCCATTTCCCAAACAGCTTGCACCGACAATTAAAAGTAATGAACCTCCTGCTATGACTATAGGGATTATGGTGATGGGACAGTCTGACTAAATGTTGAACTGTCCCTTTAAGACTGTATTAAAGCTGTGACAGCAGCAGCAGCAGCTGGACCTTCTGGGTGTCGATGTCCTGCCGGATGTTTCCCATCTCCTTGGTGATCTTCTCCTTCTGCTTCTCGGCCTCGTGCAGCTGCGTGTTGGTTTCCTGAAGCTCCGCCTCTTTTTGCTGCAACGCAAAGAACGGGTTTAGAGCAGGTTAAAATAGTCTCATAGTGGTTTTATTCTATTCCACAGTTTTACATTCATGCTATTTTATTACTATTTTCTTTTGAGTGTTTTTTTTTTAAATATTTTGCTCTAT
>CM064907.1:425000-455000 GCA_030347415.2 Decapterus maruadsi | reverse complement strand
TCACTTCCTTCCTCTTTTGACCCAATTAACCCAGTCTGTCCCTTCCTTCCTTCCTTCCTTGAGCCAGGAACTAACTTGAGTTTGGCGAGCCGGTCCCTGGTGCCGTTGATCTCCTTGGACTTGGCGTAGATCCAGTCCTCCAGCTCCCTCTTGTTGGGGAAGTGACCCAGCAGCGACACCAGGTCCTCGTTGTGCCGAGACTTGATCTTCCTGACCTGGTCTTCCTTCTCCGTCTGGAACCAGAGACAGAGAGAGGGAGGGAGGATGAGTTCGGACGTTCACTGGGAACGGGGAGGTCGGCGGCGACGAGGCTGCAGCACCTTGTCCTTCCTCAGCATCTCCATCTGCGTGCGTGCCGTGGTGTGCGTGTTGAGCCGCTCCATCTCCTGGTCCAGCGCTCGCTGAGCTCGGTCCAGCTCCGCCTTCTCCCTCTGCAGCTCCACCACCTCTGCCTTCAGCCCGTCCACGTTGGAGCTCTGCACGGCGCTCTGCAGCTCGCGCTCCTGCACCACACCAAGCTCACGTCACGCACGTCATTTATGAGACAAACAGAGCTGCAAAACTCTGTCGATAATATTTCATTATGGAACATTTTCTGCTGATAAAACACACTCATGCACGTTGATGAAACTGATCCTTAAAGGGATAGTTCAACATTTAGTCAAACTGGCCCATCACCATAACCGCTATAGTCATAGCAGTAGGATCGTTACCTGCAAGCTATTTTTAGAGCGGCGGAGCAGAGCCGTGAGCTGTCGAGGCTCATGGGATTTCTTGGTTTCCCTCATCAAACTCATCAAATACACAATCCAACAACTCCACAACGCTCTGGTGGACAAGTTGTGACCTGCACATTCACCACGCTATGAGATAATAACACAACGTTACCACACAGAGTTGTTTTAGAGGGAAATTCATGTAAAACCTCTGATGCACGTTGCCTTCAGGGACAGTTGTTCATCAACAGTCTCTGTGTTTCCCTCTAAAACAACTCTGTGTGGTAACGTTGTGTTATTATCTCATAGCGTGGTGAATGTGCAGGTCACAACTTGTCCACCAGAGCGTTGTGGAGTTGTTGGATTGTGTATTTGATGAGTTTGATGAGGGAAACCAAGAAATCCCATGAGCCTCCGTAGCGTAGCTCTGAGCAGCTCACGGCTCTGCTCCGCCGTTCTAAAAATAGCTTGCACCGACAATTAAAGGTAACGAACCTACTGCTATGACTATATGGTGAGAGGAGGATCTGACTAAATGTTGAACTGTCCCTTTAAAACACCTCTGGGTTTAACCCTACATCTTTTAAAGGTAACGAACTATGACTATAGGGGTTATGGTGAGGGGCCAGTTTGACTAAATGTTGAACTGTCCCTTTAACCAGGTGCTGTACCCCGTCCTCTCTGTCTCTCTGTGTGTCTGGTACTCACGGCCTTGGACAGCTCCGCCTCCAGCTGCTGCAGTCGGGTGGACGAGCCCTCCAGCCGCTGCAGCTCGGCCCTGACGTTCCTCATCTCCTGCTGCTTCTTCCCCTGCAGGTCTCTCTTCAGCTCCACCGTCCGCTCCAGCCCCGTCTTCTTGTCCCGCATCTCGTCGATGGCCTGCTGCTTCTGCTGCTCCTTGTCCTGCAGGTCGGCCTGAGCACGGGGAAAACCACACCACACGCTAGTGGCGTCAACAGCGCTCAGAGCAGAGCTGTAGTCTATGTCATACTCAGATATTTAATCATTGGTTTGGACTTCTTTTTCTTTGGAGAAATCTTACCACTTTTCTAGAATTCTTTTGAGAAATGTTACTATTTTTTTCTCAATTAAAGAAAAAAAAATTTGACCACTTTTTCTCAACTTTTTTCTCCCAGGAATTTGTTCAGTTTTTTAATTATTGTTTGACTTTTTTTTTTTTTAAGAAATTGTACCACTTTTCCTAGAATTCTTTTCAGAAATTTTACCAGATTCTTCTCCTTTTTTTTCCTACTTTCCTTTTTTATTTAAAGAAATGTTACCCCTTTTTGTATTGTTTGCCACATTTTCTATATTTTTTTATATTCTTACCACTTTTCTAGAATTCTTTCGAGAAATGTTACTATTTTTTTCTCAATTAAAAAAAAACTTTTTTTCCCAGGAATTGTAACAGTTTAATTATTGTTAATTTTTTTTTTTTTAGAATTAATTTGAGAAATATTACAAAAATATTTTCTCAATTAAAAAAAAAACTTTTTACATTTTTTTTAAAAAGAAATTTTTACCACTTTTTCTAAAAAAAATCTTAAATCTTACCACTTTCTTTTAGAAATGTTTCAACTTTTTTGGATAAATTGTACCACTTTTCCTAGAATTTTATTAAAATTTTTTACCAGATTATTCTCCTTTTTTCTTTTCTACTTTTTCTTTTTTTTTTCAAGAAATGTTACTCCTTTTTGTATTACTGTTTGCCACATTTTTCAATATTTTTTTTAAGTAATCTTACCACTTTCTCACTTCTTTTGAGAAATGTTACTATTTTTTTCTCAAAAAAAACTTACATTTTACCACTTTTTCTTGGAATTTTCTTAGAACTTTTTTTCCCAGGAATTTTATCAGTTTTTACTTTTTTTTTTTTTTTTAGAAATTGTACCACTTTTCCTAAAATTCCTTTGAGAAATATTACTAATTAATAATCAATTAACAAAAAACCTTTTTTTCAAAAAAAATCTTAAATCTTACCACTTTTTTTTAGAAATGTTTCAACTTTTTTTGATAAATTGTGCCACTTTTTTCCCCAGGAATTTCTCTAAAATCTTTAAAAAATTTACGCCTAATTTAAACGTACATTGATTGTTTGTGTATTTCTGGTATTTGCTTCAAAATGTTGTCCAATGGAGGTCCATGGTCTAAAAAAAGTTTGAGAACCACCAGTGATACCAGTATGTACAGTTTACCCACTACAAAACATTAGACTGACAGTCTGTCCTGCAGCTTTAATAATAATAATAATGATAATGAATTCAATCTCTTACCAGAGCCTGCGTGAGCGTCTCTTTGTCCTGCTCCTGCCTCTGCGTGACCTGGCGGTGGAAACTCTGCAGCTGCAGAGCGGTGAAGGGCGGCCGGTCGTATCCCTCCATCTCCAGGAAGGATGACAGGGAGCGGACCTGAGGGACACACAGGTTTCATCATGTCTCCCAGCTCTTTGATTTGTAAATAAAGTTGTTATTATTATTATTTATCTTAGAGCTGGACTTTGTGAACATGTAATTTCCGCTCTGACCTGAGTGTCGCGGTTCGTGATGTTCTGGGCGTGGCGGTCGGCCTCCTGCTGGAGACGACCTGGGAGAGGAGAGGAAGACGTTATCGACCTGTCTCTGTCCGTCCTCCCTTCCTTCTCTCTACCTCTAACTAAAAACAAGCTGCTGTGTGGCTGCGTCCCGCCAGGTGGAGCTGCAGAGACGCGTGGCGGTCAGACGCCTGGCGGTCAGCGGTCAGACTCATGGCGCGCGGCGGTCAGCGGTCAGACTCGTACCTTGCTCCATCAGCAGTTCGCCCTTCAGCCGGTTCAGCCTCTGACATTCCCGCCCGGCTCTCTCCACCTCCTTCTGGCAGTCCGTCAGCCGGCGCTCCTTCTCCTTCACCGTCCTCTGGTGGTTCTGGTAAATGTCCTGCAGCTGCTCGTCGGAGCCCTGGAACACCTGCACACACACGCACACACGCACACGCATATTTCTGCTGTAAAACTCAACAACAACCTCATTCTGCATCTGCTGTTGCTCGTCAATGAGCCACAAACACATCTTTTCTCATCCTTAAAGCCTCTCAGCAGCTCTTTGACTGGTTCCAGTTCCAGTGCTGGGACCAGAAGCTGGGACCAGTTTCTGTTTAATATTAAACTCAAAGCTTCCATCCAGTCATTCCAATAGAAATACATATGATTGAGTTACCTGTTCCATGGTCTCCTCCAGCTCCTTGTTGTCCTCCTCCATCTGTTTCTTCCTGCTCTCTAAAGCCTTGATGTCGTTGTCCAGCTTCAACACTTTCCCCAGTTTGGTGTCGATGTCCATCAGTCGATTCTGAAAAGGTTGTGATGATCAGACCTTCAATAACAACACAGGACTCTGCTGTGACTAAACGGTAGCTCCTATCAGAACCAAACCCAGACCATCATGGCTGTCAGGACTTCCTGAACCATCTGGTCTGATTCTGGTGTTTCTACAGGAAATATTTTGGAGACAGTTCTGAGTTTAAAACATCGGTCCGTTCTGCTTCTCTCAGAAAATCTTTGTATTGGAGTCAATGAGGAGCAGAGACAGACGTGACCACACTCAGAGGCTGATCATTTAAATTCTGTAAGTCTCTCTGATATGCTGCACCATGCACCCACCTCCAGATCTGGTTCTCTACCTGCTGCACCATGCACCCACCTCCAGAGGGTCTGGGACGATATGCTTTTCTCCCGATTCGATTCTTCTACGATCTGGTTCTCTATCTGCTGCACCATTATAAAGTGAACTTAAACCCACCTCCAGATCTGGTTCTCTACCTGCTGCACCATGCACCCACCTCCAGATCTGGTTCTCTACCTGCTGCACCATGCACCCACCTCCAGATCTGGTTCTCTACCTGCTGCACCATGCACCCACCTCCAGATCTGGTTCTCTACCTGCTGCACCGTGCACTCACCTCCAGATCTGGTTCTCTACCTGCTGCACCGTGCACCCACCTCCAGATCTGGTTCTCTACCTGCTGCACCATGCACCCACCTCCAGATCTGGTTCTCTACCTGCTGCACCATGCACCCACCTCCAGATCTGGTTCTCTATCTGCTGCACCATGCACCCACCTCCAGATCTGGTTCTCTACCTGCTGCACCATGCACCCACCTCCCGATCTGGTTCTCTATCTGCTGCACCATGCACCCACCTCCAGATCTGGTTCTCTACCTGCTGCACCATGCACCCACCTCCAGATCTGGTTCTCTACCTGCTGCACCATGCACCCACCTCCAGATCTGGTTCTCTACCTGCTGCACCATGCACCCACCTCCAGAGGGTCGATCTGGTTCTCTATCTGCTGCACCATGCACCCACCTCCAGATCTGGTTCTCTACCTGCTGCACCATGCACCCACCTCCAGATCTGGTTCTCTATCTGCTGCACCATGCACCCACCTCCAGATCTGGTTCTCTACCTGCTGCACCATGCACCCACCTCCAGATCTGGTTCTCTACCTGCTGCACCATGCACCCACCTCCAGAGGGTCGATCTGGTTCTCTACCTGCTGCACCATGCACCCACCTCCAGATCTGGTTCTCTACCTGCTGCACCATGCACCCACCTCCAGATCTGGTTCTCTATCTGCTGCACCATGCACCCACCTCCAGATCTGGTTCTCTATCTGCTGCACCATGCACCCACCTCCAGATCTGGTTCTCTACCTGCTGCACCATGCACCCACCTCCAGATCTGGTTCTCTATCTGCTGCACCATGCACCCACCTCCAGAGGGTCGATCTGGTTCTCTATCTGCTGCACGCTGTCCTTGGACGACATGAGCTGCGCCTCCTTGGCCGACACCGTCTCTCTGATCTGCTGGGCCTTCTCCTTGTTCTGCTTCAGGTAGCGCAGCTCCACCTGGCACTCCTTCACCGTCTGGTTCTGAGCCAGTCGCAGCTGCCGCATCGTGTCCAGAGCCTTGATGTACCTGCAATCAGTCAATCAATCAGTCAATCAATCAATCAATCAATCAATCAATCAATCAATCAATCAATCAATCAATCAAGCCTCTTGGGGTCGGTTCAGTCCTGTGCATAACGTCTCTGGTGTTTCTACTGGAGCTGTGAGGAGTTGAACGTTAAAGTAAATTCACCCACTTGGTTGCAGCGAAGATGGAGTCGAACTTGTCCTTGAGGGCCTTCCCTTCGCTCAGCGGCCAGTTGGACTCTTCTTGGTGACAGAAGATGACGTGGTTCAGCACCGGCTTCGACACCCCCAGGGCCGAGATCATCTCCCGGTCCAGTTCTCCGCACTTGGACGACAGACTCACCTTCTCTCCGTCTCTGCATCGGAGACGACAGGCACGGAGTTAAAACAGGAACATCAGACTCTAACAGGGCTGTTTTTCTTCCTTAGCATGTTTTCTCTCAGAAAAAAACAAATAAATGGTAGAAAAATTGTAATTTCCTCCGTATCCAATCATAAAAGTAGGATTGACAATAACAATCCAAGTCTTTAAAGGCCGTTTTCTTCAGACTCTGATCTCCACTTCCAGACACCAAACCTTCCACTTTGATCCCTGTCTATATCCTGGAGGTTTTTCCAGAGAGGATTGTTGATCAATCATTCACAGCCTCATTTAGACAACACTTTATTACTAAAAACATGGAGACAGCAGATGTTTTAAAGGGCTGGTGACAGTATTTTCTCATTGACAGAGCGATAAACAGAGAAATCCACAATCCTCCTCTGGAAAAACTAAAGACTCTGATGAGTCAACAAAATAAAACAAAGCAGCTTCATCTATTGGTCAGATTTCAGTTTCTGGAAATATATGCAAATTAGTGCACATTTCATCAGATATCGCCTCATTTACATATTTAAACATAAAACTTGACAAAACTTGTAATATAAAAAATATTTGTCTTAATGTGAGAGATGAACCAGGGAAGTTTTCACCCTATTGGCTCCGAGGAGAAGCCGTGACCTACTTGATGCGGGTGATGACCTGCTCCAGGCTCTTGAACGTGTTGGTCTTGGCTCGCTGCGTGCAGGACATGGAGCGCTGGATGCTCAGCTTCTCTCCCGTCACGTCCGTGAACAGGAGACGGATCTGCGCTCGCACGTCCGTCTCATGGGCGTCCTGCGAGAGAAGTAAAGGGTAAATGCAAATTAACCTTTGTTCCATTTATTGTATGATAAGAACTGTAAAGGATTCACAGATCTGAGAGCAGATCAGTCTGTTACGAACCGACCGGACGTTCTTTAGTAAAGTGAAAGGATTAAAACAGTGAAGAAGAAGAAGTTGAATATGCTGGGGAGAGAAATGGCAGTCTACGTTTTGTGCCTGAGTGGAGTATTATGGGATGTAAACGAGCCAGTGCTCTCTGACCTTTGGGTCGTGGACGAAGGCGCCTCCTTTGGAGCCGGGGGGCAGCTCTCCCGCCGTCGCATATTTAAGGCACTCGATGATCGTCTGAGAGGAAAACAGAGAAGAGTTAGAAACATGATGTCATCATCATCATCATCATCATCATCATCAGGTCAGAGGTCAGAGGTCAGAGGTCGCAGTCAGTACCGTCTTCCCGGCGCCGTTGGGTCCGACCAGCACCGTCAGAGGAGAGAAGAAGGAGATGACCTGTTTGTCTTTATCCTCCACGCCGAAGCTGCGCACGCCCAGGATGCTCATCTTATCGATCTTCGACATGGTGGCGTCTGACACACACACACACACACAAACCAATGGTGCTATTGATTATTGATCACCAGGCTCAGTCGATCAGCTGACTCTGAGTTGTGTCGTTAATGAAAACATTTATGTCCTCATTTCCTGCTCAGAGCTACGCTACGGAGGCTCATTATGGGATGTCTTGGTTTCCCTCATCAAACTCATCAAATACACAATCCAACAACTCCACAACGCTCTGGTGGACAAGTTGTGACCTGCACATTCACCACGCTATGAGATAATAACACAACGTTACCACACAGAGTTGTTTTAGAGGGACTGATGCACGTTGCCTTCAGGGACAGTTGTTCATCAACAGTCTCTGTGTTTCCCTCTGTAGCGTAGCTCTGAGCAGCTCACGGCTCTGCTCCGCCGTTCTAAAAATAGCTTGCACCGACAATTAAAGGTAACGAACCTACTGCTATGACTATAGGGGTTATGGTGATGGGCCAGTCTGACTAAATGTTGAACTGTCCCTTTAAATGTAACTCGCCGTGTCCTCCTCTCCACAGAACAAACTCATTAACTCATTTAAAACTTTATTGACGGTTAAACTAGCGACTCTAACTCACTAACGCACCGTTTAAAACTTTATTGACAGGTGAACTCACTAACACCGTGTTGTTGTCCTGTTAGCTGTCATGCTAACAACACAGCAGCAGCTCTGCGCTTACACAGCAACAGCTGTCCCTGTCCGGCTTCCGTCGTCCACAGTAGGACCGTGACGTCACACACAGACACATATATAACTACACATATATCTCTATTTACTGTATGTGTGTGTTAAACTCACCTCAGTGTGTTGCTCTCCTGCAGCTCTGATGTTAACGTGCAGTTTTCCCGCTGTGGGAAATGTGACGTAAAAAGCGTCACCGGCGGACTTCCGGGTGTAGACCTAGAGCAGATAGAGGACGAGACACGACAACCATGAATAAACAATAATGAAATAAACGCGCACTCCGGCTTCAGTCTCAGAGTTGATCTGATGTTAATTAATGTTATTAACACAGAGACTGAAGCGGCTGTTTAACACACCAACTGTTCACTATTATTCACACACCAACTGTTCACTATTATTCATCTTGATTCTCTAGTGATCTCATTTCTGTGGTGAAAAGTCACACAAGGCCAGACCCGGTCCCTCAGTCTGCAGCTCCGTGTTTTCTTCTTCAGTCATGATGACAATATCGAAATTAAATATTATTATTACGATTCATGTCACACCGGTGGACAATTATAACAACGGTCCAACGAAAATGTTTATAATGTGAAATTAAGAAAACTTGTACTTATTTTTTGCATAAATGTGCTTGTAACCACTTGCTTTTGGGGGTCAAGTCATATCTGAAAATGTCCCTCCGTCCGGAGACAATATGTTTATTAAACAGATGAGATGAGATCACAGCCTCGTGTTTCTTCCTCCAGTGTTGTTCAAGCTCCTGTTTCAGTCTGTGACGTCACAGTGTTCACCAGCAGAGGGCGCTGTCTCCCTGCGCACGAGGCAGGAGTCTGTTACCACCAGACAAACTGCCGCTTTCTTTCTTTCTTTCTTTCTTTCTTTCTTTCTTTCTTTCTTTCTTTCTTTCTTTCTTTCTTTCTTTCTTTCTTTCTTTTTCTTTCTTTCTTTCTCTTCTTTTTCTTTCTTTCTTTCTCTTCTTTTTCTTTCTTTCTTTCTTTCTTTCTTTCTTTCTTTCTTTCTTTCTTTCTTTCTTTCTTTCTTTCTTTCTTTCTTTCTTTCTTTCTTTCTTTCTCTCTCTCTGTCTTTCTTTCTTTCTTTCTTTCTTTCTTTCTTTCTTTCTTTCTTTCTTTCTTTCTTTCTTTCTTTCTTTCTTTCTTTCTTTCTTTCTTTCTTTCTTTCTTTCTTTCTTTCTTTCTTTCTTTCTTTCTTTCTTTCTTTCTTTCTTTCTTTCTTTCTTTCTTTCTTTCTTTCTTTCTTTCTTTCTTTCTTTCTTTCTTGAGAGCAGATGAATAACTGGAGTGAAGGGACAGCAGTTATTCTGGTTGAAGAACAGTTTGTGGAGCGGCAGCAGGAGACGACCGGTGCTCAGACCTGCAGCTACACACACACACACACACACACACTCTCTGCTTTCAGCCCACTGATCCAGTGTGTGTGTGTGTGTGTGTGTGTGTGTGTGTGTGTGTGTGTGTGTGTGTGTGTGTGTGTGTGTGTGTGTGTGTGTGTGTGTGATCGGCCCACTGACTCACTGAGCCTCAGTCTGTCGCTCACGGCTCCTGCTATTTTCATCCTGACATGAAAATGCCACGACCTTGTGTCTTGTGTCGGACCACTGGAGGTGTGTGTGTGTGTGTGTGTGTGTGTGTGTGTGTGTGTGTGTGTTGAAGTGTGAACATCTTTAACCCCTCCCTCGCTGTCCAAACGGCCAATAAAATCACTTCTGTTGATGTTTGTTCAATTGTGATTTTGATTCAGACGAACCAGGAAGCAGGAAGCAGAGGGTTAACCCTCCTCCTCCTCCTCCTCTCTCCTCCTCCTCCTCCTCCTCCTCCTCCTCATGCGTTGGGTCAAAGAGGCAGCGAAGGACACGACTGATGACGACTGTCAAACATTATGTAAAACAACATGACTGAGCGCACACAAACACACACAGACACACACACAGTCACACACACAGAGTTGTGTAAACTTGATTCAGTGTAAATCTGCGTCAGTTAACAAAGAGGAAGAGACGCTGCTGGACGGTGAAGCAGAGTGAGCCATCTGGGCCACCGTACTCTGCAAGAGTAACGTCTGCATGATGACACAGTGAGCTACAGATGACCGTCTGATTCTGTTTGGGTGAACTATCCCTTTAACCTGAAGACGTCTCTGCAGCGCTGATGTCTCTACTGTAACGTGTGACATCAGTAAACAGCTGACTGAGGGTTGTAGCTTTACAGCTGCTCGCTGCCGCATTTACTGCAGCAGATCAACAGTGTGTGTGTGTGTGTGTGTGTGTGTGTGTGTGTGTGTGTGTGCAATATGTTTAGAGATTAACCTTTTGCTTGACAGATAATTCCACTCCTTCATAAATCCACTGCTGCAGATGCGTCAACTCTTCCAACCCCTCGTTTAAAGGAAGAAGAAGTTGTGAAATAGTTGCAACTAATAATCTGTCGATTGTTTTAACGATTAATCGATTAGTTGTTTGGTCGATAAAATGTTAAGTTAAGAGTTGTTTTAGAGGGAAATACAGAAACTGTCCCTGAAGGCAACGTGCATCAGAGGTTTTCCATGAATTTCCCTCTAAAACAACTCTGTGTGGTAACGTTGTGTTATTATCTCATAGCGTGGTGAATGTGCAGGTCACAACTTGTCCACCAGAGCGTTGTGGAGTTGTTGGATTGTGTATTTGATGAGTTTGATGAGGGAAACCAAGAAATCCCATGAGCCTCCGTAGCGTAGCTCTGAGCAGCTCACGGCTCTGCTCCGCCGTTCTAAAAACAGCTTGCACCGATGATTACTACTGCTATGACTATGGTGAGAGGAGGATCTGACTAAATGTTGAACTGTCCCTTTAAAACACATTATGAAATGAGTCTGAAGCCTCGGGGTTTAAACCTACATCTTTTACACGTCAGTCTGATGACGGCTCAGGAGCATGGGGGGGGGGGGGGGGTCTGGTCACATGACCTGAGTGATGATGTCACCGACTGACATCACAAGCCCTTTTTCCGCCAAAAAAAAGGTGCAAATATTTTCTATTCTTTTCTACTCTGTTCTGCTTTATTGCTTTCTGGAGCAGACCTGAATTACACTGCATGGCTGGTTGTGTGTCTGTGTGTGTGTGTGTGTGTGTGTGTGTGTGTGTGTGTGTGGTCTGGGTTTGAACTTTGTGTGCTGCACGCACACCCTGACTCTGCTGCAGGGAGCTGAGGGCGTTGTGTGTCTGCCAGGCTTTACACTGGCCTGTCTACATGCATTACTCTCACACACACACACACACACACACACACACACACACACACACACACACACACACACACACACACACACACACACACACACACACAGGGGAACAGAGTCCATTGAGGATTTCATTTTGTGTGGGAATCTGTTATTTACTGATGTGACTTGAATGCAACACAGACCCCCCCCCCCTCCTACCCCCTCCCCCCCCCCCTCCCCCTCCTCTCCCCCCCCCCCCCCCCCTCCTCCATCTCTCCATTCATTTCAAATCTTTATTGTCATTGCAAAACTCAGGGAATTGTCTAATTGTATCATTTTTCCTGGATGTCAAAACTAAATGTACATTTATATTTGGATATGGTACAGTTTAAATTCCCATAATTCCCATGGAAAGTTTCCAATTTGGAACATTTCCAAAATTCCCTATCATGTCATGTAACTATAATGCTGCCAAAGCATAAAAACCTCAATGAAACAAAACAATAAACTTCAGATTTACAAAGTATACATATACATATATATTATGGTATATGTAGCCCCCCCCCCTCTCTCTCTCTCTCTCCAGCAGGTGGCCTCCTTGCTCCTCTCTCTCCTCAGGCAGGTTCACCTCGGGACATCCATCCATCCTCTTCCTCTGACTTTAACCTCTTTATTTCACTTCTTTGTTTTTATCAGTCCATGTAAAATCTGAAATGAAGTTGATGTTGATGAAGAGAAATGACGTCATTATTATATTTAATAACAGTAATAATAATAATAATGATGATGATGATGATAAAACCAACAGCAGCTCATGAACTTCAACAGTTTGTTTCTGTTAAATGTTAATCCTCTTGTGTTTGTGCCCCCCCCCTCTCCCCCCCCCCCTCACTCTCTCTCTCCTCCATCTCTCCTTCTCTCTCTCCTCCCTCCCTCTCTCTCTCTCCCCCTCCCTCTCTTTCTCCCTCTCTCCTTCTCTCTCTCTCTCCTTCTCCCTCTCTCCCCCTCCCTCTCTTTCTCCCTCTCTCCTTCTCTCTCTCCTCCCTCTCTCTCCTTCTCTCCCCCTCCCTCTCTTTCCCGCCGTCACAGACGCACCTGAACGTTGCATTGCGTTGAGTCGACAGTCAATTAAAGCCCAAATAATAATAATAACGCAAAAGGAAAAAAAAAAGCCCACCGTGCAGGATCTCTCTCTCCCGGCACGAGGACCGATGGAGCACCGGACGAGGCGCGCGCGTGCCTGACGGGCGGATATGAGCCATATGGAGCCGCTGCTGCTGCTGCACGCGCGGACACGGAGACGGTGACGGTGACGGTGAGCTCCTCGAGACAAGTTGGATGTAAAGACAGAGGCAGAGAGGAGGAAGAGGAGGAAGAGGAAGAGGAAGCTGCTGTTTAATCAGACTGCTGAGCGCGCGCGTGGAGCTGCTTCTGGATTCAAGTCTTTTGGGGTTTTTTTTTCATTTTTTGAGGTCATTGGACGCATTCAGAGAGAAACCCACGCGGACCACACACACACACACACACACACACACACACACACACACACACACACACACACACACACACACACACTGCGCCTCGGAGCTGAGTTAATGACTCCTGAATGTTCTGCTGCGTTCACACAAACCGGACACGCGACCTGAACCAACGGAGGAAACAAACAACAACAACAACAACAACAACAACAACAACAACAACAACAACAACAACAACAACAACAACAACCGGAGCTGTGACGGTGATGTCCGAGCTACAGCTCTGGAAAAAAATAATAATTCAGAAACCACTTTAAAATGATGAGTTCCTCTGGTTTTTAATATTTATAGGAATGAGTTGGAGTTTGGTTTAATTCTGTAAACGACCGACAGCAGAAATAAAAACATTGAGGTCATTTATAGATAATATGTTTTCATTTAGACCTTGAACAAAGCAAAGAAAACAAGTTCATGGTCATTTTTAATCTCAATAATCTTCATCCATATGACCTGGAGCGCTGCCTCATGTAGAGGAGCTGCTTCTTGGTCTCTTCTTCATTTTTTCCCAGAGCTGTAGTTGTTCCGGTCATGTTCTAGTGTTGTTATGGCGATCAGCCTCCTGGCGCTCCCGGCGCTCCTGCTCCAGGTCCAGATGTTGTGGAGCCTCCAAGAGAAAAGATGAATGAATGAATAAACAACGAGCAGTGAAATAAAAGAGTGAAGACCAGGAGCCGATCTGGTCCCACGCGGCCCCCCCTGGAGGATCACGGCCCCCCCTGGAGGATCACGGCCCCCCCTGGAGGATCACGGCCCCCCCTGGAGGATCACGGCCCCCCCTGGAGGATCACGGCCCCCCCTGCAGGATCACGGCCCCCCCTGCAGGATCACGGCCCCCCCTGCAGGATCACGGCCCCCCCTGCAGGATCATTACAGCCCGTCGATACCAGCATCAATGAGCTGCTATATAAGGCTGCTGATTGGCCGAGCCTCGGTTTACTCAACGGCTCGGCAACAATCTGCTGTGGAAGTTTGGCTGAGGGCTTGACAGCTGGAACAGAGGGCAGAGGACAGGACCAGGACCAGGACCAGGACCAGGACCAGGACCAGGACCAGGACCAGGACCAGGACCAGGACCAGGACCAGGACTCGGTCTAAGGACCAGGACTCGGTCTAGTCGAGGACCAAACCGGACCGGACTGAACCGGACAGGAGCACAGCTGGAGTAGCGTCTCTCTTCCCGGCGTTCCCAGTAGGATGTGTGCAGCCTGCGGTGGAGCTGCTGCTGCTGCAGGACGCCGTGTCTCTGTGGGACAAACATCCCAGCAGGTCGTCCGGGCGACGGCGCTGGAAGGATATTTATAGCTGCTCGGAAACAACAACAACAACAACAACAACAACAACAACAACAACAACAACGATGGTGATGATGGTGATGATGATGATGATGATGATGATGACCAGTGCAGTCTGACTCGTCTCTAAGGTCTTCACATCCCATAATACCACCATCCTCCGTCCACTGAGGATCTAAGTTTCCAGACTCAGTCAGGACTGTTGCGGCTCCGCAGGCGGTGATGTCATCAGCAGCATAACTAAAGGAGCAGTTCAACATTCTAAAGGAACACTACTGACTGTTAGAAGCAGGACCGATATGGCTCTGGCGAGCGGGAGCCTGTGGACGAGCCGGGACGCCGCCGCCGCCGCCGCCACCGCCGCCGTGGGAGAGCTGGCGCCGAGACAGTTGACCTCTCCGCCGGCCTCGCCGTCAGTCTGAAGCGTTCCCATCAGACAGCGAGAGGCACAGCTGCTGCAGGCTGGGGATGTGATGGGGTGACGGCTGACTGGCTGACTGACGCCTCCCTCTCTCCCTCCTCGCCGCCGCCCGCCGCCCGCCGCCCGCCGCCGCCGCTCTCTAACAGTATTAGCGGCGAAACAGAAACGATGGATCAGAATTTCTCGACGGTCCGAGACGGAAAGCAGCTGCTGCTCCCGGAGAGAGACTCGTCCAAGCGCGTGCTGACGGGATGCTTCCTGTCGCTGCTCATCTTCACCACGTTGCTGGGCAACACGCTCGTCTGCGTCGCCGTCACCAAGTTCCGACACCTGCGCTCCAAGGTCACCAACTTCTTCGTCATCTCGCTCGCCATCTCCGACCTGCTGGTGGCCATCCTGGTGATGCCGTGGAAGGCGGCCACGGAGATCGTGGGCTTCTGGCCGTTCGGCGCCTTCTGCAACGTGTGGGTGGCGTTCGACATCATGTGCTCGACGGCGTCCATCTTGAACCTGTGCGTGATCAGCGTGGACCGCTACTGGGCCATCTCCAGCCCCTTCCGCTACGAGCGCAAGATGACGCCGCGGGTGGCGTGTCTGATGATCAGCGTGGCGTGGACGCTGTCCGTGCTCATCTCCTTCATCCCCGTCCAGCTCAACTGGCACAAAGCGCAGACGACCGGCTACGCCGAGCTCAACGCCACGCTCGCCGGCGCCGACCCGCCGCACGACAACTGCGACTCCAGCCTCAACCGGACGTACGCCATCTCCTCCTCCCTCATCAGCTTCTACATCCCCGTGGCGATCATGATCGTCACCTACACCCGGATCTACCGCATCGCCCAGAAGCAGATCCGGAGAATATCCGCGCTGGAGCGGGCGGCGGCGAGCGCCAAAAACCGCCACAGCAACCTGGGCGGCGGCGGCGGCGCCAACATGGAGAGCGAGAGCTCCTTCAAAATGTCCTTCAAGCGAGAAACCAAAGTCCTGAAGACGCTGTCGGTCATCATGGGCGTGTTCGTGTGCTGCTGGCTGCCCTTCTTCATCCTCAACTGCATGGTGCCGTTCTGCGAGCTCGACCTGCCGGACGCCGGCGGCGGCGCTGGCGGCGGCAGCGGCGGCGGAGGCGGCAGCGACTTCCTGTGCATCAACTCCACCACCTTCGACGTGTTCGTGTGGTTCGGCTGGGCCAACTCCTCGCTCAACCCCATCATCTACGCCTTCAACGCAGACTTCCGGAAGGCCTTCTCCATCCTGCTGGGCTGCCACCGCCTCTGCCCCGGCTCCAACGCCATCCAGATCGTCAGCATCAACAACAACATGGCCGCCGCCGCCGCCGCCACCGCCACCGCCGCCGCCGCCCCCACCTCACACCCTCACAACTGCACGATGACGACGACGACGACGACTCAGTATCAGCCCAAGAGTCTCATCCCGAAGGAGGGCAACCACGCCGCCAGCTACGTGATGCCCCACAGCATCCTGAGTCAGGAGGAGGAGCTGCAGAGGAAGGACGGCGGCGGCGGTGGCGGTGGCGGCGAGGTGGAGGTGTCGATGCTCAACAACACCCGGGAGAAACTCTCCCCCGCCATCTCTGGGAATTTAGACAGCGACACGGAGGTCACGCTGGAAAAGATCCATCCCATCACACAGAACGGACACAAGGCCGTGTCCTGTTGAGACGGACGGAGACGCAGTGAGTGACGTCCACGACAGACCTGAGACCGTCTCCACGGAGACAGACCTGAGACCGTCTCCACGGAGACAGACTAAAGTAAACAAACCTACAGAATGTTTCAAAGTAAAGGCACTTTAACTGGATTAACCATCTGCAAAATACGCTCAGCATTTATTGATGACATTCACACATTTGATGATAAATGTTGAGGATGTGAATATGAAGCAGAGACTCGCTGCGTGCACACGTACACGTGCACACGTACATGTGCACACGTACACGTACAAGTCACACGTACACGTCTCAGTCCAACACACCAAGACGTGTACGTGTGCATGTGTAGAAGTACTGCACAGTAGTACTGAGGACTGAACGCAGTACCTGCAGTGGAGCGAGGTGTAGTAACTCGTAGCAACGTGTCGTAGGTCCGGTAGGTGCTTTCTATGTGTTCCATGGGGGTGGGGGGGGGGGGGGGGGGGGGGGCAACAACGTGGGGGAGATTTGGTCTAAAACAGTTTCATTAGTGGTTTATTGCAGTTTTTTCTCTTCAGTTTGTTTCTCGCCATCAAAAACAAAACCTTGCCGTCATTAAGTCGAATTAAAAGGAGTTGAGACGCCAGAGTATCTGATAAAACCTGCTGATGAGCAGAGAGAGAGAGGGATGGAGGGACGACATCACACGACCTCTGACCTCTGACCAATCACTGGTTCATGTCATGTTTCCTTTACTTCTTCACTTCCTGTGTCTATCCTGAACCCCCTCTGGATCCTCCAGCCTCCTCCTCCTCCTCTTCTTCCTCATTGTCTCATGACCCACATCTTCCCTTCCTGTTTGTCCTCTCCTCTCCTCGCCGTCTCCTCTGCAGCCTCCATTTTGACTCCGTACTCCTCCCACTTTAAGTGGCACAGCTGACTCTATTTTTGGCCGATGCTGTCAGTCTGTAATTAAAAAAGAATGTGAATCTGTAAAGTCCAACCTGTGCACGTGGACAGAGGAGGCAGAACCAGAGCCAGCAGCAGGAATGTCGGATGCGTCGGATGTTTGGTATTACGGTCACGAGACTATAGCGCCGCCCACTGTTAAGGAGACTTATTGCATCGGAGCGTACAGGCTGCGTGTAGTTGTGGCGGTCGGTGTGTTTCACTGTTTCCTTTCTCCCGACTCTGTCCAATGAGACGCGACAGACTCGTCAGACAAAAGGCCATCGGGGTCGGGGCGAGAGCAAGAGAAACGCCACTTCTGCAACACGCTGAACGCAGCAACCAGGGGAATCCTGCATGCGTCACAGCGAGCCCTGCAGATTCCACTCGTGCTGCAGTACAGCATGGAACTAGGCTTTAGTCCCTTTTCCACAACTTCCCCCTAGTTGGAGAATAAACAGGCTAAATACGTAAATAGGCTAAATACCTCTCACGCTGTGCAACGCCATATTGCTGCTTCAAGGGCCGTTCTGTTACATTTATCCGGTTGGATATTTCTGAGTTCCTAGTGCAATCAAACGCAGCATTAGCATAGCAGCTACATCCGTTAGCAGCAGTAGCAGTAACATTAGCAGTTAGCAGCTACATCAGTTAGCAGCAGTAACAGCAGTAACATTAGCAGTTAGCAGCTACATCAGTTAGCAGCAGTAACAGCAGTAACATTAGCAGTTAGCAGCTACATCACTTAGCAGCAGTAACAGCAGTAACATTATCAGCAGCTACATCAGTTAGCAGCAGTAACAGTAACATTAGCAGTTAGCAGCTACATCAGTTAGCAGTAACAGTAACAGTAGTAACAGTAACATTAGCAGTTAGCAGCTACATCAGTTAGCAGTAACAGTAACAGTAGTAACAGTAACATTAGCAGTTAGCAGCTACATCAGTTAGCAGCAGTAACAGCAGTAACATTATCAGCAGCTACATCAGTTAGCAGCAGTAACAGTAACATTAGCAGTTAGCAGCTACATCAGTTAGCAGCAGTAACAGTAACATTAGCAGTTAGCAGCTACATCAGTTAGCAGCAGTAACAGTAACATTAGTAGTAACAGTAACATTAGCAGTTAGCAGCTACATCAGTTAGCAGCAGTAACAGTAACATTAGCAGTTAGCAGCTACATCAGTTAGCAGCAGTAACAGTAACATTAGCAGTTAGCAGCAGCAGCTTTTAGCAGCATCATCAGTGTTGTTGTTGTTCACTCGTGTGGAATTCAAGTGACAGTTTGTGACCTTTAGTAAACCTCCAGATGTGTGATAGTGTGTGTCTCCTGCTGTGCGTCCTGCTGAGTTGTGGAGCTGCTGAGGATCAGGGTCACCTCCCTTACACATCCTGGACAGGTTCTCCATCAGTCTCCTCTCACAGGCAGCACTGATACACACAATGAGCATGTGGTGAAAGTGTTAATGTTAGAATAAACCACTGCACTAAAGGCAGCTTGGAGTAAATGAGCCGTTGTTGCTGCCACAGATCAGATCTACTGGTGCCTGATACAGTTAATTAGGGTTAAATGTCAAACCTCTTTAACAGTGATCAAACAGGCATTTTTTAAATGTCAGTAGCTGTTCACATTAAACTGGTGTTAGACAGTTAATTAGCAAATGATAATAGTTTATTATAATAAATAGTTGAAAGAGTTGGAGTTTGCTCTCCCGGCCTAACATTATGAGCTAATGGTCACGGAGGCCGAGTGAAACTATAGCTAGAAACAAAACTAATGAGTGTGATGTTTTATTTTAGTGCTAATAAATTCAGCCTCGTTTTGTTTTCCATAATTTTAGTTTAAAGGGATACGCCAACTTTTTTTTTCATGTGTAGACACCATCTTTTCAACTGTGCGTGCAGTCAAACACTGGAAGTGTATGGCTAGCATTAGCCTGCCTCCTCCTAAAGTAGCTAATTAGCTTAGCTCAAACACTGGAAGTGTATGGGTAGTGTTAGCCTGCCTCCTCCTAAAGTAGCTAATTAGCTTAGCTCAAACACTGGAAGTGTATGGGTAGTGTTAGCCTGCCTCCTCCTAAAGTCATTAGAGAAACTCTTCATCAACTCTAAACGGACCGATCTTCATCTCAGAGCTGACAGAACTCTCCGGTAAGACATCTTGAGCGGTCAAATGCCGCTAACGGGACAAGATCGGTCAAAACGGAGGGTTCAAGCAAAGACGGTTTATTTTGATTCAAGCTAGCTACATCGAGGGTAGGTTAGCTTCCTGTTTCAAAGTAAAAGCACAAATTCTATCGTCATGGTTTTCTGTATGTAAAGGGCAACGGGTGTTTTATTTTGTGAAAGTAACAGGAAGTGCGTTGGTCACAACGGCTAGCTTGAGTAGCGCCGAATTTGTCTGGTATTTAGACAAATTAACGACACACTGCTGATCTAAACGGCTACTTTCTCACCTAAACATGTTTGAAATGTTGATAAAGTGATATATTTACAGAGTTTAGAGCTAAAATGAAATCAGCTTCTGATGCTGATTTCAGCTCAGGTAGGAGGCAGGCTAACACTACCCATACACTTCCAGTGTTTGCTAAGGCTAACACTACCCATACACTTCCAGTGTTTGAGCTAAGCTAAGGCTAACAGGATACACTTCCAGTGTTTGAGCTAAGCTAAGGCTAACACTACCCATACACTTCCAGTGTTTGAGCTAAGCTAATTAACTACTTTAGGTGGAGGCAGGCTAACACTACCCATACACTTCCAGTGTTTGAGCTAAGCTAATTAGCTACTTTAGGTGGAGGCAGGCTAACACTACCCATACACTTCCAGTGTTTGAGCTAAGCTAATTACGGGCGATACGGCTCTATCTTCCTTGTTACTGCACGCACAGTCGAAAGGATGGCGTCTATCTGCTGGTCATGGACTCGGGAGTGAGGCAAAACATGAAAAAAAAAAATGTTGACGTATCCCTTTAACATTTTAACTTCTCTGTGTCTGTGGCTTTAAAAACAAAAGACCAGAAGGACAAAGAGCAGAAGAGTCTCTTCGTTATCTCTGCTGCCTGGTTAATTAGAGACAGAATCCATGAAGCTAAATATACACACAGCCCATTGTTTATTATGGGATGCAGTAAATTCCATTAGAGCAGGACTAAATGATCTTTTCAGTCAGATCTTTCTGCTCGGTGGCGTTCATTTGTCCATCCGTCGGTCCTGTTGTTGAGCTGTGTGTGTCCATGAGGCTGTGAATCTGTTGCTCATCATCAGACAAAGGAAGAACTGATCCAATAGAAAGCAATTGGTCTTGAACGTAGCATTTGATTTTCCTGCTGTGGAAAATCCAATGCTATCTAGATGGCAGCAAAGCGGGGGAAAGCTTTTAGCTCAATATGTGGCTGGGCTCGTGTCCTCTCTGCCTCCCTGTCCTCAGCTCCATCCGCTTAAAAACCAATATTTATTAACTGGGATCTGGATTAGCTATCATGTGCTGTACCAATTCATTTAATTTTCCAAGGGGCAGAAATTCAATTTCACAATTTAATCCACAACAACTTTGCTTTTTTTTTTTTTACTCCGTTTCCGACGCCTTTGTAGAAAATATTTCTGAACCATATCAGCTCAGAGACGTTCGTCCTCTTCACTCACGGCCTAATTATTCACAAACACGTGAAGTCAAACTCCTGCACTCTTAGAAATAAGGGTTTCAAAAGGGTTCTTCTATAAGGGCTGAGGTTCTACCTGGAACCCTTTCCTGAAGAAAGGGTTTTTCAAGGGTTCTTGGTAACACCAAGGGTTCCAGTAAAAGGGTTCTTGGTGGAACTCCCTGTGTGGGTTCTAGAGGAAACCCTAAGAAGTCGGATAGGTTCTGGATGGAACCCCCAGTAAGGGTTCCGGGTGAAACCTATACGCTATAAAAGGGATTTTTGTAGAACCTTTAAGTTAGGTTCTAAGTAGAACCCTCCAAATGGGTTCCAGGTAGAACCTAAAGCCCAAAAGGGTTCTCCTATGAGGACAAGCTGAAGACCCTTATATGGTTCTACATAGCACTCCTATTTCTAAGAGTGTGATGAAAATGTGAATCGCACATAATGTGTCAGGACTGGACATGGAGGGGAGCTGCCTGAGGGGGGGTCTGGTCCCTCCCTCCATCCTCCCTCCCTCCCTCCCTCCCTCCATCCCTCCCTCCCTCCCTCCCTCCATCCCTCCCTCCATCCTCCATCCTCTCTCTCTCGGCTGCCTCTGTCGACTTGATGAGTGTTCCCAGTGTTAACGCACACTGAATTTATTATGAAACAGACGGGGTCGACTGTTTCCCTTCTCCACAGTGAGTCGGTGCTGAATCAAAGCCCTCCTGCCCCGATTTATAATGTTATAATGATTATTATTATTATTATTATTCTTATTGCTGTTGCCAGAGTTCCTACTCTGGCTGAATGTGGCTGTGCTGTAGCTCATGCTGTGATTGAACCAGTGTTTTATAAGCTGAGGTCGGGGTCGAGATCTGTAATCTGCCGTTTGTGGGTGACGTTATTATTATTATGGTATGTCCAGGTTTACCACATGTTTCTGGAGGATGCTGTATCACTGCAAGAACTCTACGTCTTTCCAAGAATATTTGTCTCATTTCTAGTCGAAACTAAACTCTTTCCACTTAAAATCAGACTCAACACCTAAAGAATGAACTAGTTTTTACATCATTTTCACTTGTTTCAAACCTATTTTCTCTTGAAATCAGTAGAAAAATCTGCCAGTGAAAGAAAAACTTTCTCCACTCTCAGATTTTTCAACTTATTTCAAGTGAAAAGTGTCTAAAAACAATGTGAAGAGTCTGATTTAAATTAGATTCTTTTTGACTAGAAATAAGACAAATATTCTAAGGTTTTGAGTTTTGACAGTGTGGAACAAACCTCCAACTGAGAGCTGAAATGATCTGCTGTGTTTTTATTTTATTTTATTTTTTTGGCTCCATCTAAAAAAGCCCGTGAGCTTTCACCTTGTCAGCTCCGTGACTCGTCTCTGCAGCTGCTGCTGTTAATGCTGCTGCTGCTGCTGAGGAGGAGGAGGAGGAGGAGGAAGAGGAGGAGGAGGAGGAGGAGGAGGAGGAAGAGGCTGATGTCAGACAACGGTCCCACAAGCAGAGAGTGCTTTGTTTGATGTGGAGCGATCCCCCCCCCCCTCCACCCCCCACCCCCCAGGCTGCCCTACTACTTCCTGCCTGGGAGCTGTGATGACAGAACACGGTCTCTCAATCAGTGTCGTTACATGAGGAACGACAATGTGAGCAGGTCTGACAACAGAGCAGCAGCAGCAGCAGCATCCTCCTCCTCCTCCTCCTCCCTGGGGGGGGGGGGCAGCAGCAGCAGCAGCAGCAGCAGCAGCATCCTCCTCCCTGGTGGTGCACAGAGCAGCAGCAGGCTCCTGCACCCCCCCCCCTCATGGAAGGGACTGTGGGGGCACGTTAGTGATGACGCTTCAGTCCAGGATGAGGACGGAGGACGGAGGAGTCTCTACCTCGACATCCAGTCGCTGGAAAAGCTTCATGTTAAAAAACAAAAAACCAAGAGAAAAATCCGACGTGGCAGGATTTAAAGGGAGAGTTCACCCAAAATTGAAATTTCTGTCTGAGTTCCAGGGGGTCTCGGTGTAGCAGTGCATGTCCGACACACCATGCTGCTCGTATGTAATGTCCGTCTCCACATGAGACAGTCAGATACCAGGAAGAGGAGCTTCTGCTACAAAACACGCTTGAAATATGGACTTCTTTCATTTTTTTCAGAACAATTTCTCATGTGGGGGCTTCAGTACGAGACATTACATACGAGCAGCGTGGAGGGATCTGGATGTTTTCTGGTGTGTCTTTTTGTTACGAAGACAGTTCCGAGACCCTGTAACTCAGAGAAGACACGGAAATGTCCATTTTGGGTGAACTATCCCTTTAAAAAACAAAGAGAAAAATCTGACATGGCAGTATTTAAAGGGGGTGGGGGGTGGGGGGTGGGGGGTAGAGTATTGTACAACTAGAAAATTTCCTCTTGGGAAATTTTGAAAGGGCACCGGGAGCTACTGCCGTTAGTACCATCTCTGTCAACATGGGAATCAAACCCACGATCTTAAGGTCAAGACAGAGCTGATCAGACACATGATCATCTTTCTATAAGCACTGATAAGGAGGAGCTGTAATCACATGAAGTTACCTGTGTTAGAGTGTGCTGCTCGCGCATTTGATGTGTTTGTGTGTCTTTAACTGTAATCACAGGAAGTTACCTGTGTGTGTTAGAGTGTGGGAGAGGAATGCGCGCTGACGCGCGCATTTGTATGTTACCTGTGTGTTTTTAATGTGTGTGTGTGTGTGTGTGTGGATTTAATGTGTGTGTGTGTGTGTAACTGTAATGACATGAAGCTGGTTCTAGAGTCTGTGTGTGTGACTGAGCTGCATCCTGTATCAGTCTGATTTAGCTGTGTGTCTGTGTTTACAAACATCTTAACGAGCTCCAGGTGGATTGTTTATGGAGTTAACGACCCTGGCCTGAGGATCAGAGGTTACCATGACAACTTGAGCTGGTTGCCAATGACGATAGGGGCCCCCCAGGCTGAGGCAGACAGAAACGCAGAGAAAAAGACAAATTTTCTGCCTCTACACTGGTCTCGCATTTAGGCTTATTCTGACAAAACGGTAGCTCCTATCAGAACAAAACATGGATCAACGGTGCCCTAAGGCCTTCCTGAAAATTTTGGTACAATTTGGTGTTTCTACAGTAAATATTTTGGCGACACGGGCAGTTTTAAAACATCGGTCCGTTCTGCTCCTCTCAGAAAGTTTTTGTATTGGAGTCAATGAGGAGAAGAGACAGACATGGACGCACTCAGAGGCTGCTAATTCAAATTCTGTAAGTCTTGCTGATATGTTGAACACATTGTGGGAGACACAACAAGTTTGTCTACAAAACTGTGAAAAATTATGTGTGTACAGTGTAAATTGTGTCCAAGAGGAGTGTGGAAAGAGAAAGAATCAGGAGTTTTTCTGGGCTCTCCTCCCACTCTAGCTGATGACATCACGCACTCTAGCACGAACATTCCGTGCAATACACACCCATTATAATCTCATAATTTCTCCAAAAATGATCATGGTCATTGATCAGGGATTGATCAAAAACTATACAACCTATCAAAACATGGAGTAATACACCAATACACAAGACTTGTGTCTACTATTTAAAGTTTAAACGGAGTCTCTAGGTGAAAGTATGCCTGAGCAGTAGACAACAGTTGGCAGTCTGACAAATCCGATGATTTGTTCGTTTTTTGACCTTCTCCCATTCATTCTCTATGGGAAATTTTTCGCAGTTTTGACATGCGACTTATCGCGAAAAATTCGTATACTATTAAGAAAAGTAATAGCACACCGATCCCGATCAGGACGCACGTTTTGATATATAATATGTCCTGCAACTCGAAGAGTTGCAGACTTTGAATCGAAAAACGTCCGGAAGTGGAAAAATAACTAAGAAAAAATCCACAGAATAACAATAGTGCCCGGCTTGTAAAAATAAACATGTACAGCTATTTCATAGCTGTTGGGTCGAGTGCCCTGGCGATGGCCGGTGCCCTAATGATGTTCCAGATGTAGTGGTGATGAACACAAGTGCTTTTTCTCTTCAGCTCCTTAACGTAGCAGACGACGCTGTCACCGACTCTTTCTATTGGTTCTTTATTTGTTTATTTATTGACATGTTTATTGACGTGTGATGTCAGAGCTTCAACCCTCAGAGTTATTATGGTTATTATGACAGTATTTAGTTTACAGTTTGTACATGAAGAAGAATAATGTGCCCGACTTGTAAAAATAAACATGTATGTATTTTTATTTTTCTCCTGCGTGCTCAGTCAGTGTGTGTGTGTGTGTGTGTGTGTGTGTGTGTGTGTGTGTGTGTGTGTGTGACACTGAGCAGCTATTGGACGATCACGTCGCTGCAGAGGAATCGATGCAGATTGATTTTCAACAGTGACGCATATTTTTTTCCAGCTCCCTGAGCGCCGTGTCCTCGTCCTCGCCGCTCGCCGCTCGCCGCTCGCCGCCGCGGCTCCGCCTGCATTTACATAACCTGACACACACTAGACAGCTGACATGTCCTCTTCCCTCTGCTCTGCTCACTGCCTCGCCTCACTGGACACACACAGACACACACACACACACACACACACACACAGACACACACAGACACACACACACACACACACACACACACACACACAGACACACACACAGACAGACACACACACACACACATGCACAGAAACATTTCAAAGGGACAGTCCATAACCCCTATAGTCATAGCAGTAGGTTCGTTACCTTTAATTGTCAGTGCAAGCTATTTTTAGAACGGCGGAGCAGAGTTGTGACCTGCACATTCACCACGCTATGAGATAATAACACAACGTTACCACACAGAGTTGTTTTAGAGGGAAATTCATGTAAAACCTCTGATGCACGTTGCCTTCAGGGACAGTTTTTCATCAACAGTCTCTGTATTTCCCTCTAAAACAACTCTGTGTGGTAACGTTGTGTTATTATCTCATAGCGTGGTGAATGTGCAGGTCACAACTTGTCCACCAGAGCGTTGTGGAGTTGTTGGATTGTGTATTTGATGAGTTTGATGAGGGAAACCAAGAAATCCCATGAGCCTCCGTAGCGTAGCTCTGAGCAGCTCACGGCTCTGCTCCGCCGTTCTAAAAACAGCTTGCACTGACAATTAAAGGTAACAAACCTACTGCTATGACTATAGGGATTATGGTGATGGACCAGTTTGACTAAATGTTGAACTGTCCCTTTAACACAACAAAGAGAGTTTTGTAGTCGGTCTGAACACCTTTACACTCGTAACGTCTGATGCACATCAGTGTGTGTCTGTGTGTGTAACTGTAATAACGATCAGTAATCTCTTTTCAACTCATTTCATCAGCTTTGAACGTGAAGAATTGCAGATGAATGAGTGCGACCCCCCAAGACGAAGCCGTGACCTCAGTCGTGACCTCAGCATGCAACATGCACCATGCTGCATGCTGTATGTACAACATGCAGCATGCAGTCTGTACAGCATATGGAACTGAGTGACACAGAGAATGAACTGAGTCAAACATGAAGTCTGATCGACAGCAGCTTGATGTAAAGATCTTTATTCTTCATCGTGCATCAGGGTTTGAATCTGTGGGAAACGTTTCAGCTTCAAACACTGAGAAAAAACCTAAAAACACAACTGTGTTTCGCTGCGTGGAGAGAAACACAACGTGTTGTCCTGCAGATTGAGTTGGTTTGAGACGACAGGGCTTCTGGTTCAACATCAGATTCATCCTGATGCTTTTCATCCGTTTTCAGAGGAACGCTGTTAAAGCTGCAGCAGCGCCGCACGCCGCACACCGCTCGGCGCTCGGCGCTCGCCGCACGCCGCACACTGCACGCCGCTCACTGCACGCCGCTCACTGCACGCCGCTCGCTCTAAAGATAGAAACACATCTAAATAAGATCTGCACCAAAAAACACAACAACAACAACAACAACAACAACAACAACAACAACAACAACAACAACAACAACAAAAGGAAACCCCGCTTTAATCCGTGGTTTAAATGTGAACTCTTCTGACACACGGGAACATCACGGGAACGTCACGGGAACGTCACGGGAACATCACGGGAACATCACGGGAACATCACGGGAACATCACGGGAACGTCACGGGAACGTCACGGGAACGTCACGGGAACATCACGGGAACGTCACGGGAACGTCACGGGAACGTCACGGGAACATCACGGGAACATCACGGGAACGTCACGGGAACATCACGGGAACGTCACGGGAACATCACGGGAACATCACGGGAACATCCCTGATCCCAGATCAGTGAGAGTCGATATTTAACCTCTGCTGCTCCGGCGCCAGGACGGACGGGGTCACAGTGGAAACACAGTCAAGGTTAATGATAGACTGCAGGCAGCAACGCAACATGGTGTGCTGTCCTGTCTGTGTGTGTGTGTGTGTGTGTGTGTGTGTGTGTGTGTGTGTGTGTGTGTGTGTGTGTGTGTGTGTGTGTCTGTGTGTGTGTGTGTGTGTGTGTGTGTGTGTGTGTGTGTGTGTGTGTGTGTGTGTGTGTGTGTGTGTGTGTGTAGCTGTAATGTGCTTATGTAACTCCACCAGCTCTCATCCAGCTCCTTTACTGAGCAGCAGCAGCTTTAACAGCAGCAGCGGCGGTGGCGGTGGCGGTGGCGGCGGCGGCAGCAGCAGCAGCTTTAACAGCGTCTCTGAGCTCCAAACTCACTGATGAATTGGAATTTTAAACATTTTCATGTTTTCATTATAATTGTTTATTTGTTTATTTGTTTATTTAACAGGGACAATAACACACAACAAATGTGATGCATTCAAGACGTCCAGCTGGTCAGGCTTTAGAACGGGATCAAATCTACTGAATGCAATAAATGCAATGATACAAATACAGTGAATAGATAACATGAATAAATAAACACAGCTGCAAAATTCAGATTAAACAATTACACAAGTTAAATTTAACATAAAACATGAATAAAGTGCTGTTGACGATGACTAGAGGGAAGTTAATGTTCACATTTCTGCTGCTTTCACTTTAACACTAAACCTCTTTAGTTCTGTTTTCACGCACTTAAAAACAACTCATTATTATTATTATTATTATTATTATTATTATTATTAGAACGTCTTTTTAGACTCAAATATAAATTGAGGTAACAATCTCATTTACAACACGGCCGACACAGAGAAGTAGATTCTAAATACGCAGTCGACGTATCAGGAAACTGAACTGGAGTAAAGTAGAAGAAACAGAAGGTCACATCGAACTGAACTGATGAGTTCAGTTGGTGGTGAAATAAAATCAGATTAGGGATTTAAATCCTACCTAATAAAACCAAAAGGAGGTAAATGTAGTGTTGCAGGTGCACAGTGTGAAAACCTGGATTGTCCAAGAACCTGCAGTGTAATGCAGTTAGATAAGAGATGGCATTAAAAGATACCAACAGGAAACCAGAGTAAATAAATAAAGCTAACACAGGGTTTCACACCTGACGTCTCTTATTCTTGTATTTGTTCCTGAGTTTCCTGCAGACGAGCCGTTCCCCGCGGTCATGAAGCTCCTACATTAAATAAAGCTCTAACAGCTGTTGCAGCCCGGCTCCATGGGACCCGTGTCTGGCTTCATCACTCTGACTGCATATTGCTTTTCATATTTGTCCTTTAATGTGGTGGAGCTGCTCAGGTCTTTGAGGGAATGTCGGCTGGAGCCGGAGCTGCGTCTGGGAACGTCTTCCAACACGATCCAGGTCTGATCACAGCGTCGGTTTGACTGAAGAACACAGAAACAAAACCTTATTGTAATGCAATGTTAAAGAGGAACTATAGGCACCTTAAAGGGACAGTTCAACATTTAGTCAAACTGTCCCATCACCATAACCCCTATAGTCATAGCAAGCTGTTTTTAGAACGGCGGAGCAGAGCCGTGAGCTGCTCAGAGCTACGCTACGGAGGCTCATGGGATTTCTTGGTTTCCCTCATCAAACTCATCAAATACACAATCCAACAACTCCACACAGAGTTGTTTTAGAGGGAAATTCATGTAAAACCTCTGATGCACGTTGCCTTCAGGGACAGTTGTTCATCACCAGTCTCTGAATTTCCCTCTACAACAACTCTGTGTGGTAACGTTGTGTTATTATCTCATAGCGTGGTGAATGTGCAGGTCACAACTTGTCCACCAGAGCGTTGTGGAGTTGTTGGATTGTGTATTTGATGAGTTTGATGAGGGAAACCAAGAAATCCCATGAGCCTCCGTAGCGTAGCTCTGAGCAGCTCACGGCTCTGCTCCGCCGTTCTAAAAATAGCTTGCAGCGACAATTAAAGGTAACGAACCTACTGCTATGACTATAGGGGTTATGGTGATGGGACAATTTGACTAAATGTTGAACTATCCCTTTAAATCAATGACTTGTGCCTTGTTCCAGGGAGAGTGGAGGCTCTCTATCGTCTCTTGGCTGAAAGCCAACGGCCCCTGATGTTGTTTCTGCAGAGTTTCAAGGAGACGTGAAGTCGTCACGGTAACTGAGGTTCATCAATCAGCAGATTCTTTCTACTGTTCTTTTCAGCACAGCCGTGATGAGTCAAACTCCTGATGACGTTGACGTCGTCCCGTCCTCACGTCTCCTCTGGTGCTTCATGTGGACGGATCCAGATGTTCTTATCACAGCTGGACGTGTGTGCGTCAGTCACACAGAGGAGATGAGAGGCTGATGGGAACAGACTGAAGCTGCAGGAGCAGTTGGAGAGATGACAGTCTGAGTGGCAGCTCCACAGCTCACACTGGGAAACACACACAGTGTCGCACAACACAGAGTTAGACACAACTTTCCTGATGCACACGACTCACAGAGCTGCAGCTGTGAAGTGACACGGCAACACGGCGCCACGGCGACTCCTCCACAGAGTCATGATGACGTGTCTCTGACTGACTGACTAAACCTAACCCTGATCCTGAACCTGATCCTGATCCTGGTGGTTTTTGAGCCGATGTTTCCTGAGTTCTCCTTCACAGATGAACCCGGTGGAGCCTTGGACCAGTTTGACAGATTGTGAAACAGCGTCGTGTGTTCAATGTTTTCATGAAGTAAAAAACAAAACTGGACAAAAACCTGAAACGAATCCAAAGGAATGAGAGAGAAATAAAAGTCTTTGTTTCACCTCCTGCTGCACGAGGACACAGTCCTGCTTCCTGTGTGTGTGTGTGTGTGTGTGTGTGTGTGTGTGTGTGTGTGTGTGTGTGTGTGTGTGTGTGTGTGTGTGT
>CM064907.1:417500-420000 GCA_030347415.2 Decapterus maruadsi | reverse complement strand
AATTGATGAAGGGATGGAGGGATGAAGGGATGGAGAGATGGAGGGATGAGGGATGGAGAGATGGAGGGATGGAGAGATGAAGGGATGGAGGGATGAAGGGATGGAGAGATGGAGGGATGAATGATGGAGGGGTGAATGATGGAGAGATGAAGGGATGGAGAGATGAATGATGAAGGTATGAAGGGATGAATGATGAAGGGATGGAGGGATGAGGGATGGAGAGATGGAGGGATGAATGATGGAGGGATGGAGGGATGGAGAGATGGAGGGATGGAGAGATGAATGATGGAGGAATGAGGGATGGAGAGATGGAGGGATGAAGAGACGGAGGGATGAATGATGAAGGGATGGAGGGATGAGGGATGAAGAGATGGAGAGATGAATGGTGGTGAGATGGAGGGATGGAGAGATGGAGGGACGGAGAGATGGAGGGATGAAGAGATGGAGGGATGAAGAGATGGAGGGATGAATGATGAAGGGATGAATGGTGGTGAGATGGAGGGATGGAGAGATGGAGGGACGGAGAGATGGAGGGATGAAGAGATGGAGGGATGAATGATGAAGGGATGGAGGGATGGAGAGATGGAGGGATGGAGAGATGGAGGGATGAGGGATGAGAGATGGAGGGATGAGGGATGAAGGGATGAGAGATGAAGGGATGAATGATGGAGGGATGGAGGGATGAATGATGGAGGAATGAGGGATGGAGAGATGGAGGGATGAAGAGATGGAGGGATGAATGATGAAGGGATGGAGGGATGAGGGATGAAGAGATGGAGAGATGAATGGTGGTGAGATGGAGGGATGGAGAGATGGAGGGACGGAGAGATGGAGGGATGAAGAGATGGAGGGATGAATGATGAAGGGATGAATGGTGGTGAGATGGAGGGATGGAGAGATGGAGGGACGGAGAGATGGAGGGATGAAGAGATGGAGGGATGAATGATGAAGGGATGGAGGGATGGAGAGATGGAGGAATGAAGAGATGGAGGGATGAAGAGATGGAGGGATGAATGATGAAGGGATGGAGGGATGGAGAGATGGAGGGATGGAGAGATGGAGGGATGAGGGATGAGAGATGGAGGGATGAGGGATGAAGGGATGAATGATGGAGGGATGGAGGGATGAATGATGGAGAGATGAATGATGAAGGGATGAATTGATGGAGGGATGAATTGATGAAGGGATGGAGGGATGGAGAGATGAATGATGGAGGGATGGAGGGATGGAGGGATGAATGATGGAGGGATGGAGAGATGGAGGGATGAATGATGAAGGGATGAGGGAGAGCTTCTCCTCTGAGGTCACTTCCTGTTCTCAGGCAGCAGAACCAGGTGAGTTATTAATAATGATGACAGAATGAGGTCATCGACTCGTTAAGGGTGAAAGAGAAAAACAAACATCATCTATTATGGGATGTTTAATGTATTATGGGATGTTTAATGTATTATGGGATGTTTAATCCTCTCTTCTCTCCAGGTGATAAAAGATTTACTTCTTTAAAAGCTTCACAACAAAACATGAACTCAGAGCTGATGCTTCCTGTGGCTGCAGCGTGTCGTCCCAACACTCTGAGGGTGTTAGTGGGGGGGGGGGGGGGGGGGTGGTGGAGGGGGGCTGGCTCTTCTGTTCTCTGAAGGTGAATGAAATGAAATGAAAATGTTACAGAGAGAGAGGAGCTGAGACAGAGAGACAGACTGCTGTGTCCAGCTCAATGTAGACATGTCAAGGTGACAGATGGGACAGGAGGGGGTCGATGCCCCCCCCCTTCTGCCCCCCCCCTCCCCTCCAGGTGATGTGACAGGTTGAAGAGATGGATGGTGTTGGCCCAGCCACTGACAAACATCCCATAATATCTACTGAAACACCGTCTCTCCTCTCCGAACCTCGTCTCTTCACCAGCTCCTGTTGATTAAAGGGACATTCTGCAACTTCTCCTGTTATCTATTCAGGAAAATGGATCATTTGGTTCTTCAGTCTGTTTTTCTGATGCTGCATTCAGGTGCAGTCGGGCAGACGGCCGTCGCTAACAAACCAGAAGTCATTTTAGTCACAGAAGTCCAGAGAAAGACGGTAAAACGTGGGTCAGGTCAACAATACCATTGTATTGTTTAGCCTCATGCTGAAAGAACACTTGTTTACATAGAGGCGTGTTTATGTCGTTATGCAGCGGCCGTCGTCCGTCTGCCGTCTGCCCCATTTCACCTGAATGCAGCATGAAGAGTATACAACCACAACGCTAGAGGGAGGAATTCCTACGCAATGTTCCTTTAAACCTCATAAATATGTTCAAAATGTTAGATCCTTGTTGTACGGCGCATGCTCCTGCTGCGACGACACCGTTCCTACATCTGTCTCGTCTGTCGTGTCTCATCATGAGGTCTGAGTTTCTGGAGCTACTAAAATAGTAAAGAAGACGATTCCTGGCTGAGAGGAGGCGCGTCGATACATCGACCAAGCTGTCTCTATTGGTATTGATCAGAACGTCCAATAATGCCCC
>CM064907.1:377500-412500 GCA_030347415.2 Decapterus maruadsi | reverse complement strand
ATATACTTAAAGCTCCGGAATGACGAGGAGAAACTTCAAACAGCAAAACTATTCTGGATCAAAACATTATTTGTGTGCTTCCCAGCAGGTGTTCACCCCTAGTTTTACATGTGGAGTGAATGTGTCGTCTGTAACTTCCTGTCTTTAGGAGATGATGTCATTAACAGACAGGTGGAGCAGCTGCTGCCGTCTGTGATGCTGACATGTTGTTTATTCCAGTTAAAGCACACAAGACTAAAACAACAAGGTGCCGTGTTGGAAGTCTATCACGTGACAAGGCAGCATGGCGTGACAAGGCAGCATGGCGGACTGAGTCACCTGGCGTCCGCATGTCAGAGAACTAACTATTGAATACCTTTAAAAATTCAATGTTTTAAGGACAAAACTTGGAATCTATCTCTCAAACAAAGAAAAACTTTTTATGTCAAGTCAAGGCCCTCCGCGAGAGACGAGACAGACGGTGAAACAGCGTCAGGCTGCCTGGCGTTCAATCAAAGAGAGCATGGGAGACAATGAAGATCCACCTGCCTGGGCTGAAGAGCTACTGACGCAAGTTACATCAATCAAAGTCTCATTCCAACAAACGCTGGATGAGCTGAGCAATTCAATGAAGGAAATTAAAAAGGATACGCGGGCCATGGTGGCAAGGATGGGGAATGCCGAAAAACGCATTGGCTCCCTGGAGGACAAACATGTAAGTCAGCATCAATCCATACAAGATAACGCAAAAGAGATAAGAAACTTGAAAGCCAAAGTTTCCTATCTGGAATCGCACAGCAGAAGGAACAATCTGATTATCGTGGGCCTGGAAGAAGGCCTGTTGGAGACCGGTAATCCTGCTGCGGACCCAGGTAAAGAGCTGGCTGCAATATTTCGCTATATCCTCGACCGGAGTGAAACGGATCCAGCACCGGAGGTGGACAGACACCACAGATCCCTGCGCCCACGCCCGAACCCAGGAGAACCGCCGAGACCATACATTGTGAGGATGCTGAGATGGAGCGACCGACAGCTCATTCTAGGAGCTGCGGCAAAGAAGAAAGAGCTCGCATGGAAAGGGAAATCTTTCCGTGTGTTTCAAGACCTTCCAGCTGATATCCAGGAGAGGCGCGCGGAGTATAGAGATATCAAGAAGAAGCTGCGTGGAGCGGGGATTCGCCATGGCCTGCTGTTCCCAGCAAGACTCATCGTGACCGTGGGTGAGGAGCGGTGCATTTACACAACACCTAATGAAGCTATTAAGGACCTGAGAGTTCGCCTCCCGGCTGTGTTTGGGTAAAGATCAGAAGGTATGATTATGAGTTCAATATATTCATTACGCTGACTGTTGTCTCCCCCTTCCCTGTTGGAAAGGAAAAGGGTAATTTAAGTTTAAAGGATGAACAATTGACACTAATTTCTGACTGCTGGACGCCCCGTGTGACCTGCAGCCTGCTCCCGTTGGATCATGGATAGAGGAGGGACATTGTTCTTTCTCTTGTTTTTTTGTTCAGTTTTTTGCCTACTGGCTATTGTGTGTGCGTGCGTGTGTGTGAATGTGTGTGTGTGTGTGTCTATGTTCGTCATCCCCTGTCATTTTCCTGGAGTTGCAGAGCGATGTTTAGAAAGTATATTGATGCACTTAAATATTGGCATTATAAATTTATATGTCAGGTTCTAATGCCATAAGGGTTGTCAGCTGGAATATTAATGGAGTCTCTAATAAAGTTAAACGGTACAAAATAATTTCACACCTGAAGTCTCTCTCATGTGATGTAGCTATGCTACAGGAGACCCATTTGAATGAAAAAGAATCATTAAAATTAAAGCAAAGATGGGTTGGCCAGGTATTTTCTGCGCCAGGGAATGGAGCATCAAGAGGCACAAGTATTCTGATATCAAAAAAAATATCTTTTCATCATACTGATGTCATTGTGGATAGCAGTGGCAGGTATATCATAGTATCTGGCATTCTTCAACACAAAAAAATTACACTCATAAATACCTACGCCCCTAATTCTGGGCAAGTTGAGTTCCTTTCAAAGCTAGCTGTTCTTGCATCAAAGTTTGTGGGGAACCCTATTCTACTTGGTGGGGACATGAATTTAGTAAATAATCCACTGTTAGATCGCTCAAGTCGTCCCCTGCCAGCAGATGCTGCTCTCTCCACGGCTTTAGATGAGCTTCAAAGGCTGTTGGGGGTAACTGATGTTTGGCGATGTGTAAATCCACTTTCTCGTGAATATACGTTTTATTCTAGAGTACATAATTCGTACTCTAGGATAGATTACCTGCTCCTGTCAAACTCAATAACAGAAAATGTGATAAATTCAGAGATTCACCCCATCTTAATCTCAGATCATGCTCCCATTTCTGTTACTTTTTCACCTTGCTTTAATGTACACAAAACAAGACAGTGGAAGTTTAATAACATGCTTTTGTGGGATAAGAAATTTGTTGCCATGATCAATGAAAGAATACCTGATTTTTTTGAGATGAACATGAACTCTGTTGTATCCATTCAGACAGTCTGGGAGGCCTTTAAAGCCACATGTAGAGGTTGGTGTATTAGTTATGGCTCCGCAAAACAGCGAGAAAGAAGTCAAAGAAAAAATAAATTGATGTTAAAGCTAAAGAACCTGGAAATGCAGCATATGAGAGATCCTAATGATCAGAAATTAAAAACAATGGTGTTAGTCACGAGAACAGAGTTACAGTCAATTATACATGAAGAAACTTCTACTGCATTATATAAATTGAAGAGAAAACATTTTGAAACGGGCGACAAAGCTGGCAGAATGCTTGCACTAAGATTAAAACAAATTGAGAGTAACTCAACCATATCTGCTATAGATGATCAGAATGGATCTTTAGTATGTGAGCAGAAAGAAATAAATCAGGCATTTCAAGAATATTACTCAAAGTTGTATGAATCAGAATGTACATTCAATCCTGACATGATTGAGGACTTTCTCAGAAGTGCACCTCTCCCCCAGTTGAAAGAGGTTGATAAGTCATACCTGGACAAAGCTGTCCAGGAACTGGAGGTTAAGGCAGCTGTTAAAGCTCTCGCTGCCAGTAAAGCTCCAGGCCAAGATGGTTTCAGTGTTGATTTCTATAAATGTTTTTTGGAAGTATTATCTCCATTTTTGACCTTGTTGTATAGGGATATTATTGCTACTCAATCCATGCCCCAAAGTATGAATGTGGCTGTTATCTCGCTGTTGCCAAAGCCGGGCAAAGACCATACGAAAATGGGCAATTTTCGCCCCCTAAGTTTGTTAAATAGTGACTATAAAATCTTCGCTAAAATGCTTGCAATGCGCCTTGAGAAAGTCATCTCATCACTAATCCATCTGGACCAAGTTGGTTTTATTGCTGGTCGTTACTCTGCCCATAATATGCGAAGACTGTTCCATGTAATGTCAGAGGCTGCATCTCTCCAACATCCTGCGGTCGCAATTTCTCTTGATGCTGAGAAAGCATTTGACCGGATAGAGTGGTCTTATCTATTCTATATTCTGACTAAGTATGGCTTTGGACCAGTATGCATACAATGGATTAAGGCCCTCTATCATAACCCGGTCGCATGTGTTAAAACTAATGGCTTAATTTCACCCCCTTTTCACCTTTTTAGATCCACCAGACAAGGCTGCCCAGCCTCCCCAGTTATCTTCACCCTAGCACTTGAGCCTCTTGCCTGTGCTATCAGAGAAAACCAGAGTATAACAGGTATCAAACTTTTTAACTATGTCTTTAAAGCTAATCTATACGCGGACGACATTTTATTGACATTGTCTAGACCTGCTCTTTCTGTTCCCCATCTCCTTAAATTAATCAGTGATTTTGGTGTGTTTAGCGGTTACAAGATCAACTGGTCAAAGAGTGAGGCTATCGCCCTAAATCGTCTCACACACTCAGGCCATTTGAGTTCAACACCTATTGTCTGGAAAACCGATGGCATGCGATATCTTGGTGTTAATATTACATCCCCGATCGATAAAATTTTTGAGTTAAATGGCCCTAAATTATTGAAAACTGTGAGGGACGATTTGAATAGATGGACAAACCTACCTTTATCACTATGGGGGAGGGCAGAGGTACTCAAAATGAATGTGCTCCCGCGGTTAGCTTTTCTCTTCTCTGCCATCCCGTTAGAAATCCCCCAGAGATGGTTCAGAGAAATCAACACCTTATTCTCTTTATTTTTGTGGAAGGGTAAAAAACCTAGAATAAGTTTGAAAAAGTTATCTATCCCCAGGAAAAAAGGGGGACTAGGGATACCAGACATGTATACTTATTATTTGGCGTACAATGGTGTATATCCCCTACTATGGACATACGAGAAGGAGCAGGCAGTCAGGGGTAGCTGGAGATGGCTGGAGCAGAAACTTGTCGAGGTGAATTACAAAAATATTTCCTTAGCCTCACTCTGGTATCACACCAAATTTAATAAAATCATAAAAAATCCCATAATCTCATTCTCATGTAGAATTGTAAATGAGATGCATAAACAACTCAAAATGAATGGTTTAGCCTTACCTTCTTGCCCCTTATGGAACAACCCACTATTTAAGGCCGGTGGGAAGCCTATTAGTAATGAATCATGGCAAAGAAAAAACATCACCAACCTAGGTCAAATCCTGGGAAGTAATGGAGAATTGCTCTCCTTCAATGAACTCAAGAGAAAATTTCTTGGTCTGAGTGACTCTGATACATTCCAGTATCTCCAAATTAAGTCCATCATGCAAAGTCTTGCGAATACCATGTTAGCAGATAATGAATCCCTTGACAATAAGTTCAGGGATGCAGTCTCTGGCAAGGGAAAGGTTTCTAAAATATATAAGCTGTTATGCTGCATTCCTTCTTGCATTTCTTTTAAAGCTATAAAAGCACAATGGGAGAAAGATCTGGGCGTATATTTAACATCTGAACAATGGGAAACTATTTTGTTCCGCTCAAATAATCTTTCAAAATGTGTCAGGTATAAAATAATACAAATCAAGATTCTGTTCAGATCCTATATTACTCCACATAAACTCAAGAAAATGAATAATGGTGTTACAGACAAATGTTGGCATGGGTGTGGAATGAATGGAACTCTCTTCCACTTACTGTGGCACTGCCCAGAAACACAGACATTTTGGTTAAAGATCAAAGATCATTTATGTAAATTATTTAAAATCAACTTTCCTTTAGAACCAGCAGTGTGCCTTCTGGGAAAACAGATAGAGGGAGCAACCACAAAACAACTACAATATTTATTAGATCTAGCCTTCCTTTCAGCCAAACGGCTAATCCTTATGAACTGGAAGGTGAAGAAACCACATTGTTTTGATTTAGATAACTGGCTGAAGGACTTTCTGGAACTGGTTTCAATGGAACAAGCAGCGTCTGTTCTGCAAGATCTGGGCAGTGACCACACAGATTCTCTGAGTCAAATTATGTCACTCTTGAAAGAAAATTAAATTGACGAGGATATATTCCGACGACGAGTCAATTTGTTCACTCGTGCTTATTGATTTCCTGTCACTATGGTTATTATTGTTGTTGTTATTATTGCTACCATTGTTTTGTTTTTTTTTTATTCCCCCACCCTTGTCACAGATGGTACTGTTATGATTTATTCAACTCCTTTTATATTTTATTTTTCCTATTTTCATCTTTATTTATTTAATTTATTTATTTACTTTTCTATTTGACTCTGAATGTATGGTAAACAGAGATGGCTTGTTGACTATTCTCCTTTCACTCTACAGGTGGAAGAGAACAGAATGAAATGTTTCCAAACGTTAAAATGTAAAATGTAAAATGTTGTACTCTGCGCGGTGCCCGATCCTGGTGGGGCATGTCTCCAGTCCCGCCAGTCTCAGAACGGAACCACTCCCTTCGTGTTGTGTGTGTGTGTGTGTGTATGCGTGTGTGTGCAGAAGGGTCATGAAGTTTTATGAATGATGTTACTATGTTTTTTTGTTTTGTTTTGTTTTGTTTTGTTTGTTTGTTTTTGTCACTACTGTTGTTGTTGATGCTGTTGTTTTTTGTTGTACTATGTGTAAAATAAAATTTAAAAAAAAAAAAAAAAAAAAAAAAAAAAAAAAAAAAGGTGCCGTGTTAGCTCCCCCCCCCCCGCCCTGCTGCACCCCGGCCTGATTACCATGCAGGGAAGCGATGGCTGTGCGTGGTGGAGAACAGATGGAGGTCCAGAGAGAGAGTCCCAGTGGAGCTGGAGACGATTCCATCCATTCAAGGATATTTTAAGAAGGTGAAACGCGTGGGATCCATTTGTCATGTGTCACCTTTGACCAGCTGCTGCAGCACCCCCCCCCCCCCCCCCCTCGTTACGCTGCTCGGCTCCTGCTGGAGGAAGGAGAAGCTGCTCAGGAGCTTCAACTAGGTCACAGGAAGCAGGAAGCATGTGCTCGCCGCTGCATTTCCATATTTCCATTAAAACCGACCTATTTAATAAAAGTCACCTTCTCGCCTCCGTAGCTACAGGCTTCACTGCACATGATGTAGTATCTACTTCTCTAACTCTGGTTAAGGGAAAGACAGTGAAGCCAAACAAAGGGAAAAGTCTGGCTCAGTAGAAAGACCAAAACAAACGACAGACGTCTCCATCCAGAAACTGGTAGAAGAAGGAAAGACGTTGTGAAAAGAAGCTCCGTCGTCCTGCAGCTTCTTCTACAAACGCTCTCATGACTCCAGGTCCTGATCTACAGACTGGAACTGTGTGGATGACAGCAGGTTGGAGCATGGTGTTGTGTTGTGTTGCTGTGTGTTGCTGTGCTGCAGCAGCTTGTGTGGCTCCTGCAGGTAGGTTGTGTATCCTGGAGGTGCGACGACCTTTGACCCCGGTCTCATCCCTGAGCTGCAGCCAGGGTGAGACTCATTAGCTGAACAGGTAACAGGGATGATGAATGAGCTGTTTGCTCTGCTCCACACACACACACACACACACTATTACACACACACACACACACACACACACACACACACACACACACACACACACACACACACACACACACACACACACACACACACACACACACACACACACAGTCAAGAAGATAAAGGGAACTCAGACTGAAACTCATCCAGGAGCGAGAGATAAGATGAATTTGCTGGAGACGTTTATCTCTGAGCTGTTTGTTTTCTCTGCTCGGTCTTAAAGGGACAGTTCAACATTTAGTCAAACTGTCCCATCACCATAATCCCTATAGTCATAGCAGTAGGTTCGTTACCTTTAATTGTCGGTGCAAGCTATTTTTAGAACGGCGGAGCAGAGCCGTGAGCTGCTCAGAGCTACGCTACGGAGGCTCATGGGATTTCTTGGTTTCCCTCATCAAACTCATCAAATACACAATCCAACAACTCCACAACGCTCTGGTGGACAAGTTGTGACCTGCACATTCACCACGCTATGAGATAATAACACAACGTTACCACACAGAGTTGTTTTAGAGGGAAATACAGAGACTGATGATGAACAACTGTCCCTGAAGGCAACGTGCATCAGAGGTTTTACATGAACTTCAAATGAATTTCATGACTTTATAAAAACACATCAGTTCCAACAGATTCACTAAAATGTCCAGAAGCAGTTTCAGGTCATTCAGTAAGAGACTCCATGACATTGAACGCCCTCCCCTCCCCCCCCTCCCCAGGTGAGCCAGAGGTCAGAGGTCAGAGGTCAGAGGTCACCTGGAGAACCAGCCAATCACTGGAACCAGATGAAAGAGGATCAGAGTTCCTGCACAACATGAGGTACGATGTGGTTTCCAACCAATCAGGACGCAGGACGGACGGAGGAGACGAGGCGTTGTCACGGTGACGGTGGAGATCTCTCTCTGTCTCTGTCTCATCTTCGTCTTAATGAACTGTGTGTTTCCTCGGTGTTTAACTCTCCACCACAGGAGACCGAGCCGTGCTGCTGCACATCCGTCTCCTATTAAACCTCTAATCAAACAGGAGACGTCTCTGCACGCCGCGGCGGCGGCGGCGGCGGCGGCGGGATGGAGGCGACCTGCGAGCTGAGCTGTTCCCGCTTCACTGTGAGCAGCATCCTGATCCACGCGGCTCCGTCAGCCTCAGCGTGCAGAGACGGAGGAGCTGCACTGATGAGACGCTGGAAGGTCTCAGAGTCAAAACACCAACTTCACTCTGCAGAGGAGAAACCAACATTACCATGACAACGCCGTCTTAAAATAATCACCTGTCTCCTGCTGCAGCATCGTGAAGTTCATACAGTTCACCTGCAGACGCAGTGTGAGGTTGTGTTGTTATAGAGAGGAAGTAAAAGCTGCAGGAATGATTTGTAACTCAGCTCCACGCGTCCCTCGGCTCCGGCTACTGAACCTGTTTGGTTTTCAGCAGTTTGATCTGCTTTGAGGCAACAGTCTGGTTTTTGCAGGAAGAGTCAGAGGTTTTGTGTTCACAGTTTAGAGAAAAGGAAGGAAGGTTTCAAGAAAAACTGTAATGATAATCATGAGCAATGTCATTTATTTGTAAAAGGACTGTGTAAACAATACAGACAGATTTATCTCTACAGCTCATTTCCATCTGCAGTCCTGCGGTTCACACTAACACAACATTACACAAGGACAAAACAAAGGACAACATGGTACAAACACCATACAATATATCACACTGTAGTTCATCTCCATGACGATAAGATCCAGTGATGTTCTGGTCAGTTGTTCATCATTAACCAATAAAACACCTGGAGGCAGGAGAACAGGAATGACTGAGATGATGAATGTTCATGTTGGTGCCGATGAGACGATCCGTCTTCATCCACCTGCTGGAGGAACGTGGGACGTGAAGCCAGGAGCTGAAGGACGTCCACAGCTGGAGGAGGAGGAGGACCAGATGTGTTAGAAGACGTATGAATGAAGAGCTACAGAGGGAAAGGTCGGGACACGAGGAACTCATGACAAAGTATTAACAACAACACAACAAGTGACGTGACGGGTCCACCGGAGTTCCAGGAGGCCTCTGGAGGAGGAGGAGGAGGAGTGATGAAGAGCAGTGACAGCGTCAAGGCTTTCCATATAAGGAAATGGTTGTTCCTCAACAGGCTTATCCCTTCTTTAAAGGGATAGTTCAACATTTGTCAAACTGTCCCATCACCATAACCCCTATAGTCATAGCAGTAGGTTCGTTACCTTTAATTGTCGGTGCAAGATATTTTTGGAACGGCGGAGCAGAGCCGTGAGCTGCTCAGAGCTACGCTACGGAGGCTCATGGGATTTCTTGGTTTCCCTCATCAAACTCATCAAATACACAATCCAACAACTCCACAACGCTCTGGTGGACAAGTTGTGACCTGCACATTCACCACGCTATGAGATAATAACACAACGTTACCACACAGAGTTGTTTTAGAGGGAAATTCATGTAAAACCTCTGATGCACGTTGCCTTCAGGGACAGTTGTTCATATTTCCCTCTAAAACAACAATTAAAGGTAATGAACCTACTGCTATGACTATAGGGGTTATGGTGATGGGACAGTTTGACTAAATGTTGAACTATCCCTTTAAGACGTGCTGATAGAGGAATACCCTCATGGTTGTGTCTGCCGGCCTAAACACAACCAGTGCTACATGTTTTATGGAAAAACAACACGTTATTTGGGACGTTTGATAGAAAACTAAGTGTTGCCATTTAGACGATTAGAGGCCTATGAGGACTGGTGGGATGTCGGGATGGCGGTTCCCTCCTGATGGAATCACTTTTCCTCTCTGGCCTGTCTCTAGGTCAGTGTGTTTCAGTGTGTGTGTGATGAGGCAGGATGTGTATCATATGGATGCGGTGCAGCCGGAGCCAGGAGGAGACTTGGCTGTTGTCCATCACAGCGTCAGGGGAGTGGATGTGATAATGTTTATGTGTGAAAGTCTTGCTGCCAACAACGGTCTCAGCTCAGAGACACAGGGGAAACCGGTGTTAGTGGATGTTGCAGTCGCTCCATGACGCTGATGTTGACACCGTCAGTGACTCAGAGGGACAGAAGACAGACGGACGGACGGTTGGACAGTCTGTTGAAGGAGACGTTTCCTCCAGATGGACAGTAGAGGTGATGACACTGATGCTGCTGCTGCTTCTGCAGGACAGATGGAGGCTACGCTACGCTACGCTATGCTACGCTACGCTATGCTACGCTACACCATGCCGCACTACACTACATTACATTACGCTACGCCATGCTATGCTACGCCTCACTACACTACACTACACTACGCTATACGCCACCACATGCTATGCTATGCCACACTACACCACACTACACTACGCTTCTCTATTTCATTTCATTCATTTATTGTTTATTTGTTTGGTGACAGTGCACATTAATGAACAGTGACGCCGTGGCATCCAAGTGTGCCAGATTTAGCTTGGAGCTAGTTTCCATCCGTAGTCCTCACATTAAAGAAAACAGACAGACATATCACAAGCATAGGTAATAACAAATTTGGCCAATTTTCTTAAGCAGAAAAGACGCTGCTGGCCTTTCTTACACAGCTCTTCTGCGTTGAGGTCAAATTTCAACTTATTATCAAACATGGTGCCAAGGTACTTACAGCTGGAAAGCATCTTTACACCACAAGACAAAATCATTTACAAATTGTAAATTATTTTGTCTTGTGGTGTAAAAACACAGAGGACAGACTGTCCTCATATGACAGTCATATGACTGTCCTCTGTGTCTTCGAGAAGACTCACAATCACTGAATCATCTGCAAATTTAATAATGTGTCTGTTGACATGATGGCTGCGACAATCATCTGTGTACAAAATATACAGGAGGGGGGAAAGAACACAGCCCTGAGGAGAGCCAGTAGATGTAGTCAGCTCCCCCTCCTAATCAAGTTACTGAGGAACTAACTATTACTGAATCATTAGTTACCCTTTTTGTGTACCTTATAGTAAAGTGCGACATCAAAATGACTAGGTAATGAGTACTGAATCATTAGTTACCCTTTTTGTGTACCTTATGATAAAGTGAGACATTAGAATGAGTAGGTAATGAGTACTGAATTATTACTGAATCATTAGTTACCCTTTTTGTGTACCTTATGATGAAGTGAGACATTAGAATGAGTGGGTAATGAGTACTGAATTATTACTGAATCATTAGTTACCCTTTTTGTGTACCTTATGATAAAGTTCAACATCAAAATGATTAAGTAATGAGTAATGAATCATTAATTACTCTTTTTGTGTACCTTATAGTAAAGTGAGACATCAAAATGACTAGGTAATGAGTACTGAATCATTAATTACTCTTTTTGTGTACCTTATAGTAAAGTGAGACATCAATATGAGTAGGTAATGAGTACTGAATCATTAGTTACCCTTTTTGTGTACCTTATGATAAAGTGAGACATTAGAATGAGTAGGTAATGAGTACTGAATTATTACTGAATCAGTAGTTACCCTTTTTGTGTACCTTATAGTAAAGTGAGACATCAATATGAGTAGGTAATGAGTACTGAATCATTAGTTACCCTTTTTGTGTACCTTATAGTAAAGTGAGACATCAATATGAGTAGGTAATGAGTACTGAATCATTAGTTACCCTTTTTGTGTACCTTATGATAAAGTTCAACATCAAAATGATTAAGTAATGAGTACTGAATCATTAATTACTCTTTTTGTGTACCTTATAGTAAAGTGAGACATCAACACCCACTCATTAGTTACTATTTTTGTGTAAGGTAACCAAACATTACAGTGGTTACTGTACACCAGTTTTTATTGACTTCTATTTACTGACATCACACGTCTGAGTTCAGGCTTCATTAAAGACTTTGATGTTGAACTTTGACTTGGTTTCCTGTCTGATCCCTGAGTCTGAGTCAATCAGCAGCTGCTTGAAGACAGTTACACAGGCTCCATGTGTAGAGACCATATTCCAACTCACTGCTCCTGTTTTTACTGTCTCTTTATTGTGCTACTTTGACCTGAGTAACAAATTTCATTATCTTCAAGAGCATGTTTATTAATGTCAATAAATGAACCTTGAACCTCATAACTGGAGACAGGTGACGTGTCAGAGCTGCTGTGGCTCAGAGAACAACTTGGTCATCCAGAGTGAAACGTCTGGACTTTGGAGACGGTCGTAGAGCAGAGATGGCGAAGCGAAAAATGAATCTGGATGAAGACAAACTGAGCTGTTCGATCTGTCTGGATCTTCTAAAGGAGCCGGTGACTATTCCCTGTGGACACAGCTACTGTATGAGCTGTATTAAAAACTACTGGGGTGAAGATGATCAGAAGAAGACATGCAGCTGCCCTCAGTGCAGACAGAGCTTCACACCGAGGCCAGCCCTGGTGAAAAACACCCTGGTAGCAGAGTTAGTGGAGGAACTGAAGAAGGTAGGACTGAAAGCTGCTCCAGCTGATCACTCCTACGCTGGACCTGGAGACGTGGCCTGTGACTTCTGCACTGGGAAGAAGCTGAAAGCCTCCAAGTCCTGTCTGATGTGTATGGCCTCTTACTGTGAGCAGCACCTTCAGCCTCACTACGACGTAGCTCCACTGAAGAAACACACGCTGGTGGAAGCCTCTTCTAAACTTCTGGAGAACATCTGCCCTCGCCATAATGAGGTGATGAAGATCTTCTGCCGCACTGATCGGCAGTGTATCTGTATTCTCTGCTCCATGGATGAACACAAAGGCCACGACACAGTCTCAGCTGTAGCAGAAAGGGCTGAGAAACAGAAGGAGCTCGGGCTGAGTCGTCAAAAGATCCAACAGAGAATCCAGGACAGAGAGAAAGATGTGAAGGTGCTTCAACAGGAGGTGGAGGCCATCAACCTCTCTGCTGATGAAGCTGTTAGTAACAGTGACAAGACCTTCACCCACTTGATCCAACTCATTGAGAAGAGAAGGTCTGAGGTGAAGCAGCAGATCAGATCTCAACAGGAAACTGAAGTGAGTCGAGTCAAAGAGCTGGAGGAGAAGCTGCAGCAGGAGATCACTGAGCTGAGGAGGAAAGACTCTGGTCTGGAGCAGCTGTCAATCACAGAGGACCACCTCCATTTCCTCAACAACTACCCCTCTCTGCCTCATCTGGGTAAAGCAACAAAGTTACCCACCATCAAGCGACCAGATTTTAAGGAAGTGACAGCAGCAGTGTCAGAGGCCAGAGACAAACTGCAGGCTGTTCTCAATGAGGAGTGTGTTTTCATATTGGAGGTTCTACCGCTGCAGAGAGAACCTCAGACCAGAGCTGAGTTCTGGAGGTTTTCTAAACAAATCACTTTAGATCCAAACACAGCACACAGACGTTTGTCATTGAGTGACGGGAACAGAAAAGTAACTTTGATGAGTGAGGACCAGTCATATCCAAGTCATCCAGACAGATTCACTGGGTGGGAGCAGGTTCTGAGTCCTGAGGGTCTGACAGGACGTTGGTACTGGGAGGTAGAGTGGAGTGGTACCATTTTTATAGCAGTTTCCTACAAGAACATCAAGAAAACAGGGTCTGACTGTAGATTTGGATACAATGACATATCCTGGGCATTACTATGCTCCAGTGGTGATTATACATTCAGACATAACAGTAATGGTCCCTCCATCTCAGGCCATCAGTCCTCCAGAATAGGAGTGTACCTGGATCACAGGGCAGGAACTCTGTCTTTCTACAGCGTCTCTAAAACCATGACTCTGATACACAGAGTCCAGACCACCTTCACTCAGCCTCTACATCCTGGATTCAGGATTTGTGGTTCTCCCGGAGACACAGCTGAGTTGTGTGAGCTCCAGTAACAGGAGTGTTACTGTGTGTAGGACCTTCCCATTAGTGGACGACCCGCTCTACCTCCTCCTAATGTTGACTCTGCTGCTGTAATCATGTTATCTAATCATCTAATCACTTTACTCTTATTTATGGAGAAATAAAAAGAAACTACAATAATATAATAATAAAACATGTGGAAAATATCAAAATATCAGCATGTGTAAAATGTCTAAGATTATTGATCATATTAATCCTCTGCCAGATGTTTGTCACTACACTACACAACACTACACTGCACTATACGCTACGCCTCAGGGACAATGTACAACATAACATTAGTAGATGAGTAAAATAATTACCTCTGACTAAAACATGTACATTTGGTTTATAAACATTCCTAATAAACAACAAGAAAAGTAATGTTTTGCATCTGGTTCTCTCACTGTACCGAAAACAAACCCAACCGAGGTAGGATACGTATCGAACCGTGATGTTTGTGTATCGTTATAGTGTTAGTATTATTAGTAGCTACAGCCAATCAGGACTCGTCATAGTGCGTGAGGATGCTGAGTTGAGGCTGTGACCTCCACGTGACCCTGAACTCACCAGGTGATGAACTGATCACGCTGATGGTTTGAGATCTGCAGGAGTTCAGACCAAGAAGAACAGCAGCAGGTAATAAATGCTCCATTAACCTGTCGACTCCTCTGATTAAACAGCAGGATGATTAAACACCGTCAGTCATTCATCCTCCGTCTGCTGCAGGTGCTCCAATCAAACTGATGAGGAAAGTCAACTCCTGCCTGAGTCTCTGAAGCAGTGGAGTTAGACATATAGTATGTATACCTACAGTATATATATATACGTATGTATATACGTATACCTATATACAGTATACCTGCTGCTGCTGGTTGAACTGATCCTCTGTCACAGACACAGGAGGAGGTCTGACTCTCAGTCACTACCTGGCACTTTAAACCAATATGCACGTGCACTATTGCACTTCAGCACTTTGTCACTTTGGCCCTGCACTTTTGCACTTTTGCACTTTATCCTGTAATCTCTTAGAAACTCATCTGGTCTCCCTATAAACATGTTATAATGTCAATGTTTTATCATGTTATCAGTTGTTAATTTTTTTATTCTGCATTATGTTCTCTGTAATACCGTGTTGTTGTTTTTGTCACTGTATTGTTTTAATGTTCTGGGACACCGGATGGAAATTAGCATTTGTGCTAATCCAGCACATTTACATGTTTTTATTTGTCTATCAATGTGCACTGTCCCATCCAAATAAACTAATAAAGTAAGTAAGTAAACAAGCTCTGAGCAGCTCACGGCTCTGCTCCACTGTTCTAAAAATAGCTTGCACCAACAATTAAAGGTAACGAACCTACTGCTATGACTATAGGGGTTATGGTGATGGGACAGTTTGACTAAATGTTGAACTGTCCCTTTAAGCCTATTCTCACTAACCGCCATAGCTCATTCACTGACAGCGTTTTCTCCTGAGACGTTCTAGTGTCGTCTGCATCGATTTCTATCAACGATCTGAGGTAAATCATTAACATAAATGGACGAGGCAACCCCCCAGGGAGGAGGGCAGAGCCAGCACTAGCACTCTGGAGCTGCTTTATTAAAGGGACAGTTCAACATTTAGTCAAACTGGCCCATCACCATAACCCCTATAGTCACAGCAGGAGGTTCGTTACCTTTAATTGTCGGTGCAAGCTATTTTTAGAACGGCGGAGCAGAGCCGTGAGCTGCTCAGAGCTACGCTACGGAGGCTCATGGGATTTCTTGGTTTCCCTCATCAAACTCATCAAATACACAATCCAACAACTCCACAACGCTCTGGTGGACAAGTTGTGACCTGCACATTCACCACGCTATGAGATAATAACACAACGTTACCACACAGAGTTGTTTTAGAGGGAAATTCATGTAAAACCTCTGATGCACGTTGCCTTCAGGGACAGTTGTTCATCATCAGTCTCTGTATTTCCCTCTAAAACAACTCTGTGTGGTAACGTTGTGTTGTTGGTGGATGTGCAGGTTAAAGCTGCTGCTCCATGGAAACAGAGAGAGGAGAGAGGTCTCTGGTCATCGTGCTGCCTCATGTGTGCATGTGGAAATAATCACACATCCCATCGTCATGGTTGCATGAGTCGTGGTCTGGGTGGCGCCTGCTGAGGCCGCGGCTCTGAACAGCCCTGCAGCGAGGAGCAGCGCTGGCTGCAGCACGTCGCTTCCCATCAGCTCTGAGCCGTCATGGAGGACACGACAGGGAACAACCACCATCAGGAACTTTAGTATCAGAACAGTCGTGTTCCCTTCGTCGTTATCATCCTGACCTTTAGGTTCTCACATCAAGATGTGAATTCACTCTGGGTCGTATGTGCATCACTAAGACAAAGGACGATATCATAGCGCGGTGCTAGCTGCAAGCCCTCAGAAATAAATACATACACTTTACTCTCACACAATGTTAAACAACAATATGTAAAGGTAAAACACATTTAGTTTTGTTTAAACCATTTTTAGATCTTTGTAATTATACCTTCAAAAGGAGAGGGTTAGGGTCATTTTACTGCTCACATAGAATCGACTCTAAACCAATAAAACTGATGTGGAACTTGAACATTTGTTTCAGTGACGATGAGAGAAAAAAACCAACTGGCAACAAATGAAGACAAAGGGAGACGAGGACGAGGAGACGCAGGTGAAACCAGTTGATCTCAACGTGAAAAACTATAATAAAATCAACATCTGATGAGATAAAGACAGGAAGAAGGAAACGTTTTCTCAGACTGAGAACAGAAACAGCTGCATCTTTCATCACCTCTGTGTTTACAGTCCTTCTCTAAAGGGTTTCTATAGAATTTAATGTTTTAACAGAAACGCTGAGCATCGTTCCCTCCACAGATGAACGCTGACGTGCTGCTGGCGCCGCCGCGCCGCGCTCTGAACGCTGACGTGCTGCTGGCGCCGCCGCGCCGCGCTCTGAACGCTGACGTGCTGCTGGCGCCGCCGCGCTCTGAACGCTGACGTGCTGCTGGCGCCGCCGCGCCGCGCTCTGAACGCTGACGTGCTGCTGGCGCCGCCGCGCTCTGAACGCTGACGTGCTGCTGGCACCGCCGCGCCGCGCTCTGAACGCTGACGTGCTGCTGGCGCCGCCGCGCTCTGAACGCTGACGTGCTGCTGGCGCCGCCGCGCTCTGAACGCTGACGTGCTGCTGGCGCCGCCGCGCTCTGATACCTTTAAATTAGAGCCAATGACGTGAATTTTTGGAAATATTATAGATAAATATCCGGAAAAAAAGTGGTCCAATTTCTCCAAAAACATTTAAACATTTCTAGGAAGAAGTGGTAAAATTTTTTAAAAATGAATAAATAAATAAAAAGTAAAGATTTTCTAGAAAAAAGTGGTAAAATTTCTAAAACAAAAAAGGTTTTTTTTTTAATCTTTAAAAAGTGGTAAAATAATAAATTTCCCTGAAGAGAGAACAGGAGAAACTACAGAATGTCCCTTTAGTCGTGTGACATTTCATTCACTTGATTGTGAAATGAAACGACCATTTGTCCTAATTGTGTTATTGTCTCTGTTGTGTAGCATGATTGTGCAGCTTGGTGTGTGTGTGTGTGTGTGTGTGTGTGTGTGTGTGTGTGTGTGTGTGTGTGTGTGTGTGTGTGTGTGTGTGTGTGTGTGTGTGTCCATGGAAACACAGTGATGTATAAATAGTTCTCCCTAAAAGCTGAAAAACACGATCTGCTATTGATTATGTGTCAGCACACGTTACAGCTCAGTGTCGCTGGTCGCACAATCTGCCCTGCTGCACACACACACACACACACACACACACACACACACACACACACACACACACACACACACACACACACACACACACACACACACACACACACACACACCCTCTGACTTGAATGATTCATGCATCTGACTCCAGTGTGGAATCGTTGGTGTGTCGAGACTGCAGAGGTCACGTGACACACACTGTCGACACACAACACACACACACACACACACACAACAACACACACACACACACACACACACACACACACACACACAACAACACACACACACACACACACTAACACACACACACACACACACACACATGAAGCTTGATCAACTTTAATAAATATGTGACAACGAGGACGAGGACAGAGATCCATAAACCCTGGGAACTATCGCTGCTGTGACACAGAGAGAGAGGAACAGTCTGTTGTTGTTGTTGTTGTTGTTGTTGTTGTTGTTGTTGTTGTTGTGTCACCCAGCCTGTCGGGTGACGTCACCATCTGTAAACATTGACATCAGTCTCTTAAAGCATCATCAGTGATCCGGTGGTTTTGTCTAACGCTGCGTTCAAGGCTTTAGAAACCGTAAGTTACAGCTTCAAGTCACGACTACGACTTTGTAGCGTTCCAGGTAACCTAGGTAACCAGTAACTGGTGTTTTTACCGTCCTGTTGCCTGTGAAAGTCACTATAACGGCCTCTCGTAACTTCCGACCCGTGAACTCGTACCAGATGGAACCGGTACGACTTCACAGGAAGGAAAAACACAAAGTACGAGTTTCCTTGAAGGCACCATGAGTTAGCAGCCCCCGCCCTCGTCAGGCATCTATTGGTCCTCGTGCTACGTCACCACATTCACGATGCAGCGATGCATCCCTTGGCTGCACACACAGCCCTTCATGCCGTTCTCTCTCCTCATTGGAGGAAAGTTTTCTCCTGGTTTCCAGCAGAGCAGGTCTGAGGTCAGTCTGCTGCTCTGATAGAGAGATAGATAGATAGATCATGGATGGATGGATGGATGGATGGATGATGGATGGATGGATGGATGGATGGATGGATGGATGATGGATGGATGGATGGATGGATGGATGGATGGATGGATGGATGGATGGATGGATGGATGGATGGATGGATGGATGGACAGACAGGATGATCAAAGGTGAGGAACAAGAAGAAGAACCTCCTTCTACAGGTTATCCTATTTAAAGCTGGACGCATCATTTCCTCCCCCCCTCCTCCTCCTCCTCCTCCTCCTCCCTCCTCCTCTCCTCCTCCTCCTCCCCTCCCCCCCCCCCCTCCTCCTCCTAGCCTCTACTACTAGTGACTGATGGGATGTGGGCGGGACATTGATCTTGGAGCCGGTGTGATCTCATTATTCTGCTCCACTTGTGTCTGTCCCCTCACTACACTACACCATGTCTCTCTATTTTTATATCTGCTCCATCTGCCCCCCCCTCCCCCCTCCTTCCTCTTCTCTCCATAAATCTCTCAGCTGGGCCGAGGCCATTAAAGGAAATATCAACATTTACATTCATGTCTTGTTAAAGCAGCGGAGACAGAGACAGACTCTCTGTGGGGGGGGGGGGGGGGGCCCACATCCCATCAGTCACCACTAGTAAAGGAGGAGGAGGGGGGGGACACGTAGCTTCTTCATCTACTCACCAACACTCAAACACTGGAGCTCTAATGAATCCATTTATTTCAACTGAACGCGTCTCCAGCGGGTGAATGAAGGACTGTATATATATATATATATATATATATATTATAGCGGCGGGGGCGCTATAATATATATATATATATATATTATAGCGGCGGTGGCGCTAAAGGAAAAGCTTTAAGCACAATTAGAGCTGCAACTAACGATTATCTTATCGATTAATCTGTCAATTATTTAAACAATCGATTGTTTGGTCATTAAAGTGTTAAACCATCAGTCAGTGTTTGTCAAACAGACGACGTCCTCTAACGTCTGGTTTTGTCACAAACCAGAGAGAAACTCAGTTTATCGTCATAAAGGAACAAAGAAACAGAAATGTTCACATGATTCATTTAATAACTGATTATTGTTGGATTAATTGATTAAATGAGTGTTTGGCCACTGAGGTGAATAGTATGACATGATTGGACGGTTGTGATGATCAGCTGCACCAGTGAGTTTATAGAACATAATGAATCATGTGGTGATTATTCATCACCATGACAACCAGTCATATTTCACTGTGTCAGGTCATTGATCCAAACTATCAATAATCCATAGGTGTGAGTGGTGCAGGGTTAATGAGCAGGAACGCTGACGGCCGTTAACACCAGATGACTGAGTGGTTGTCCACATCTGCAGCAGCTGATGACATCATCACCACGTGGATGTGAGTCCTCGTCGCTCTGACCTTTCACCTTTGACCTTTGTGAAAAATCGTGTCATAATTACTGTTTGGATGTTTCTTCACTGTTTGATACAGCGAATCAAACATCCCAGAATAAACATTCTGTTTCCTTTACGTTGCTATGGAGCTGTGCCACTAGTGGTTCCTATAGCAACAAAACATCAACTAAAGTTAGTGATGATGTAAAGTTCTTCAGTGGTTAAACCTCCTGTTGTCCTCCTGGGTCAAGGAAGGAAGGATGGAAGGAAGGAAGGAAGGAAGGAAGGAGGGAGGGAGGAAGGAAGGAAGGAAGGAAGGAAGGAGGGAAGGAAGGAAGGAAGGAAGGAAGGATGGAAGGAAGGAAGGAAGGAAGGAAGGAAGGAAGGAAGGAAGGAAGGAAGGAGGGAGGAAGGAAGGAAGGAAGGAAGGATGGAAGGAAGGAGGAAGGAAGGAAGGAAGGAAGGAAGGAAGGAAGGAAGGAAGGAAGGAAGGAAGGAAGGAAGGAAGGAAGGAAGGAAGGAAGGAAGGAAGGAAGGAAGGAAGGAAGGAGGGAAGGAAGGAAGGAGGGAAGGAAGGAAGGAAGGAAGGATGGAAGGAAGGAAGGAAGGAAGGAAGGAAGGAAGGAAGGAAGGAAGGAAGGAAGGAAGGAAGGAAGGAAGGAGGGAAGGAAGGAAGGAAGGAAGGAAGGAAGGAAGGAAGGATGGAAGGAAGGAAGGAAGGAAGGAAGGAAGGAAGGAGGGAGGGAAGGACAAAGAAAAAGATGGGGGGAAAGACGGAAGGGAAAGGGAAGGAAAGATAGACGGATGAAAGGAACTAATTGGGTCAACAGGAGGGTTAAAAATATAATCTAATAATAATAAATAAATAATAATGTAATTGACAGTTAATGTGGTCAGATACAGTTGTTATGGAAACTACTGTATGTTAAATGTTCCTTCTTATTTATATATAGATATTATATATATTTATATGTATTTATATAGAGCTATTATATATATTTATATTTATTTATATAGAGCTATTATATATATTTATATGTATTTATATAGAGCTATTATATATATTTATATGTATTTATATAGAGCTATTATATATATTTATATGTATTTATATAGAGCTATTATATATATTTATATTTATTTATATAGAGCTATTATATATATTTATATTTATTTATATATAGATATTATATATATTTATATGTATTTATATAGAGCTATTATATATATTTATATTTATTTATATATAGCTATTATATATATTTATATTTATTTATATAGAGCTATTATATATATTTATATTTATTTATATATAGATATTATATATATTTATATTTATTTATATGTAGATATTATATATATTTATCTATGTTTAAACATGTGGTTCTGCTGCACATATGAAGCCTTGATCCACCGTCAGCAGCGTTAATTCTGCAGAATGAGCCTTTAACTGGTTTGTGAAGAGACAGAAGCAGAAGAAGCATCTGGAACGGCCTGCCAGATGTGCACCATGTGAACATCTGGCTGCAGCTCAGGTGTCGGGTGTTAAGGTGGAATGACAGGTTGTCATGATGGATTCACCAGAATGAGCTGCTGTTTTATTTTATTCCTGTAGAAACAACATCAACATATAGATATTTTTCAGTGCATCAAAGTGTCTTTGACTTTAAAAATATCTCTGTCAGTTGGCATCAGCTTCAACCCAGCAACCTAGCGACCTTAAAGTAATCTGTACATTATGGAGGAGCCTCTGGGGGTGAAGGGGGGGGGGGGGGGCAGGAAGACGAGCAGCGTGTTCACTGGATGGAGAGACAGAAACTAAACAGTGTTTTTGTTGTAGAGAATCTGAATCACTGAGAAACGTTTACACAATACACAATCTAACCTCTGATGCACGTTGCCTTCAGGGACAGTTGTTCATCAACAGTCTCTGAATTTCCCTCTAAAACAACTCTGTGTGGTAACGTTGTGTTATTATCTCATAGCGTGGTGAATGTGCAGGTCACAACTTGTCCACCAGAGCGTTGTGGAGTTGTTGGATTGTGTATTTGATGAGTTTGATGAGGGAAACCAAGAAATCCCATGAGCCTCCGTAGCGTAGCTCTGAGCAGCTCACGGCTCTGCTCCACCGTTCTAAAAACAGCTTGCACCGACAATTAAAGGTAACGAACCTACTGCTATGACTATAGGGATTATGGTGATGGGACAATTTGACTAAATGTTGAACTGTCCCTTTAATAATAAATGGAAGAGGAGGAGCAGCCCTTGTCACCTTGTGTCCGCTGGAGGGACGCTGTTCTGTTGGCAGATCCTCAGTCTGGGCTGTCGGCCAATCAGAGAGCAGGGTTTAAATCACAGCAAGACAAGAGATGAAATACAACTCCAGGAAGGTCGCTGAAGGTGGAGACAGCAGTGGCAAACTCCACCAGTTAAAGGGATACGCCAACTTTTTTTGTCTCATGTCTTGTCTCACTCCCGAGTCCATGACCAGCAGATAGACTCCATCCTTTCTACTGTGTGTGCAGTAACCATGGAGATAGAGCCGTATCGCCTGTAATTAGCTTAGCTCAAACACTGGAAGTGTATGGGTAGTGTTAGCCTTAGCTTAGCTCAAACACTGGAAGTCTATGGGTAGTGTTAGCATTCATTTCCAGGGTTTGAGCTAAGCTAACTACAGGCGATACAGCTCTATCTCCATGGTTACTCGAAAGGATGGTGTCTATCTGCTGGTCATGGACTCGGAAGTGAGGAGAGACACGGAAAAAATGTTGGCGTATCCCTTTAAAGTCCATCAGTGAGGATCAGTCATGTAAATATAATATTATTACATCACATTGAGATTCTATATCGTCACATTTACATTAGAATCAAATCTGTCCTGTTTTCTATTTTCATGCAGAGGAACTGGGTGTTTTATTTATGTGTGTGTAGGCGGATGGTTGTGTTGCAGTGTGTGTGTTGCAGCGTGTGCAGATGGTTGTGTGTTGCAGCGTGTGTTGCAGCGTGTGCGGACGGTTGTGTGTGTTGCAGCGTGTGTGTTGCAGCGTGTGTGTTGCAGCGTGTGCAGACGGTTGTGTGTTGCAGCGTGTGTGTTGCAGCGTGTGCAGATGGTTGTGTGTTGCAGCGTGTGTTGCAGCGTGTGCGGACGGTTGTGTGTGTTGCAGCGTGTGTGTTGCAGCGTGTGCAGATGGTTGTGTGTTGCAGCGTGTGTTGCAGCGTGTGCAGATGGTTGTGTGTTGCAGCGTGTGTGTTGCAGCGTGTGCAGACGGTTGTGTGTTGCAGCGTGTGCAGATGGTTGTGTGTTGCAGCGTGTGTTGCAGCGTGTGCGGACGGTTGTGTGTGTTGCAGCGTGTGTGTTGCAGCGTGTGCAGATGGTTGTGTGTTGCAGCGTGTGTTGCAGCGTGTGCAGATGGTTGTGTGTTGCAGCGTGTGCAGACGGTTGTGTGTTGCAGCGTGTGTGTTGCAGCGTGTGCAGATGGTTGTGTGTTGCAGCGTGTGCAGATGGTTGTGTGTGTTGCAGCGTGTGCAGACGGTTGTGTGTGTTGCAGCGTGTGCAGATGGTTGTGTGTTGCAGCGTGTGCAGATGGTTGTGTGTGTTGCAGCGTGTGCAGACGGTTGTGTGTTGCAGCGTGTGCAGATGGTTGTGTGTGTTGCAGTGTGTGCGGATGGTTGTGTGTTGCAGCGTGTGCAGACGGTTGTGTGTGTTGCAGCGTGTGCAGACGGTTGTGTGTTGCAGCGTGTGCGGATGGTTGTGTGTTGTGCAGCGTGTGCGGACGGTTGTGTGTTGCAGCGTGTGTTGCAGCGTGTGTTGCAGCGTGTGCAGACGGTTGTGTGTGTTGCAGCGTGTGCAGACGGTTGTGTGTGTTGCAGCGTGTGCAGACGGTTGTGTGTGTTGCAGCGTGTGCAGATGGTTGTGTGTTGCAACGTGTGCAGACGGTTGTGTGTTGCAGCGTGTACGGATGGTTGTGTGTTGCAGCGTGTACGGACGGTTGTGTGTGTTGCAGCGCGTGCAGACGGTTGTGTGTTGCAGTGTGTGCAGACGGTTGTGTGTTGCAGCGTGTACGGATGGTTGTGTGTTGCAGCGTGTACGGACGGTTGTGTGTGTTGCAGCGCGTGCAGACGGTTGTGTGTGTTGCAGCGTGTGCAGATGGTTGTGTGTTGCAACGTGTGCAGACGGTTGTGTGTTGCAGCGTGTACGGATGGTTGTGTGTTGCAGCGTGTACGGACGGTTGTGTGTGTTGCAGCGCGTGCAGACGGTTGTGTGTGTTGCAGCGCGTGCAGACGGTTGTGTGTTGCAGTGTGTGCAGACGGTTGTGTGTTGCAGCGTGTGCAGACGGTTGTGTGTGTTGCAGCGTGTGCAGATGGTTGTGTGTGTTGCAGCGTGTGCAGATGGTTGTGTGTGTTGCAGCGTGTGCAGATGGTTGTGTGTTGCAGCGTGTGCAGACGGTTGTGTGTGTTGCAGCGTGTGCAGATGGTTGTGTGTTGCAGTGTGTGCAGACGGTTGTGTGTGTTGCAGTGTGTGCAGACGGTTGTGTGTGTTGCAGCGTGTGCAGATGGTTGTGTGTGTTGCAGCGTGTGCAGACGGTTGTGTGTGTTGCAGCGTGTGCAGACGGTTGTGTGTTGCAGCGTGTGCGGACGGTTGTGTGTTGCAGCGTGTGCAGATGGTTGTGTGTGTTGCAGCGTGTGCAGATGGTTGTGTGTTGCAGCGTGTGCAGATGGTTGTGTGTTGCAGCGTGTGCAGATGGTTGTGTGTGTTGCAGCGTGTGCAGATGGTTGTGTGTGTTGCAGCGTGTGCGGACGGTTGTGTGTGTTGCGGCGTGTGCGGATGCTTGTGTGTGTTGTGGTTGTGTGTTGTGCAGATGCTATAAAGTGTAAACGACCCAGGTGTGGGTTTTTTTTCCACTTTGACACAGGCCTTTCCAGATGTTTTAACGTTCATGCTTCTTCCCAGGAGCAGGAAGAATAGTGTCAGTTACTAAAGAACAGTGATTGTAACTGTGGAGGCTGAAGCTGCTGCTGCTGCTGCAGGCAGAGCCTCCTGGGGGGGAACACATCTGGCAGAACACGGTTACCTGTGTGTTGCTCCACCTGCAGCTACGAGCTGCTAAACGACCTCGTTTATTCTCGTTACCTCTGATCCTGGATCTGTGACTCAACCTGCAGGAAGCTGCTGCTGTTCATGGTGCTGAATGCTGTTCATGGTCATGAGGAGCCAACATGGATCAGGCTGGAGGCTCAAGAGCTGATACGTCGACTCATCACTAAAAAAGAAAACCTTGGCTCAGCCCTAAATATCACTGTTTCACTGTTAAGTGCATGAACTACTTAACACGGGGAGCGTTTGACCTTTAGTGAACTCTCTCTGCTTTATTTCATCTGCACCGTTTCAGTCACGACTTTAAAAAGATCAAAACAAATGTCAAAGCTTGTAAAGGATGTGGAGCTGCAGCGCCGAGCCCAGCGTTAAGACCAGGAAACAGCAGAAGCAAACGTGTTGCATTCAAGGAAGAATATTTCACCTTCCAGTTGAAGTTAAAGCAGAGAGGATGAGGGTGAGCTGTGATTGGCTGAGAGGAAGAGGAAGAGCTCAGCCTGATGCACAGAGACTCATGATACACAGTACTAACGCAGTACTAGTAGTAGTACTAGTAGTAGTACTAGTAGTAGTACTAGTAGTAGTACTAGTAGTAGTACTAGTAGTAGTACTAGTAGTAGTACTAGTGAAGCTTCCTGAGCCACCGACACAAACCACATGGTTCCTAATGAGCGGCTGCAGCGCTGGCTGGTTGATGCTTCAGGCTCAACGTCTCTGTCTCTGTTGTCCTCTCCTCTCCGTCCCTCTTCCTCCCCCCCACCCCCCCCCCCCCTCCTCTAGGTGCCCCCCCCTCCTCTAACCCCCCCGGTCCAGACCGAACAGCAGCTGCACCAGAGGTACGAGTGTCACAAAGTGCCACAACTGTGTTCCTCTCTGTTCTTAGGCGACTTCCTAGAATAGAACAGTGTTCACACACAACCCCAGAGGACACACACACACACACACACACACACACACACACACACACACACACACACACACACACACACAGGTCAACTGGGTATCCAAACAAAAGTGAATGAAAGTGTACACGCTGTATAACGGAGCACAGAGACATAACATGAATATTCAGACACACACACACAGACACACACACACACACACAGACACACACAGACACACACACACACAGACACACACACACACCTACACACAGACACACAGCAGCAACAGATCGTGTCAGATCAGATTTCAGTCATGTTTCACATTAAAAGGAAAACTACAGTAATTTATTGATAGCAGTTATTTTTAAATCCAACCGTCCAGATTTTCTCTGTGACGTCTCGTCTGGGAAAAACCAACCTGCCCAGGAACATGAATAGAAGAAGGTTTTAAATCAACCTGCCCAGGAACATGAATAGAAGAAGGTTTTAATCAACCTGCCCAGGAACATGAATAGAAGAAGGTTTTAAATCAACCTGCCCAGGAACATGAATAGAAGAAGGTTTTAATTAACCTGCCCAGGAACATGAATAGAAGAAGGTTTTAAATCAACCAGCCCAGGAACATGAATAGAAGAAGGTTTTAAATCAACCAGCCCAGGAACAGCGTTCAGGTGCAGTGGGATCCTCTCGGTGCGTTCAGGTGCAGTGGGATCCTCTCGGTGCGTTCAGGTGCAGTGGGATCCTCTCGGTGCGTTCAGGTGCAGTGGGATCCTGTCGGTGCGTTCAGGTGCAGTGGGATCCTCTCGGTGCGTTCAGGTGCAGTGGGATCCTCTCGGTGCGTTCAGGTGCAGTGGGATCATCGTGGTGCGTTCAGGTGCAGTGGGATCCTCGCGGTGCGTTCAGGTGCAGTGGGATCCTCTCGGTGCGTTCAGGTGCAGTGGGATCCTCTCGGTGCGTTCAGGTGCGGTGGGATCCTCTCGGTGCGTTCAGGTGCGGTGGGATCCTCTCGGTGCGTTCAGGTGCGGTGGGATCCTCTCGGTGCGTTCAGGTGCAGTGGGATCCTCTCGGTGCGTTCAGGTGCAGTGGGATCCTCTCGGTGCGTTCAGGTGCGGTGGGATCCTCGCGGTGCGTTCAGGTGCAGTGGGATCCTCTCGGTGCGTTCAGGTGCAGTGGGATCCTCGTGGTGCGTTCAGGTGCGGTGGGATCCTCGCGGTGCGTTCAGGTGCAGTGGGATCCTCTCGGTGCGTTCAGGTGCGGTGGGATCCTCGTGGTGCGTTCAGGTGCGGTGGGATCCTCTCGGTGCGTTCAGGTGCGGTGGGATCCTCGTGGTGCGTTCAGGTGCGGTGGGATCCTCTCGGTGCGTTCAGGTGCAGTGGGATCCTCTCGGTGCGTTCAGGTGCAGGGATCCTCATGGTGCGTTCAGGTGCGGTGGGATCCTCTCGGTGCGTTCAGGTGCAGTGGGATCCTCTCGGTGCGTTCAGGTGCAGGGATCCTCATGGTGCGTTCAGGTGCGGTGGGATCCTCATGGTGCGTTCAGGTGCGGTGGGATCCTCTCGGTGCGTTCAGGTTCAGTCAGAAGCTCCAGTTTGTGTCGTAAACACAGGAACATCAACTCTTGACTTGTTGAAGTGAATAAACTTCTGGTTCATGTTTTAGTCGCCATGACGCTGTCTGTGGCTCTGAGGGATGGAAACAGCCTCAGCAGCACAACTTCAATCTGCTCCCATTCATCGTTGCCGTGGCGATGCGGGGACAGACACATTAAACTGAAAACCTTCAGATTCCTGAAATGATAGGAACAAACAGCCTGAGGGGAATTTACCCGGAATGGTCCTTTAAGGGTGAAGTCAGCTCAGTGAGACTGGTCCTCCTCCTCCTGAACCTTGTTGCTATGGTGACACCTGCTGGACAGAAAGGGGACTTCATCACACAGACACACACTCTCTCAGTGGTCAGAGAGTGATGAAGGTGACACGCTCCTCCTCCTCCTCTTCCTCAGTCTCATTCAGCCCAGCAGCCAATCACAGTGCAGGGCGGTGTTATACCACCAACAGCCACTAGAGGAGGCTGCAGACACACACACACACACACACACACACACACACACACACACACACACACACACACACACACACACACACACACACACACACACACACACACACACACACACACACACACAGTGTTAACAACACAAACAAGGAGCAGGATTTATTGGAGTCGCCACTGAAACAACTGCTGCTGCTGCTGCTGCTGCTGCTCTTCATTAGTCTGATTGCCCCCCCCCCCCTCTGCCCCCTCCCCCCCCCCCCTCCCTCCCTCCCTCTGCCCCCTCCCTCCCTCTACCCCCCCCCCCCCCCTGCCCCTTCCTCCCTGTGTCTTGTTCTGATTAAAGGAGGAACCTCGTAAAGACGCTGCTGCCAATAAATGATTTCCTCATCACATCAAAGTCACACGGAAGTTGTAGCAGCTCTTTAGAATTACAACCCCCCCCCCCCCCCCGCCCCCCTCAGCCCCCCCCCCTCAGCCCCCCCCTCCCTCCCTCACCCCACCCTGAGGATCCTGCTCACTGAAACTGATCTGGAACCAGTTGATGTTCAGAGTCTGATTTAAAGAGACAGAGTTTAGACAGAAATGAGACAGATATTCTTGGTAGATGTAGGTTTTGCAGTGTCAACATAACTGATTATTATTGGATGTGTAGCTGCAGCTCTGCCCCCCCCTCACCCCCCCCCCTGTTACACTGATAAACACTGTTGGTAGTTTTCACGCTACTGTTGGAGCTGCATTTATGACACAACACAACACAACACAACACACACAACACAACACAACACAACACACACACACACAACACAACACAACACAACACAACACACACAACACAACACAACACACACAACACAACACAACAGGTATAGAACCCAAAGTCCAGGAGGGCAACACAACACAACACACACAACACAACACAACACACACAACACAACACAACACAACACACACAACACAACACACACAACACAACACAACACAACACACACAACGCAACGCAACGCAACACAACACAACACTACACTACACAACACAACACAACACACACACACACACACAGTGAGTTGTGTTGTAACAGAAGAGGAACTCTCTCTCTGAGACAATGATTTATGGAGATGTTTATGGTTTGTCAAACATCGCTTTGAACTGACCACTGTGTGATGAGAAACACACACAGACACACACAGACACACACACAGACACACAGACACAGACACACACAGACACACAGAGACAGACACACACACACAGACAGACACACACAGACAGACACAGACAGACACACACACACACAGACACACAGAGACAGACACACACAGACACAGACACACACACACAGACAGACACACAGAGACAGACACACACAGACACACACACACAGACACACACACACACACACACACACACAGACAGACACACACAGACAGACACACACAGAGACAGACAGACACACACAGACAGACACACACCAGCAGGAAGCAGCAGCAGCTGAAGGAACAGTCGATCCACACGTTGAACATGAAGCTGCTTTTATTTCTCTGAAGGGTAAAAAAGTGGAACTGTTTCTTTATTAGGAGACAGAGTCTGAGAGGCTTTGGTGAAGCTGCAGGTGACGACGTCCTCGTCCTCGTCATCGTCACGGAGACGCTCAGCAGGAAGAACAGGATAACACAACTCTGTTTGTACCTTGTTACATCATAAATACACAACTTTAGAATAAATACAATGAGCTCTGAGAGAAAGAAACGAGTTGTTATTGCTGAGATAAAACATGAAGAACTGATGCTGTTAAAGGGACAGTTCAACATTTAGTCAAACTGTCCCATCACCATAACCCCTATAGTCATAGCAGTAGGTTCGTTACCTTTAATTGTCGGTGCAAGCTATTTTTAGAACGGTGGAGCAGAGCCGTGAGCTGCTCAGAGCTACGCTACGGAGGCTCATGGGATTTCTTGGTTTCCCTCATCAAACTCATCAAATACACAATCCAACAACTCCACAACGCTCTGGTGGACAAGTTGTGACCTGCACATTCACCACGCTATGAGATAATAACACAACGTTACCACACAGAGTTGTTTTAGAGGGAAATACAGAGACTGATGATGAACAACTGTCCCTGAAGGCAACGTGCATCAGAGGTTTTACATGAACTTCCCTCAATAAAGTATAAATAAAGTATTCTGAAACCAAGAAATCCCATGAGCCTCCGTAGCGTAGCTCTGAGCAGCTCACGGCTCTGCTCCGCCGTTCTAAAAACAGCAATTAAAGGTAACGAACCTACTGCTGTGACTATAGGGGTTATGGTGATGGGACAGTTTGAATAAATGTTGAACTATCCCTTTAAACCTGAATTAGTCTGTAGTTGTAGTTTTAAAGGCAGCGAGAGGCGGAGCTTCAGATGTGATTGATTTGGCCCGAGTTTGTTCCTGAAGCTCCGGCTCAGCGTTCCTGAAGGGAAGGCTGCGTTCAACACGAGGCACCGGAGAAGAAGAGGAAGAAGAAGAAGAAGATGGGCTGTGTCCGAAATCACCCACTAACCACTACATAGTGCACTATATAGTGACCAGGCCATGTTGTAGTGGTGTCCGAATGTTGAGTGATGATTACATACTCACTATATAGTGACTGAATCTATCCCACAATTCACCGCGAAATGTAGTGAGCATCCGATGGTCACTAACCGGAGTAAGATATCCCATCATGCAAGAAGAAGAACCCCACCAGCCCAGAGCAACCATGGATGTATGAGAGCAACCGGTGTAGCTAACGTTACCAAATAAATGCAAGTAGTGCAGCAGCAACCTCTTAATAAATGTGTCCAGGCTGCCAGAGTAGGATATCCCATCATGCATTGCTGCAGAGTTGTCCTGTCGCGGCTTCCACAGACTACCAAAACAAACGCCAGAGCAAACAAGCGTTATAAACTGACCACAGACTCTGGATAGCGAGGCTAATCTCTGTTAGCCCGTCTATGGGCTTTTACATTATACGTTAGCATTAAGCTAGCATTAGCGGCGGTTTATGCTTTGTTGTGACACACTGGCTGTGTGTGTTCTCAACGTTGTTTGTGTCTGTGTGGGTCTGATTGAACATTTTTGATGCTTAAATATATAAGTTGCCACTTAATATATTGCTTTTATAGTGGTAGTATGCACACGTAGGTCTATGCTACACCGGCTGTTACCATGGTTGTATCCATGGTACCTGAACCAACGTTATGAAGAACGTTTTAAAGAAGAAGTAAACGTCATTAAGAGTAGTGTCCGAAAGTGTTTTTTATTTGACCAGTGAGTCACTATATAGTCACTATATTGAACTCACTATATAGTGAGTAGGCAGTAGGGAATGAGTGAGTGATTTCAGACACAACCAAGGAGAAGAAGGAGAAGAAGAAGAAGAAGAAGAAGAAGAAGAAGAAGAAGAAGAAGAAGAAGAAGAAGAAGAAGAAGAAGAAGAAGAAGAAGAAGAAGAAGAAGAAGAAGAAGAAGAAGAAGAAGAAGAAGAAGAAGAAGAAGAAGAAGAAGAAAGAAGAAGAAGAAGAAGAAGAAGAAGAAGAAGAAGAAGAAGAAGAAGAAGAAGAAGAAGAAGAAGAAGAAGAAGAAGAAGAAGAAGAAGAAGGAGAAGAGGAGAAGAAGAAGAAGAAGAAGAAGAAGAAGAAGAAGAAGAAGAAGAAGGAGAAGAAGGAGAAGAAGAAGAAGAAGAAGAAGGAGAAGAAGAAGAAGAAGAAGAAGAAGAAGAAGAAGAAGAAGAAGAAGAAGGCTGCGGTGACGAGTGTCATGGGAGCCGGTCCAGCTCCGTCTAAAACCTCCACCAGAACCGGTTCCGTCTGGATCCTCTGGAAAGTTCCCAACACTCCTGGTTCAGAGGAAACGTTCCAAAACACTGATGAATCCTGGGAAGTGACGTATTTCCGTGTTAGGACACGTGGTACATGGCGTAGGCGGCGAGGGGGCCGGCGTACAGCAGGGGGGGGAGGGGCAGCGCCGGCCGCTGCTGCTGCTGGTGGAAGGCCGGGTACGAGTGTCCGTACAGAGGAACGCCGCCCAGAGACAGCGGTAACGTGAAGCCGGGCCGCAGCGCTCCGGCCGCCGCCGCCGCCACCGCCGTCTTGGCGTCGGCGGCCATCTTGAGTTTCTCCAGCTCGGCCTCCTGCAGCCTCTTGGCCTTGGCGCGGCGGTTCTGGAACCAGATCTTGACCTGCGTCTCCGTCAGCGCCAGCGAGGCGGAGAAGGCGGAGCGCTCGGCGATGGACAGGTAGCGTTTCTGACGGAACGTCCTCTCCAGCGCCAGCAGCTGCGTCGTGGTGAACGGCGTGCGAGGCTTCCTGTTGCTCTTGTGTTTCCGCAGCGTGCAGGACGCGCCGGCTCGACCTGGGACACGGGACACGGACCGGTTAGAGACACAACCCTGATGACCTCTGACCTTCACCTTACAACACGTTAAAGGGACAACCAGGAGTTTTTAAACAGTCTCATATTAACAACAGCGTTCCTACACTTTGGACATTTCAAAATTCTGAACTTTTTCCAGACCCTAAAAAAAAAAAAAAAAAATGACACAAGGAAAAAAAAAAAGTCATGCAGGGGGGGTCGCCAACGTTCTCCTGAAATTTAACCACTTTGTTCTAGAAGTTTTTTTCTAGAACTTTTTTTTTTTTGAGAAATTTGAACACCTTTAATTTATTTATTTATTTATTTTACTTTTGAGAAATTGTACCACTTTTTTAAAGAAAATACTTCACTTTACTTTACTTTTCGTACTACTTTTTTCCAGAATTATTTAAATTTTTATTTTATTTTTTTCTTGAGAATTGTTATCACGGTCTTTATTCCACTTTTTTCTAGATGTTTTTCAACATTTACAAACTTACTTATTTTTTATATTTCTCCCTGGAACTAGTTACAAGACATTGGTTTAATAGGAGCTGAGTTAAGGTGGAATAAAGAGTTAAGGTGGAATAAAGAGTTAAGGTGGAAATCAGATTAACCTGTGGCTGCTGCTGCTGCCTTCAGGTCTCTGTTAAAACTCCGTTAAACACAGACTTCACAGCAGAACCAGACTGTGGTAGAGGGTCTAGAGGAGAACCGGATTCGAGGCTGGACTCACGGGTCTGGGGCGGGAAGGAGGTGCTGCTGACCCAGGATCCGCTCTCCTCCGACTCCTCCGCCTCCGGCTCGCGGCTCCGCTCCGTCCTCCTCCCGGACATCAGCGCCTCCACGCTGAACGGGTGATGATGATGATGATGATGATGATGATGATGATGAAGATGCCTCCGCGGCTTCTCCTCCTCCTCCTCCTCCTCCTCCTCCCCGGGGGGGCTGCTGCACCTCGGGGCTCCGGAGGTCTCCATCTCCCCTCCGGATCCGGATCTCATCCGGACGCAACGGATCAACACGAACCGGACAGGAACAATAATAAAAAAAACCGCGTAAACTCCGTGCGCGGCTGCGAGGTGAGTCTGGAGTCTGGTCCAGGTGAGTCCGGACCAGGTGAGTCTGGGTCTGGTGAGTCCGGGTCTGGTGAGTCCGGGTCTGGTGAGTCTAGTCCAGGTGAGTCCGGACCAGGTGAGTCTGGCTCCAGCTCGGTCTCAGTGTGTTGTGGAGCTGTCAGTGTGTGTCTGTGTGTGTGTATGAGGGAGTGTGTGCAGCATCACGGTGACACGGCTCCGCTCCGACCAATCACTGACGACCTGCATGTTTATGAGCGGCTCGTGGTGCCTTCAGGGACAGTCGGAAACAGAAGAGGCTCGTCTACTGAATGCAGCCTATTATTATGTAATTATTACCAGTGTTATTGATCAGTGGCCAATCACCGAGTAACAACCAATATGTAGCTATTTAGAAATCCTCCACTGTATCTGTATCTTTTATTTTTTACAACCGTGAACAACACGAGGGAATGAGACACGAGTCATTTCCAGTTTTTAACTAATAACTGACTAATGGTCGACAATGGGAGCCATCATTAAAGTAATGAAGGACGGTTCAAATGCAGCTCAAACTGTTTCTCGTAGAATTTAATGAATTATGATTCAACATGTTTCTAATTGAAAAATGGGAAAAGTTCTTCTCAGCTTAAAGGGACAGTACCATGTTTTTAAAGTGTGGTTGTATGATCTACAAATAGCCCCTAAGTACTTTAATTGCAGTAGAAGACTCTCTGCACTCCTCCCATTAGCAACGCCAGCCCATAATAGCCCTGAGAGAGAGATTTACAACATACGTTGTTGTGAATGGACCCAAAGAAACGGCCTATTTTCTAACCTAACCAACTGCTGATCGGCGGGCGCTAACCCTGGGCGGAGGGATACGTGAGGCGCTAACCCTGGGCGGAGGGATACGTGAGGCGCTAACTAACCCTGGGCGGAGGGATACGTGAGGCGCTAACCCTGGGCGGAGGGATACGTGAGGCGCTAACCCTGGGCGGAGGGATACGTGAGGCGCTAACTCTGGGCGGAGGGATACGTGAGGCGCTAACCCTGGGCGGAGGGATACGGGAGGCGCTAACCCTGGGCGGAGGGATACGTGAGGCGCTAACCCTGGGCGGAGGGATACGTGAGGCGCTGACCCTGGGCGGAGGGATACGTGAGGCACTAACCCTGGGCGGAGGGATACGTGAGGCGCTAACCCTGGGCGGAGGGATACGGGAGGCGCTAACCCTGGGCGGAGGGATACGTGAGGCGCTAACCCTGGGCGGAGGGATACGTGAGGCACTAACCCTGGGCGGAGGGATACGTGAGGCGCTAACCCTGGGCGGAGGGATACGTGAGGCGCTAACCCTGGGCGGAGGGATACGTGAGGCACTAACCCTGGGCGGAGGGATACGTGAGGCGCTAACCCTGGGCGGAGGGATACGTGAGCCTCTAACCCTGGGCGGAGGGATACGTGAGGCGCTAACCCCGGGCGGAGGGATACGTGAGGCGCTAATCCTGGGCGGAGGGATACGTGAGTTGGTTAGGTCCAAATAAAAACTGTGTTTTTCCTGCACTTTGAAGGGCTGGAAAAATTATATTATAGCAACAATGGAACTGTGTATTTATTTTCAGGTCAAACCTCTTTT
>CM064907.1:350000-372500 GCA_030347415.2 Decapterus maruadsi | reverse complement strand
TCCGTAGGAAGCCGTTAAAGGTACAGTCCGTAGGAAGCGGTTAAAGGTACAGTCCGTAGGAAGCGGTTAAAGGTACAGTCCGTAGGAAGCCGTTAAAGGTACAGTCCGTAGGAAGCGGTTAAAGGGACAGTCCGTAGGGAACGGTTAAAGGTACAGTCCGTAGGAAGTGGTTAAAGGGACAGTCCGTAGGGAACGGTTAAAGGTACAGTCCGTAGGAAGCGGTTAAAGGTACAGTCCGTAGGAAGCCGTTAAAGGTACAGTCCGTAGGAAGCCGTTAAAGGTACAGTCCGTAGGAAGTGGTTAAAGGTACAGTCCGTAGGAAGTGGTTAAAGGGACAGTCCGTAGGGAACGGTTAAAGGTACAGTCCGTAGGAAGAGGTTAAAGGTACAGTCCGTAGGAAGCGGTTAAAGGTACAGTCTGTAGGAAGCCGTTAAAGGTACAGTCCGTAGGAAGCGGTTAAAGGTACAGTCCGTAGGAAGCGGTTAAAGGTACAGTCCGTAGGAAGCTGTTAAAGGTACAGTCCGTAGGAAGCCGTTAAAGGTACAGTCCGTAGGAAGCGGTTAAAGGTACAGTCTGTAGGAAGCCGTTAAAGGTACAGTCCGTAGGAAGCGGTTAAAGGTACAGTCCGTAGGAAGCGGTTAAAGGTACAGTCCGTAGGAAGCTGTTAAAGGTACAGTCCGTAGGAAGCCGTTAAAGGTACAGTCCGTAGGAAGCCGTTAAAGGTACAGTCCGTAGGAAGCCGTTAAAGGTACAGTCCGTAGGAAGCTGTTAAAGGTACAGTCCGTAGGAAGCCGTTAAAGGTACAGTCCGTAGGAAGCCGTTAAAGGTACAGTCCGTAGGAAGCGGTTAAAGGTACAGTCCGTAGGAAGCCATTAAAGGTACATTCCGTAGGAAGCGGAGCGGTTGTGGTACCTACGGTCAGGATGCAACATGACCGCTTGTTTTTTATGATATATTGTATTATTGTTTTGCTTCGGGGGTTACCCTTTTTACAAGATCATGTCTGCTGTGTGTTATGAATGATAGTATTTTAGATTTTAAAATGATTGATTTCAAACCAATAATAGATGGTAACGTGTTGGAGGCTCAGCGACGCGCTGCACTGTTCTTCCTTTGAAGGTGATAATTGCTTCAGTAATCGCCAAGTGCAATTATATATTTGGAAATGTTCTCTTGCTCTTTGATGACGTGCCCCCCCCCCTCCACAACCCGTCATTAGCAGCTCTTCCCTTCAATCTGAGGCCGAGACGCTGCGTTCAAACTCAGCTCTGACACCCAATAAAAAGGTGAAATAGGTGTGTGTGCTCTCGCTCTGCACGTGCACGTTAACCTCTGAGGTCATGTGGTGTGTGTGTGTGTGTGTGTGTGTGTGTGTGTGTGTGGACCTGCAGGTACCATTAGAACTGTGTACTTGTACTTGTACTGATCTGTGGATGTGATACCATCTCTGTTCTAGTTTTATGACGTCGCTGTGTAATCTTTCTTTTATGATCTCATTTGACTGTCAGTCCTATAAAAATAAATCAAGGAATAGAGACAAACGTTCTCACACTAGTGTTCCTGACACGAGAGGCCTGAACTGTTTTATTGCTGCTGGGACTTTCCAGGGTCAGATATCTAATAACACTTGTAAAACACAGTAGCTGTGAGTCTGACTTCCTGCAGCCACGGCTTCATGTGCTGGGAACGGTACGGCGTGGTCTCAGCTCGCTGCACAGACCGGCTTCCTGTCACGGCGCGTTCTGCAACAGGTGCTTTTATTTTGAAATACAGCACAGGGTCATCATGCAAAAGTTTGTTAAAATGTGTGTTAATGTGTTAATAAAATGATCTCCAAAAGACAGAAGGTTCTTCAGTGTTTTATTGTAGTTTCTACAGTTTCAGAGTGAAAAAGGGAAACAAAGCAGCAACAGGATGAAACGCAGCAGACTGGAGCTGCAAGAACTATGACCCAGGAATCAGGATGAATGGATGAATTTATTTGTCCTTCACAGGAAAATTACACACATGCTGCCTCGAGACGTGCAAAACAAACATCCCATCATTCATGCCTTTCCACAACTCATACACCACAAATACATGGAACACAGAGACGTTTAAAGACCTTTTACAGACACGTTCTCTGTGGTTATTTTCTCTCATCGTCCTGTTTAGTTCAGCTACGGCAGATGGAATGAAGCCGGCGTTCCGTACCGCGGTGGAGTGGGTGACAAGATGTTTACTGGTTACACACTGGGAGAGTTTTCCTTTCTGGCAGTTTGAACATGGAGAAGATGGAAATAAATATACTATATTTTCACTTGAAATCAGTAGAAAAATCTGAGAGTGAAGCAAGTTGTTCTTTCTTATTACAAACACAAAAAACCTGCTTCACTGGCAGATTTTTAACTGATTTACAGTGAAAATGATCTGAAAACAAGTTGATTTTCAGGAGATGAGTCTGATTTAAAGTGAAAAGAGTTTAGTTTTGACAGAAATGATGCAGAGTTTTTGCAGTGTTTAGTTTCAAATGTAAAGTGATTGTGTCGTCTGTAAGTTTATGTCTGGAGATGGTTAACAGACTGCTGCACGCCACTGTGTCTGTGGTTTTACGTTCAGCAGCTCCAGAAGCAGCGGTGACTCTGCAGCGCGGAGCTGACGCTGCACGTGCACGTTTAGAAGTGAGCGTGAGGACGGAGATGAGCAGCAGCAGCAGCAGCAGCATCATCAGCTCTCTGACTGCAGCCATGACTCATGAAACATCACAGGCCTCATGACTCCAGTTTCCGTGCCGAACTCTCCAGCTCCAGCTCCAGGTCTGGCTCCAGCTCCGGCTCCGGCTCCGGCTCCGGCTCCGGCTCCGGCTCCGGCTCCGGCTCCGGCTCCGGCTCCGGCTCCGGCTCCGGCTCCGGCTCCAGCTCCGGCTCCAGCGGCTGAGAGGAGTCGCCGGGAGCCGGGAGCCAGATTCCTTCTGACACACTGTGTCTTAATCAGTCCTGACAAGTGGGATTTATGACGAGGCCGGCGTGTAAATCACAAGGAGGCTTGTTATTATGGAGAGGCACTGAAATGCTATAATTGTTTTTAAGTGCTGCTGTGTGTGTGTGTGTGTGTGTGTGTGTGTGTGTGTGTGTGTGTGTGTGTGTGTGTGTGTGTGTGTGTGTGTGTGTGTGTTGCATGTGATCGTGTGAACATGCACAGTATTCTGGGAAGTTTTCCAGAAATGGGGAAATCCACCTTCCACACAACAAACAACTTTAGCCACAAAAACAAATCTCCTCAAAAGAAATGTTTGTCTCATTACAGCGAACAAGACTTCATGGTGGAGGAAGCTGCAGCGTTCCCAGCCATGGTGAAGATGATGGTGATGATGATGATGATGATGATGATGATGAAGATGAAGATGATGATGATGATGGTGATGATGATGACTGAGTTACATTGACTCATGACCCGTCCAGTGTCTGAGGAACCACAACAGAGACCGGACCATGTCTGGTCAGTCTTTAACCCTTCGGTTCCTGAGCTCAGGTTGACTCTCATTATAAGACTGGACTGATCCTGGAAACCTCTTCAGGTTCCACAGGAACGTGTTTAAATACCTTGAGGTAGAATCTCTGTCTCAGTCTGGGAGCTGCAGCTCAGCAGTCAGAGGGTTTATAGAGTCGTAAAGTACAAAGCACTTCACTGAGGAAACAAATGAGCCGCTCGGCCACAACAAGGAAGACTGAACATCAGAGTCGGACTGTTTTAAAGGTCAGTGTGCTGGAGAAACTGGATGCCTCTCTGACTCTCTGAGTCTCTGAGTCTGAGTCTCTGAGTCTGAGTCTGAGTCTCTGAGTCTGAGTCTGAGTCTCTGAGTCTGAGTCTGAGTCTGAGTCTGAGTCTGAGTCTGAGTCTGAGTCTCTGAGTCTGAGTCTGAGTCTGAGTCTCTGAGTCTGAGTCTGAGTCTGAGTCTGAGTCTGAGTCTCTGAGTCTCTGAGTCTCTGAGTCTGAGTCTCTGAGTCTGAGTCTCTGAGTCTGAGTCTCTGAGTCTCTGAGTCTCTGAGTCTGAGTCTCTGAGTCTGAGTCTCTGAGTCTCTGAGTCTCTGAGTCTGAGTCTGAGTCTGAGTCTCTGAGTCTGAGTCTCTGAGTCTGAGTCTCTGAGTCTGAGTCTGAGTCTGAGTCCAGGTGGGTCCACAGCACCAGAGGCCGGTGTTTGGACCCGGACCCCTGAGCCCTTTTCGGGGGTGTCGGTGCGCGTGATGTAGTGCGACTGACCCGACCCGAACGCTTCACGCAGACAAAAACCAACCCAACTAAGAGCTTTGGTTCAAATGGAGCGTTTAGTGCTGCTGCACCAAGAGCCCTATAAGACACAATGACATCATGGTGTTACATAACACTGTTAGTGACATCATCTGTCACCAAGGTGTTACATAACACCGTTAGTGACATCATCTGTCACCAAGGTGTTACATACCACCGTTAGTGACATCATCTGTCACCAAGGTGTTACATACCACCGTTAGTGACGTCATCTGTCACCAAGGTGTTACATAACACCGTTAGTGACATCATCTGTCACCAAGGTGTTACATAACACCGTTAGTGACATCATCCGTTAGTGACATCATCTGTCACCAAGGTGTTACATACCACCGTTAGTGACATCATCTGTCACCAAGGTGCTACATAACACCGTTAGTGACATCATCTGTCACCAAGGTGTTACATAACACCGTTAGTGACATCATCTGTCACCAAGGTGTTACATAACACCGTTAGTGACATCATCTGTCACCAAGGTGTTACATAACACCGTTAGTGACATCATCTGTCACCAAGGTGTTACATACCACCGTTAGTGACATCATCTGTCACCAAGGTGTTACATGCCACCGTTAGTGACATCATCTGTCACCAAGGTGTTACATAACACCGTTAGTGACATCATCTGTCACCAAGGTGTTACATACCACCGTTAGTGACATCATCTGTCACCAAGGTGTTACATAATACCGTTAGTGACGTCATCTGTACCACCGTTAGTGTCATCATCTGTCACCAAGGTGTTACATACCACCGTTAGTGACGTCATCTGTCACCAAGGTGTGACGTCACCAAGGTGTTCACCAAGGTGTTACATAACACCGTTAGTGACGTCATCTGTACCACCGTTAGTGTCATCATCTGTCACCAAGGTGTTACATACCACCGTTAGTGACGTCATCTGTCACCAAGGTGTTACATAACACCGTTAGTGACGTCATCTGTACCACCGTTAGTGTCATCGTCTGTCACCAAGGTGTTACATACCACCGTTAGTGACATCATCTGTCACCAAGGTGTTACATACCACCGTTAGTGACATCATCTGTCACCAAGGTGTTACATACCACCGTTAGTGACATCATCTGTCACCAAGGTGTTACATACCACCGTTAGTGACATCATCTGTCACCAAGGTGTTACATACCACCGTTAGTGACATCGTCTGTCACCAAGGTGTTACATAACACCGTTAGTGACATCGTCTGTCACCAAGGTGTTACATAACACCGTTAGTGACATCGTCTGTCACCAAGGTGTTACATAACACCGTTAGTGACATCGTCTGTCACCAAGGTGTTACATACCACCGTTAGTGACATCGTCTGTCACCAAGGTGTTACATACCACCGTTAGTGACATCATCTGTCACCAAGGTGTTACATAACACCGTTAGTGACATCATCTGTCACCAAGGTGTTACATAACACCGTTAGTGACGTCATCTGTCACCAAGGTGTTACATATCATCTGTCACCAAGGTGTTACATAACACCGTTAGTGACGTCATCTGTCACCAAGGTGTTACATAACACCGTTAGTGACGTCATCTGTCACCAAGGTGTTACATAACACCGTTAGTGACATCATCTGTCACCAAGGTGTTACATACCAGTGACGTCATCTGTAGGTGACATCGTCGTCTGTCACCAAGGTGTTACATACCACCGTTAGTGACATCGTCTGTCACCAAGGTGTTACATACCACCGTTAGTGACATCGTCTGTCACCAAGGTGTTACATAACACCGTTAGTGACATCGTCTGTCACCAAGGTGTTACATACCACTGTAGGTGTTACATAACACCGTTAGTGACATCATCTGTCACCAAGGTGTTACATACCACCGTTAGTGACGTCATCTGTCACCAAGGTGTTACATAACACCGTTAGTGACGTCATCTGTCACCAAGGTGTTACATAACACCGTTAGTGACGTCATCTGTCACCAAGGTGTTACATACCACCGTTAGTGACGTCATCTGTCACCAAGGTGTTACATACCACCGTTAGTGACGTCATCTGTCACCAAGGTGTTACATACCACCGTCATCTGTCACCAAGGTGTTACATCGTTAGTGACGTCATCTGTCACCAAGGTGTTACATACCACCGTTAGTGTCATCTCAAGGTGTTACATAACACCGTTGTCATCTGTCACCAAGGTGTTACATAACACCGTTAGTGACATCATCTGTCACCAAGGTGTTTACACCGTTAACATCATCTGTTAGGTGTTACATCACCGTTAGTGTCATCTGTCAAGGTGTTACATAACACCGTTAACACCAAGGTGTTTAACACCGTTAGTGACATCATCTGTCCAAGGTGTTACCACCGTTAGACATCATCTGTCACAAGGTGTTAACACCGTTAGTGACATCATCTGTCACCAAGGTGTTACATACCACCGTTAGTGACATCATCTGTCACCAAGGTGTTTACATCATCTGTACCACCGTTAGTGACGTCGTCTGTCACCAAGGTGTTACATACCACCGTTAGTGACGTCATCTGTCACCAAGGTGTTACATAACACCGTTAGTGACGTCATCTGTCACCAAGGTGTTACACCGTTAGTGACGTCATCTGTCACCAAGGTGTTTTACAGTTAATCTGTCACCAAGGTGTTAGTGACATCGTCATCTGTCACCAAGGTGTTTACATACGTCACTGTCACCAAGGTGTTAGGTGTTATCATCTGTCACCAAGGTGTTACACCGTTAGTGACATCATCTGTCACCAAGGTGTTACATACCACCGTTAGTGACGTCATCTGTCACCAAGGTGTTTACGTTATAACACCGTTAGTGACATCATCTGTCACCAAGGTGTTACATACCACCGTTAGTGACATCATCTGTCACCAAGGTGTACCACCGTTAGTGACAGTCATCACCGTTAGTGACGTCATCTGTCACCAAGGTGTTACATAACACCGTTAGTGACGTCATCTGTCACCAAGGTGTTACATAACACCGTGACGTCATCTTAGTGTTACATCACCGTTCTGACGTCATCTGTCACCAAGGTGTTACATAACACCGTTAGTGACGTCATCTGTACCACCGTTAGTGACGTCATCTGTCACCAAGGTGTTACATACCACCGTTAGTGACGTCATCTGTCACCAAGGTGTTACATAACACCGTTAGTGACGTCATCTGTCACCAAGGTGTTACATAACACCGTTAGTGACGTCATCTGTCACCAAGGTGTTACATAACACCGTTAGTGACGTCATAACCACCGTTAGTGACATCATCTGTCACCAAGGTGTTACATAACACCGTTAGTCATCTGTCACCAAGGTGACGCGGTTAGTGACATCATCTGTCACCAAGGTGTTACATAACACCGTTAGTGACGTCATCTGTCACCAAGGTGTTACATAACACCGTTAGTGACATCATCTGTCACCAAGGTGTTACATAACACCGTTAGTGACGTCATCTGTCACCAAGGTGTTACATACCACCGTTAGTGACGTCATCTGTCACCAAGGTGTTTACCGTCGTCTGTCACCAAGGTGTTACATACCACCGTTAGTGACATCGTCTGTCACCAAGGTGTTACATACCACCGTTAGTGACATCGTCTGTCACCAAGGTGTTACATACCACCGTTAGTGACATCGTCTGTCACCAAGGTGTTACATAACACCGTTAGTGACATCGTCTGTCACCAAGGTGTTACATAACACCGTTAGTGACATCATCACCGTTAGTGACATCATCTGTCACCAAGGTGTTACATAACACCGTTAGTGACATCATCTGTCACCAAGGTGTTACATAACACCGTTAGTGACATCATCTGTCACCAAGGTGTTACATAACACCGTTAGTGACATCATCTGTCACCAAGGTGTTACATACCACCGTTAGTGACGTCATCTGTCACCAAGGTGTTACATAACACCGTTAGTGACGTCATCTGTCACCAAGGTGTTACATAACACCGTTAGTGACATCATCTGTCACCAAGGTGTTACATAACACCGTTAGTGACGTCATCTGTCACCAAGGTGTTACATAACACCGTTAGTGACGTCATCTGTCACCAAGGTGTTCATCTGTCACCAAGGTGTTACATAACACCGTTAGTGACATCATCTGTCACCAAGGTGTTACATAACACCGTTATCTGACGTCATCTGTCACCAAGGTGTTAGTGACGTCATCTGTCACCACGTCATCTGTCACCGTTAGTGACGTCATCTGTCACCAAGGTGTTACATACCACCGTTAGTGACGTCATCTGTCACCAAGGTGTTACATACCACCGTTAGTGACGTCATCTGTCACCAAGGTGTTACATACCACCGTTAGTGACGTCATCTGTCACCAAGGTGTTACATACCACCGTTAGTGACATCATCTGTCACCAAGGTGTTACATACCACCGTTAGTGACGTCATCTGTCACCAAGGTGTTACATACCACCGTTAGTGACGTCATCTGTCACCCATGTCTCGCCACGCGGCGTCAAGAAAGGCTGGGGGGGGGGTTAGTCTCATAGTGATAGTGTTGGGGGGGGTTGTAACTCCACTGATTGGTGTCATTTATCAGTGAATGTGTCAATTAGTCTGTTCTTGTTTCCATAATGAAGCGTCGGTTTTGTGTGTTGTGTTGTGTAATTGTTCTTTAATGCTGGTGTGTTGTGTGTTGTGTGTTGTGTGTTGTGTGTGTGTGTGTGTAGCTAATTGAATGGCAGTAATTCTCTGTTCAACAGATACTTGAGCAGCACTTAGACTCCTGTTTGCTTGTGATTTGTGTGCTGTTGTCTAAGTGGTGTGTGTGTGTGTGTGTGTGTGTGTGTGTGTGTGTGTGTGTGTGTGTGTGTGTGTGTGTGTGTGTGTGTGTGTGTGTGTGTGTGTGTGTGTGTGTGTGTGTGTGTGTGTGCATTATGGAGAATGCCTCCTCCATCCAAACAGCAGCGTCTCTATCTGGAGCCTCGTCACCAGCGCTATACCAGCAGCTGTTTAGCGCCGCTCTCCAACCTCAGCTACACTTCCTTCACTTTCACATCTGAGCTGCTGGAAAACCTGGAAAACCTGGAAAACCTGGAAAAAACCAAACAATGTTGGAAACAAACGCGTAGTGTTGCAGCTGATTGAAGCCCAGATGAAGGAGACGTGTCGCCTGTCGCCTCCTCATCAGGTCAGACCACAGGTAAAACAAAAAAGGAGAGGAGGGGGGGGGGGGGCAGGGGGAGAGACACCAAGTCTAGACGGTGTATTTAGAGACAGACCCCTCCCTGATTGCTTTGTTCTGTTCTGCACCATGTCTACAGGTAATTACCTCAACAAACTACTGGGAGCCACGGCAACACAGAGAGATGGAGAGGTGCACGGGGGAGGGAGGGAAGAAAGAAAGAAAGAAAGAAAGAAAGAAAGAAAGAAAGAAAGAAAGAAAGAAAGAAAGACAGAAAGACAGAAAGAAAGAAAGAAAGACAGACAGACAGACAGACAGACAGACAGACAGACAGACAGACAGACAGACAGACAGACAGACAGAAAGAAAGAAAGAAAGAAAGAAAGAAAGAAAGAAAGAAAGAAAGAAAGGAAGGAAGGAAGGAAGGAAGGAAGGAAGGAAGGAAGAAAGAAAGAAAGAAAGAAAGAAAGAAAGAAAGAAAGAAAGAAAGAAAGAAAGAAAGAAAGAAAGGAAGGAAGGAAGGAAGGAAGGAAGGAAGGAAGGAAAGAAAGAAAGAAAGAAAGAAAGAAAGAAAGAAAGAAAGAAAGAAAGAAAGAAAGAAAGGAAGGAAGGAAGGAAGGAAGGAAGGAAGAAAGACAGAAAGGAAGGAAGGAAGGAAGAAAGAAAGAAAGAAAGAAAGAAAGAAAGAAAGAAAGAAAGAAAGAAAGAAAGAAAGAAAGAAAGAAAGAAAGGAAGGAAGGAAGGAAGGAAGGAAGGAAGAAAGGAAGAAAGAAAGAAAGAAAGAAAGAAAGAAAGAAAGAAAGGGAGGAGCTACACCAGCGCGTCGGCCAATGAGCTGTCAGGTCTGGATGAGATGGAGGCGGCCATGACACTTCAATAACCATAGTTTATAAACATAAACAGATAGTTTACTAATGTTTAATCATCATTTATAAACAACATATAGACCCATTATAAATGATCAATAGATAGTTTATGTTCATGTTTTTGGCAAATAGGTCGGTTTTATATATAAATTAATAGTTAATCTACAATTAACAAGCAATTAAATTATGATTAATAATGTTTATTAATTATTAATGGACTATTGGATGGATGGTTAAGTAAGGGTTAATGTATAGTTCAGGTTGTTATGGAGACATAAACCCCCACAGGAAGTAGGGAACCCCGACGCCACCTAGAGCCGATAGTTAGTGGGTTTAAACGGGTTCCAGCGGGAATAAAAAGGGGAATCAGACTTTAGATCCAGTCGTCCGCTCCATGAGGTCGTCACCTGGAACCGTGTGGAAGGAGTTCCCAGAGGAGCCGAGGCCTTGTTGCTGAGCGACCAGAGCCGAGTGACATCACATGTTGAGTTTCCTTGAAAAGCGACTGTTCCCTGGTCTGGTTCGCTCTCTAATAACAGTCATACAGAGATTAGTATTTGAATACACACAGTTACAGAAGCTCAGTCACATAATTACAGCGGTGCACATCTGGACGCCGCCGCCACATGTTCCCACCTCTGTAAGTAAAGACTGGTGTGAAGCAGGAAGTGTCTTAACGGGACGTTGAATCCGACCGTTCTTCTTCTGACTGTCAGAAGCCGTGGGATCCACTGATTGGTCCGTGTGGAATCTGGTGGGCTCACACATCTGTCATGGCTTGGTGTTCAAAGTCTCCTCTCAGTGTGAGGATCTGGAAATAACCTTTAATACAACGTGAGGCGCCAGTTGGAGCTTTATCTTAATTGTATGGAAAACAGCCGTGGCCGGCTTCATCCTGTGGAGATGGACCGATAGCGCCGGCCGAGACCAACCATGAATATCTGACTAACCCTAACCCTAAGACCCAGACAAATGTTGTTGTTCTCTCATATTTTAATATTGACTGAATTATTTAATAATCAAAAGCATCACATGGAGGAAGAGGGGCCAGTTTCTTATTAGTGAAACATGAAGAGCTCGTCTTCAGCAAAGAACAGGTTTCCACTTCAGTTACTTACTTTATTTTCTCCCTTGGGAGAAATTAGTCTTGGACACAAGAGAAACATAAAACACACAACACAAAAGACATTAGAAACACAACACCAGACATCCACAACAACACCAGTACTCTACTGCTGCAGCATTAAAGGGACAACCAGCACTTTCTGTTTGGTGCTAAAAGAGTCTCATCTGAGTCTCTGAGTCTTTGAGTCTGAGTCTGAGTCTCAGAATCTGATTCTCTGAGTCTTTGAGTCTGAGTCTCTGAGTCTGAGTCTGAGTCTTTGAGTCTCTGAGTCTGAGTCTTTGAGTCTTTGAGTCTTTGAGTCTTTGAGTCTTTGCTTCTCTGAGTCTCAGAATCTGAGTCTGATTCTCTGATTCTGAGTCTTAGAATCTGATTCTCTGAGTCTGAGTTTGAGTCTGAGTCTGAGTCTCAGAATCTGAGTCTGATTCTCTGAGTCTGAGTCTCTGAGTCTGAGTCTTTGAGTCTCTGAGTCTGAGTCTTTGAGTCTTTGCTTCTCTGAGTCTCAGAATCTGAGTCTGATTCTCTGATTCTGAGTCTTAGAATCTGATTCTCTGAGTTTGAGTCTGAGTCAGAGCTCCTCGGTTCTGACTGATGAGTCCTGATAGAAGATAAGGAGCCATGTTTGGTTCATGATCCTCAGTTTGATCCAGACGTTTAAAGGTTAAAGTAAGGAAGTAACTGATGAATCTAAATGAGTCTGAATGAGACGTTCACTCCGACAGGAAACTGTTGCTTTTTATTTTTTTTAATGTTTTTTTAATGTTTTTGTTTGAAGGAGAAATAAAATGTTGAGTCTTGGTTGAAGCGTCTGAAGTGGAGCGACTCCCTCATTCTGCTGTTTCTCCCTCTCATTTGCTTCACCGCTCTAAACCCTTCTGGTCGCACAACTCACACACACACACACACACACACACACACACACTCAGCGATATTGCTTTGTCAGGCAACGTTGAGCAGATGAAGCTCCTGTAGCCAGAGGGCAGCCCATGCAGCGCTGCCCCCGCCTTTCTCAGCGCTTCCCTCCCTGCAGCTCCGTCTCTGCGAACACTTGCGCAACAAGTGGCGCCGCTGCACGGCCCCCTGGGTAATAGAGGGTTGAGTGGCGTCCCAGAGAGCCGTAATTACACCGGCACTCAGGTGATTTAAGGGTCAGGGAACACGCTCACCCACGCATGGCGCAGGGAGTCCACCAGGACCCAGACTCTGGACTCTGTCCGGTCTCGGTCTCGGTCCGGTGCAGACAGGAAGTAGAAGCGTAGTCTCGTCCCTGATGGCGTTGGATTCACGTTAAAACCTTTTAGCAGCAGATGAAGAAGCGCGTGGCGTGCAGCCGTGGCGCTCAGGAGGACGGGCTGATAATTGGGCTGGCGAGGCTCCGCCCCCTGCAGACATGCTGGTGACAATAGGGAATGTTTCTCTTTTAACAAGGTCAGAGCTAATGCTGCTTAATGGGAAGGGGATGTTCCTGTGCCCCCGTGCTGCCCCCCCCCCCCCCCCAACTCCCACTCTGCTGCTGGAACTAGTTGTTGTGACTGAAGGAACTCACCAGCATCGTCTGGAGGGAAAGTTCCCCCACTGCCTCATGGGAAATGTTGTAAAGCTGCATCAGATTTCTCTCTCTGCAGCTCTGCAGCTCTGCAGCTCTGTCTCTGCAGCTCTGCAGCTCTGCAGCTCTGTTTCTGCAGCTCTGCAGCTCTGCAGCTCTGTTTCTGCAGCTCTGCAGCTCTGTCTCTGCAGCTCTGTTTCTGTTTCTGCAGCTGTGTTTCTGCAGCTCTGCAGCTCTGTTTCTGCAGCTCTGTTTCTGTTTCTGCAGCTCTGCAGCTCTGCAGCTCTGTTTCTGCAGCTCTGTTTCTGCAGCTCTGCAGCTCTGTTTCTGTCTCTGCAGCTCTGCAGCTCTGTCTCTGCAGCTCTGTTTCTGTTTCTGCAGCTCTGTTTCTGCAGCTCTGCAGCTCTGTTTCTGTCTCTGCAGCTCTGTTTCTGTCTCTGCAGCTCTGTTTCTGTCTCTGCAGCTCTGCAGCTCTGTTTCTGTCTCTGCAGCTCTGTTTCTGTTTCTGCAGCTCTGTTTCTGCAGCTCTGCAGCTCTGTTTCTGCAGCTCTGTTTCTGCAGCTCTGCAGCTCTGTTTCTGCAGCTCTGCAGCTCTGTTTCTGCAGCTCTGCAGCTCTGTTTCTGCAGCTCTGGAGCTCTGTTTCTGTCTCTGCAGCTCTGCAGCTCTGTCTCTGCAGCTCTGTTTCTGTTTCTGCAGCTCTGTTTCTGTTTCTGCAGCTCTGTTTCTGTTTCTGCAGCTCTGTTTCTGTTTCTGCAGCTCTGTTTCTGTCTCTGCAGCTCTGCAGCTCTGTCTCTGTTTCTGCAGCTCTGCAGCTCTGTTTCTGTTTCTGCAGCTCTGCAGCTCTGTTTCTGCAGCTCTGCAGCTCTGTTTCTGCAGCTCTGCAGCTCTGTTTCTGTCTCTGCAGCTCTGCAGCTCTGTCTCTGCAGCTCTGTTTCTGTTTCTGCAGCTCTGTTTCTGTTTCTGCAGCTCTGTTTCTGTTTCTGCAGCTCTGTTTCTGTTTCTGCAGCTCTGTTTCTGTCTCTGCAGCTCTGCAGCTCTGTCTCTGTTTCTGCAGCTCTGCAGCTCTGTTTCTGTTTCTGCAGCTCTGCAGCTCTGTTTCTGCAGCTCTGCAGCTCTGTTTCTGTCTCTGCAGCTCTGCAGCTGTGTTTCTGTTTCTGCATCAATTCTTGCCTGGTTAAATAAAGGTTCACTACTACTACTACTACTACTACTACTACTACTAGTACAACTACTACTACTACTACTACTACTAGTACTACTACTACTACTACTACTTCTTCCCTTTCTTCCTTTTCTTTTCTTTTCTTTTCTTTTCTTTTCTCGATGAATGAAAGAAATGAATGAAGCGAAGTCAAGTGAACCATGTGAACACATGATGACCAGGTGCAGGTGAAAACAGGTTTGTGTGTCTGACGTGGAGCTCAGTGAGTTTTCTTCCTGTCCTGAGCAGAAGAGAAAGCATGTGACAGTGAAGCTGGAGAGCAGACGGAGAGCCTGGGACTATGAAACAACTATCAAAGAGAAGAAGAGGAGGAGGAGGAGGAGGAGGAGGAGGCACAAAGAGAGACTTGAGTTTCCTTTCACTCAGGTTCCTCTTCCTCCCTGTGAAGGTTTTGTTTGTGGCAGCGCCGCCGCCGCCGCCGCCGCCGCCGCCGCCTGAAGAAACTCTGCCTTTTGACTTGTAATCCCTGCAATTAAAGCAGGAGGTGTGTCTCCGTTACCGCAGCAGGATTAGTCCTGAGCCAGGAGAGCAGATCATTACTGCTGCTTAATGTGGAGCTGTGAAGAGCATGAAATACCCCCCACCCCCGCCCCCCCCCCTCTCTGTTCCTACTGTACTGAAGTAGAACTGTCAGGTACTTTGTACTTTTCAAGTATTTATGTTTCTGACAACTTTTTACTTTTACTCAGTAAATTTTTGACGCAAATATCTGTACTGTTAGTTAGTTAGTTAGTTAGTTAGTTAGTTAGTTAGTTAGTTAGTTAGTTAGTTAGTTAGTTAGTTAGTTAGTTAGTTAGTTAGTTAGTCAGTCAGTGACAGCTGTAGCTGTGAGATCAGGTTCCACCTGTGGACGGGTCCTAATGGTCTTTTTAATAGTTAGTTAGTTAGTTAGTTAGTTAGTTAGTTAGTTAGTTAGTTAGTTAGTTAGTTAGTTAGTTAGTTAGTTAGTTAGTTAGTTAGTCAGTCAGTCAGTCAGTCAGTCAGTCAGTCAGTGACAGCTGTAGCTGTGAGATCAGGTTCCACCTGTGGACGGGTCCTAATGGTCTTTTTAATAGTTAGTTAGTTAGTTAGTTAGTTAGTTAGTTAGTTAGTTAGTTAGTTAGTTAGTTAGTCAGTGACAGCTGTAGCTGTGAGATCAGGTTCCACCTGTGGACGGGTCCTAATGGTCTTTTTAATAGTTAGTTAGTTAGTTAGTTAGTTAGTTAGTTAGTTAGTTAGTTAGTTAGTTAGTTAGTTAGTTAGTTAGTTAGTTAGTTAGTTAGTTAGTTAGTCAGTCAGTCAGTCAGTCAGTGACAGCTGTAGCTGTGAGATCAGGTTCCACCTGTGGACGGGTTAGTTAGTTAGTTAGTTAGTCAGTCAGTGACAGCTGTAGCTGTGAGATCAGGTTCCACCTGTGGACGGGTCTTAATGGTCTTTTTAATAGTTAGTTAGTTAGTTAGTTAGTTAGTTAGTTAGTTAGTTAGTTAGTTAGTTAGTTAGTTAGTTAGTTAGTTAGTTAGTTAGTTAGTTAGTTAGTTAGTTAGTTAGCTGATCATTGCTCCACCTGTGGACGGGTCCTAATGGTCTTTTTAATAGTTAGTTAGTTAGTTAGTTAGTTAGTCAGTTAGTTAGCTGATCATTGCTCCACCTGTGGACGGGTCCTAATGGTCTTTTTAATAGTTAGTTAGTTAGTTAGTTAGTTAGTTAGTTAGTTAGTTAGTTAGTTAGTTAGTTAGTTACTTAGTTAGTTAGTTAGTTAGTTAGTCAGTGACAGCTGTAGCTGTGAGATCAGGTTCCACCTGTGGACGGGTCCTAATGGTCTTTTTAATAGTTAGTTAGTTAGTTAGTTAGTTAGTTAGTTAGTTAGTTAGTTAGTTAGTTAGTTAGTTAGTTAGTTAGTTAGTTAGTTAGTTAGTTAGTTAGTTAGTTAGTTAGTTAGTTAGTCAGTCAGTGACAGCTGTAGCTGTGAGATCAGGTTCCACCTGTGGACGGGTCCTAATGGTCTTTTTAATAGTTAGTTAGTTAGTTAGTTAGTTAGTTAGTTAGTTAGTTAGTTAGTTAGTTAGTTAGTTAGTTAGTTAGTTAGTTAGTTAGTTAGTTAGCTGATCATTGCTCCACCTGTGGACGGGTCTTAATGGTCTTTTTAATAGTTAGTTAGTTAGTTAGTTAGTTAGTTAGTTAGTTAGTTAGTTAGTTAGTTAGTTAGTTAGTTAGTTAGTTAGTTAGTTAGCTGATCATTGCTCCACCTGTGGACGGGTCCTAATGGTCTTTTTAATAGTTAGTTAGTTAGTTAGTTAGTTAGTCAGTTAGTTAGTTAGTTAGTTAGTTAGTTAGTTAGTTAGCTGATCATTGCTCCACCTGTGGACGGGTCCTAATGGTCTTTTTAATAGTTAGTTAGTTAGTTAGTTAGTTAGTTAGTCAGTTAGTTAGTTAGTTAGTTAGTTAGTCAGTTAGTTAGCTGATCATTGCTCCGTCTTTTGTCCTCAGTGAGACGCGTCCCTAGTGCACATTAGTGACAATAAACAGCTGAAAGCGACACCTCTCCAGTCCTGCAGGATCCACCGCGCTGTCACAACTCTGGGTTTAGTGAAAGAGAAAATAAGTGGAAAGAGATGTAGCAGATTAGAGCTGTGCTATCAGATGTCAGTGTGCGTCATGGATGAGCTGTGATGTTGTCGCGCTGCTGCTGCTGCAGAGATTTACTGATGTTTTTATCTGTGCTATTAAAATGTAAATCATGGTGTAATCTGCACTGATACCACGCTGAGTGACGAGTGCTGATCGTCTCTGTGGTTGCAGCTCCGCGCTCTGTGTTTCCTGCTGTTAAAGGGATAGTTCAACATTTTGTCAAATTGGCCCATTGCCATAATCCCTCGGTATATTCATGATAAACCTCTGATGCACGTTGCCTTCAGGGACAGTTGTTCATCATCAGTCTCTGTATTTCCCTCTAAAACAACTCTGTGTGGTAACGTTGTGTTATTATCTCATAGCGTGGTGAATGTGCAGGTCACAACTTGTCCACCAGAGCGTTGTGGAGTTGTTGGATTGTGTATTTGATGAGTTTGATGAGGGAAACCTCCGTAGTGTATCTCACCCGCGGGGACGACAAACGTTCAAAAGCGGCCTCGGTCATTTTCTCCACCGGCCCGTGTGTGTGTGTGTGTGTGTGTGTGTGTGTGTGTGTGTTGATTGTGTCCAGACCACAGAGTCAAATCTCCTGTTGAGACTTTGTTTTTTATGACACACGGATCCAGTTTCACGTCTCTCACACAAACAAAGACACACACAGACACACAAAGACACACGGCTGCAGTTGTCTCTCACGTCTCCGTCTGCGTCATGTGACCCGTGTTGTTGCTGTGAGAACCAACAGGAAGTGGATCATTACACACAGCAGCACTGAAATCCACACTTCAACTGTCAACACAGAGGAACGCCAGACTGTGTGTGTGTGTGTGTGTGTGTGTCTGTTTGTTTGTGTGTGTACTTTGTAACTGTAATTGGAAACATTCATTCATCCATGCAAACATGCACAAAAAGATTCACACACAAGAAAACTGAACAAGTTGTGTCACATTTGCCAAAACTCAGAAACAGCTGTAATTATCTCTCAGTATTTCCATGTGTGTGTGTGTGTGTGTGTGTGTGTGTGTGTGTGTGTGTGTGTGTGTGTGTGTGTGTGTGTGTGTGTGTTGATCATCTTCTTGATACACACACAGTCTGAGATCAATAAATAAACTTTAGACTTTTAGAATCAGGAGACGATAAGACAGTTTGATCTGATGAGAATGACATCATTCAGACGACAGATCAAAACAGTGATGATCACGATCATAAAGAGACTCGACGCGTTAAAATAAAGACGTTTAAATAAAGTTCAGTCAGAAACAGAGTCATCTGTAGAAAACCAGGTGTTGACTTCACTTCTTAAAGGGATAGTTCAACATTTAGTCAAATTGTCCCATCACCATAACCCCTATAGTCATAGCAGTAGGTTCGTTACCTTTAATTGTGGGTGCAAGCTATTTTTAGAACGGCGGAGCAGAGCCGTGAGCTGCTCAGAGCTACGCTACGGAGGCTCATGGGATTTCTTGGTTTCCCTCATCAAACTCATCAAATACACAATCCAACAACTCCACAACGCTCTGGTGGACAAGTTGTGACCTGCACATTCACCACGCTATGAGATAATAACACAACGTTACCACACAGAGTTGTTTTAGAGGGAAATTCATGTAAAACCTCTGATGCACGTTGCCTTCAGGGACAGTTGTTCATCAACAGTCTCTGTATTTCCCTCTACAACAACTCTGTGTGGTAACGTTGTGTTATTATCTCAGAGGTTGGATGGTTAGTGAGACCGGCTGCTAAAGGGTCACAGCAGCAAATTTTATAGAAGTTTAACCACTTTTTCTAAATTTTTCTCTAAGCTTTTTTTTTTTTTTTAGAAATTTTACTAGTTTCTTCTAGATTTTTTTTTTAAAACACTTTTTGAAAATTTTGCCACTTTCTTGAGAAAATATTTAACTTTTTTTTTTTTTTTTAAATTCTTACCACTTTTTTATAGAATGTTTGGAGAAACTTTTTCTGGAGCTGCGTTAACTCTTTACCTCCTGGATCAGTCGACTCGTTGCTGCTCAGTCTTCAAACTAATCTATCATTTATTTTCTGTCGCCGTGTGAAGGAGCATCGACTCCAAAACACAAAAACACACGTCATTGGCTCCTGGTGAAGACCATGTGTGTGTGTGTGAGTCTGACCTTTGACCTCTATAGACCCCGACCGTCACATGGACATAAAATACTAAGTGTTACAACATAAAACAAGGCTTTGAAGAGGATCCTGGTCCCCCCCCCCCCCCCCCCCCCCCCCCCAGAGGCTGAAACTGGATCGGCTTCTTAAGTCCTAATAAGTTCTTAATTTACTGGAAACACACACACACACACACACACACACACACACACACACACACACACAGGGTCAATAGCAGCTCCTCATCACGCTTGAGTTATTTCCCCTCTAAATCATGGCTTCAGTGTGTGTGTGTGTGTGTGTGTGTGTGTGTGTGTGTGTGTGTGTGTGTGTGTGTGTGTGTGTGTGTGTGTGTGTGTGTGTGTTTCCTGTTGGAGACGACGAGCTGTCCGTCATTAATCACAGCGTTTCTTCTGTTAATGACTAATTGAACATCTGCAAGCTACTTTTAGAACGGCGGAGCAGAGCCGTGAGCTGCTCAGAGCTACGCTATGAGATAATAACACAACGTTACCACACACAGTTGTTTTAGAGGGAAATTCATGTAAAACCTCTGATGCACGTTGCCTTCAGGGACAGTTTTTCATCAACAGTCTCTGTATTTCCCTCTAAAACAACTCTGTGTGGTAACGTTGTGTTATTATCTCAGCTTTTCGTCTCATAGCGTGGTGAATGTGCAGGTCACAACTTGTCCACCAGAGCGTTGTGGAGTTGTTGGATTGTGTATTTGATGAGTTTGATGAGGGAAACCAAGAAATCCCATAATGAGCCTCCGTAGCGTAGCTCTGAGCAGCTCACGGTTCTGCTCCGCCGTTATAAAAATAGCTTGCACTGACAATTAAAGGTAACGAACCTACTGCTATGACTATATGGTGAGAGGAGGATCTGACTAAATGTTGAACTGTCCCTTTAATGAGTTTGAATCAAGTCAAACAACAGTGATGTTTATTGTTCATCAGTCCACAGAGTCAGACTGAGACTCTGCGTGTGACGCCACATGAAGACCACGGTCCTGATTAAAAGCTTTTCGTCTCAAACTGTCTCCACGCTCGTCTTCATCAGGAGACGGAGACGAAGACGTGAGACAGGAAGTTACTGGAAACCGATCAGAACCATAATAACAATAATCAATCAATCATTATGTTTTCCTTTCTCTCCGCTCCGCGTTTCATTCAACAGACTCTTCTGTGTCGCCTTCGTCCGTCTGTCGGCGTGTTGCATTCATGTCTGGGCCGAACGTAGGAGATTAGACTTCTCCCAGAGATGAGACAGAGACAGAGACTCACAGACACAGAGACGGAGGGGGCGGAGCTACAGGGACCGGCTCTGATTCATAAAGCTGTCACTGAACCTGTTCACGGCTCAGTCTGTGTCCGTGGTGCGTTCACTGACTCTGACGGTCCAGAGGAAACTACAGTTGTCACGTCAACACCTCCAGTTGAATCACAGTGAGACTCTGAGTGAGTTGTTGAAGTTCCTCGTGGTGACATTTGTCTGAAATATGAACAGGGAAAAGTCTGACGACCTCTCCACTGTAAAAACTCTACATCTGTCCAAGAATATTTGTCTCATTTCTGTCAAAACTAAACTCTTTCACTTTAAATCAGACTCGTCTCCTAAACATGAACTTGTTTTCAGATCATTTTCACTTGTTTCAAACGTGTTCTCACTGTAAATCAGTAGAAATCTGCCAGTGAAGCAGGTTGTTGTGTTTGTAATGATCCCACTGACCCAGCTGCTGCTGTGCGACGGCGCCACCTGGTGGCCACAGCACAGACTCACAACAACAACACCTTTTATTCTCAATGAACCGACGACGTCGTCCTGTAGAGAGAGGATGAGACGACAGCTCAGAGACACGGATCTGGATGATTATTGATTATTGATCTGAAACCAGAGCAACGTGTGTGAATCCACTCCTGAACTTTGGCCTCGAAGACGTTTATAAAATCACTGAAGCTGAACATGAAACATCAAGGTGATGAAAACTGTCCAAGAAGTGTCTAAAAAACAGCTGCTTTTGATGTGAAGAGTAAATTAGATTGAAGACAAATGTTGTTGCAGAGCAGAGTGAGATGAGGTCAGACTGACTCCAACATGTTGAACAGCAGAGTCCAGATCTACATGTCTATATCCATCCCATAATAATAATAACAATAATAATAATAATTATAATAAGAAGAAGAAGAAGAAGAAGAAGAACAACAACAACAACAACAACAACAACAACAACAACAACAACAACAGGTCAACAGGTCCTGGTGCATTAGTTCATCTCTTCTCAGTCCAGATGTTAGTGATGTAAGTGTGAACGTGGCCGGTCGAGGCCGAGGTGGAGATGGACACGAGCAGCCAGCAGGTGTCACTGTGTCTCCTCTGGTCGCCACGGAGACAAGGAGACGAGGAGACCTGAGTCAGAGGGAGAGAGAGAGCATCATCAGAGCTGAGTAGACGGTGCGTTCAGGGTCACAGTGTGTTTCTGTCACTCATCTGTCTGTCAGCGTGGCGCTCCTCTCCTCGCTGCAGACGGGTCAGCGTGGCGCTCCTCTCCTCGCTGCAGACGGGTCAGCGTGGCGCTCCTCTCCTCGCTGCAGACGGGTCAGCGTGGCGCTCTTCTCCTGACGCCGGGGTCACGGAGATGAGACCACAGAGAGTTGTGTTGTCAGTGGAGGCAATGCGTTCAGGTGCTGCAGCTCTTCATGTAAATGTGTTGCAGCTTCAGAGTGAAACTCTCTGAGTGAATCAGCATGACCCCCCCAGCCCCACTCTGACTTCCTGCCTCACTTTTTTTCCCAGCCCCACTTTTTATTTTTTTTACCGGATTTTTTTTTCTTTTTTTTTCCAGCCCCACTCTGTTTTCCTACCCCCCCCCCTGCCTTACTTGAAGACACCAGAGGATGTGACATTTGTACCTTTTTTACGAATACAAATATGAATTACTTCATATCGTTGGGTTTTTTTGCCTCACTTTGTTTTTTTCCAGAATTAAAAAAAAAAATTGCCGGATTTTTTTTGTCTTTTTTTTTCCTGCCTTTTTTTTCCTCCATTTTTTTTCTTTTCTTTTTTTGCCTCGCTTTTTTTTCCTTAATTTTTTTTTGGCCGGCTTTTTTTTTCCTCACTTTTTTTTTTTCCTCAATTTTTTTCTTTTCTTTTTTTTGCCTCAATTTTTTGCCTCAATTTTTCCTTTTTTTGCCGGATCTTTTTTTTTTGGCCTCACTTTTTTTTCTGGAATTTTTTTCTTCTTTTTTTCCTGCCTTTATTTTTTCCTAAAATTTTTTTCTTTTCTTTTTGTTGCCTCAATTTTTTTGCCTCAATTTTTCCTCTTTTTGCCGGAATTTTTTTTTTTTTTGCCAGATTTTTTTTTCTTTTTTTTCCGTATTGTCTTTCTTTTTTTTCCTGCCTTTTTTTTCCTCCATTTTTTTTCTTTTCTTTTTTTGCCTCGCTTTTTTTTTCCTTAATTTTTTTTTTGCCTCACTTTTTTTTTTTTTTTCCTGACTTTTTTTTTCCTGACTTTTTTTTTCCTCCATTTTTTTGCCTTAATTTTTGCTTTTTTGCTGGATTT
>CM064907.1:285000-342500 GCA_030347415.2 Decapterus maruadsi | reverse complement strand
GAGTTGGAGCATAAAGACGTTCAGAGTCTGACTCCAGCGAGCTGGTAAACAGATTACAGGGATTTTAGAAAGCTCTGCCTCGCTGCTCGCTGCACACACACACACACACACACACAACTTGACATAATAATCACACACTCATTGTGCCAGGATGTGTCATTCATTTTTCTTTTTTAGGTGATTAACTGAATTCCTGAAAGGCCGGGTGGGTGAAGCTGCTGCAGCTGCAGCTGTGGGAGTCGGAGGCAGCGACACGAAGAGGAGAGGAAGTAAAAGTTTAGTCCATGTTGCAACCAGGAAGAGTTAAAGAGGAACTCTGCTCCATGGATTGGTTTCTCACCGGCCTTGATGAAAACGGATGCACATTAAATCTGAACTGCAGCCATGAAGACTTGTGATGCAGCTCCTATTAAACCCTGTATAATGATGTAACCGTGTGTACTGATGAATGTGTGTGAGGGAAACCAAGAAATCCCATGAGCCTCCGTAGCGTAGCTCTGAGCAGCTCACGGCTCTGCTCCGCCCATCTCAAAACAACATGCACCAATCATTAAATGTGATGAAGCTGCTGCTGTGACTATAGGGTTATGGTGATGGGAGGATCTGACTAAATGTTGAACTGTCCCTTTTATCTGATCAAGTAATAATTGATTTGATTGATTTCCTCTGGAGGAGAAAAAAAAAAGATCAGCAGAGTAAAATAAAGTAGAGAGATTCATCTGGGACACGACACACTCATCCGCTTTGAAATCTGCCAACTATATGTCAGCCAGAGGGTGTGTGTGTGTGTGTGTGTGTGTGTGTGTGTGTGTGTGTGTGTGTGTGTGTGTGTGTGTGTAGTAAAGTTAATGGAGCATAAATGAGGTAAAGTTGTGTTTGTTCCTGGAGGCAGATGTGATTAAATGTCACCATGACTTCATGTATTTCCTATCAGCAGCCTGAGAAATGTCAACAACAGCAACATGGAGCTGCTGCAGCTGCTTCCAGATGTTTACAGATGTTTCCAGCTGCTGCAGTAACAACATGGAGCTGCTGCAGCTGCTTCCAGATGTTTACAGATGTTTCCAGCTGCAACAACAACATGGAGCTGCTGCAGCTGCTTCCAGATGTTTACAGATGTTTCCAGCTGCAACAACAACATGGAGCTGCTGCAGCTGCTTCCAGATGTTTACAGCTGCAGCAACAGCAACAACATGGAGCTGCTGCAGCTGCTTCCAGATGTTTACAGCTGCAACAACAACATGGAGCAGCTGCAGCTGCTTCCAGATGTTTACAGATGTTTCCAGCTGCAACAACAACATGGAGCTGCTGCAGCTGCTTCCAGATGTTTACAGATGTTTCCAGCTGCTGCTGCAGCAACAACATGGAGCTGCTGCAGCTGCTTCCAGATGTTTACAGATGTTTCCAGCTGCAACAGCAACAACAGCAACAACATGGAGCTGCTGCAGCTTCCAGGTGTTTACAGATGTTTCCAGCTGCAACAGCAACAACATGGAGCTGCTGCAGCTTCCAGATGTTTACAGATGTTTCCAGCTGCAACAGCAACAACAGCAACAACATGGAGCTGCTGCAGCTGCTTCCAGATGTTTACAGCTGCAGCAACAGCAACAACATGGAGCTGCTGCAGCTTCCAGATGTTTACAGATGTTTCCAGCTGCTGCAGTAACAACATGGAGCTGCTGCAGCTGCTTCCAGATGTTTACAGATGTTTCCAGCTGCAGCAACAACATGGAGCTGCTGCAGCTGCTTCCAGATGTTTACAGATGTTTCCAGCTGCTGCTGCAGCAACAACATGGAGCTGCTGCAGCTGCTTCCAGATGTTTACAGATGTTTCCAGCTGCTGCTGCAGCAACAACATGGAGCTGCTGCAGCTGCTTCCAGATGTTTACAGATGTTTCCAGCTGCTGCTGCAGCAACAACATGGAGCTGCTGCAGCTGCTTCCAGATGTTTACAGATGTTTCCAGCTGCTGCTGCAGCAACAACATGGAGCTGCTGCAGCTGCTTCCAGATGTTTACAGATGTTTCCAGCTGCTGCTGCAGCAACAACATGGAGCTGCTGCAGCTGCTTCCAGATGTTTACAGATGTTTCCAGCTGCTGCTGCAGCAACAACATGGAGCTGCTGCAGCTGCTTCCAGATGTTTACAGATGTTTCCAGCTGCTGCTGCAGCAACAACATGGAGCTGCTGCAGCTGCTTCCAGATGTTTACAGATGTTTCCAGCTGCTGCTGCAGCAACAACATGGAGCTGCTGCAGCTGCTTCCAGATGTTTACAGATGTTTCCAGCTGCTGCTGCAGCAACAACATGGAGCTGCTGCAGCTGCTTCCAGATGTTTACAGATGTTTCCAGCTGCAACAACAACATGGAGCTGCTGCAGCTGCTTCCAGATGTTTACAGATGTTTCCAGCTGCTGCAGTAACAACATGGAGCTGCTGCAGCTGCTTCCAGATGTTGCTAAGTGTTTCTGGAGCTCATATGGTCGTTGACACTTCAATCTTCATAAATATGCGTGATACAACCCTTAAATAAATTGTTTTCCTCTACTCCACATACCACCGTTTAGTAATGTTATAGAATTCCTGGTGGGGCGGTGTTTAGCTCAGTTGGTAGAGCACCCGCCCCATGTGCAGAGGCTGTAGTCCTCGCTGCAGGCGAATCCCGCGTCGGACGGCCCTATACTGCATGTCATTCCCCATCTCTGCCTCCTGTTTCCTGTCACTCTCTGAACTGTCCTATCAATAAAGGCATGAAAAGCCAAAAAATATACTTTAATAGAATTCCTGGTATACTACACTTTGCAACCAAATCTCTGCCGCCTCAGTTTCTGTGTGCTTCAAAGGCTCAGCTCAGCTCTCACAGAGCACCGAGACAACCAAAACATTGACGGTGCTTCATGAGTGGCTGAAGCAGTGAAGTGGTTCATACGTCATCCAACTGGTTCATTCGTCACAAGTCACGTGACCAAACCACGCTCCGGCACAGTGGTTCGATACCAAATGCTTCATGAGCTACGGCGCATGTGTCGGAGCCTCGGTGTCAAAGGACCATCACTAGGTCCAGGTTGGTGTTTAATCCCGTCGTCTGCAGCACAAACTGTCTCAGCTGCTGAATATGAGCAGATTATCCCACTGACCCACATACACACACACACACACACACACACACACACAGGGCCTGTATGTGTGTGTGTGTGTGTGTGTGTGTTGTCAAATGAATGACAGCATGTCTTCACATACGTCTGCATTCAGTGTGTGTGTGTGTGTGTGAGTGGTGTGTGTGTGAGTGTAAGGTACATGTGACAGTTTCATGTTCAACCCTGTGACCTTTGACCTCAGTGTTGTGATGACCTGAATAACAACAGAGAGAGAGAGTAACAACCTTCTCCTCCTCCTCCTCTTCGTCTGAACGGACTCACGTTGAACTGATCTGATGCTGAATGGAGACAGGAAGTAGGTCAGAACAAAGAGCACACACACACACAGACAGACACACACACACACACACACACACACACACACACACACACACAGCACACACACACACACACACACACACAGGATCCACTGTAGTAACAATATATAAATAACAATGTGCATTTGTTTCCAACGAAGCGGTGAGAAATCTACGGGAGCGTGTTGCATTCACTTGAATTTAAATAATCCAGTTTTTCTGGGGCGGTGTTTAGCTCAGTTGGTCAGTCGTTCAATTCAATTCAATTCAATTCAATTCAATTCAATTCAATTCAATTCAATTCAATTCAATTCAATTCAATTCAATATACTTTTTAATGGTCGCCATGGGGAAAGTCATTGTGGGCTACCCCGATGGGCTGCAGTTTAAAGCCCACAACAACAACAACAACAACAAAAATCAATCAGTCAGTCAGTCAGTCAGTCGTAGAGCACCCGCCCCATGTGTTGAGGCTATAGTCCTCGCTGCAGGCGGCCCCGGTTTGAATCCCGCGTCGGGCGGTCCTATGCTGCATGTCATTCCCCCATCTCTACCTCCCATTTCCTGTCACACTCTACAGTGTCCTATCAGATAAAGGCATAAAAAGCCAAAAAATATACTTTAAAAAAAAAAATCCAGTTTTTCTGAGTAATTTCTTTTTTTAATAATTTAACTTGTGTTTTTTCTTTGTATCCATTACCCATTGAAATTTCTAACATTCTTTCTTTCAAATCTGTAATTCTTCCAACTTGTGAACTCATTCCAAATCAAACTGACATAGTTGTTGTAGGACATAAAACAGGTCAGTAAATCTCCTACTGGTGAATGTTGAACTGTCCCTTTAAATCCCCTACTGGTGAATGTTGAACTGTCCCTTTAAATCCCCTACTGGTGACTGTTGAACTGTCCCTTTAAATCCCCTACTGGTGAATGTTGAACTGTCCCTTTAAATTCCCTACTGGTGACTGTTGAACTGTCCCTTTAAATCCCCTACTGGTGAATGTTGAACTGTCCCTTTAAATTCCCTACTGGTGAATGTTGAACTGTCCCTTTAAATCTCCTATTGGTGAATGTTGAACTGTCCCTTTAAATCCCCTACTGGTGAATGTTGAACTGTCCCTTTAAATCTCCTATTGGTGAATGTTGAACTGTCCCTTTAAATCCCCTACTGGTGACTGTTGAACTGTCCCTTTAAATTCCCTACTGGTGAATGTTGAACTGTCCCTTTAAATCTCCTATTGGTGAATGTTGAACTGTCCCTTTAAATCCCCTACTGGTGAATGTTGAACTTTGTATGTCATTCTTTCTTTCTTTGTATCTGTCATTCTTTCTGTCACTCTTCCTTTCTCTTTCTTTCTTTATATCTGTCATTCTTTCTTTCTGTCATTCTTTCTTTCTTTGTATCTGTCATTCTTTCTTTCTTTCTGTCATTCTTTCTTTCTTTGTATCTGTCATTCTTTCTTTCTTTCTGTCATTCTTTCTTTATTTCTGTCATTCTTTCTTTCTTTGTATCTGTCATTCTTTCTTTCTTTCTGTCATTCTTTCTTTCTTTCTTTCATTCTTTCTTTCTTTGTATCTATCATTCTTTATTTCTGTCATTCTTTCTTTGTATCTGTCATTCTTTCTTTCTTTGTATCTATCATTCTTTATTTCTGTCATTCTTTCTTTCTTTCTTTGTATCTGTCATTCTTTCTTTCTGTCTTTCTTTATTTCTGTCATTCTTTCTTTATATCTGTCTTTCTTTATTTCTGTCATTCTTTCTTTCTGTCATTCTTTCTTTCTACCATTCTTTCTCACTTTCGTTCTTTCTTTTTTCTTTCTGTCATTCTTTCTTTCTATCATTCTTTCTTTCTTTCTTTGTATCTGTCATTCTTTCTTTCTGTTATTCTTTCTTTCCTTCTGTCATTCTTTATTTCTGTCATTCTTTCTTTCTGTCTTTCTTTGTATCGATCATTCTTTCTTTATTTCTGTCACTCTTTCTTTCTATCATTCTTTCTTTCTTTCTTTGTATCTGTCATTCTTTCTTTCTTTCTGTCATTCTTTCTTTCTTTCTGTCATTCTTTCTTTGTATCTGTCATTCTTTCTTTCTATCATTCTTTCTCACTTTCGTTCTTTCTTTTTTCTTTCTATCATTCTTTCTTTGTATCTGTCATTCTTTCTTTCTTTCTGTCATTCTTTCTTTCTGTCATTCTTTCTTTCCTTCTGTCATTCTTTCTTTCTTTGTATCTGTCAGTCTTTCTTTATTTCTGTCATTCTTTCTTTCTGTCTTTCTTTGTATCGATCATTCTTTCTTTATTTCTGTCATTCTTTCTTTCTGTCATTCTTTCTTTCCTTCTGTCATTCTTTCTTTGTATCTGTCATTCTTTCTTTAATTCTGTCATTCTTTCTTTGTATCTGTCATTCTTTCTTTATATCATTCTTTCTTTCTTACCTTGTATCGATCATTCTTTCTTTATTTCTGTCATTCTTTCTTTCTGTCATTCTTTCTTTCCTTCTGTCATTCTTTCTTTGTATCTGTCATTCTTTCTTTTTTTCTATCATTCTTTCTTTGTATCTGTCATTCTTTCTTTTTTTCTATCATTCTTTCTTTGTATCTGTCATTCTTTCTTTCTTTCTGTCATTCTTTCTTTCCTTCTGTCATTCTTTCTTTCTTTGTATCTGTCATTCTTTCTTTCTTTGTCATTCTTTCTTTCTTTCTATCATTCTATCATTCTTTCTTTCTACCATTCTTTCTCACTTTCGTTCTTTCTTTTTTCTTTCTATCATTCTGTCTTTCTTTCTTTGTATTTGTCATTCTTTCTACCATTCTTTCTCTCTTTCGTTCGTCCTTTCTTTTTTCTTTCTGTCATTCTAGAGGATGTTTGGTTTTTCATCAGGTTTGATGTTTTATTGAACAGAAATTAAAAATCTTCTGTTTTTCTTCATATTTAAACAGAAGCAGCTGCTTTTTAAACCCATTCAGTTTTAGTGTCTTTGTTATTGAACAGTGTGTGAACTCTATAAATATAATACTATCCCCCCCCCCCCTCAGAGGGAGCAGCCTCCGACCCCTCCCCCCCCCCAGCCAGCCCCCCCCAGCCTCCGACAGCTGACAGATTCATTAGAATACAAGACTCTAATTAGCAGGATCCAGTGTTGGTGTCACTCAGTGAAGTCTCAGTGGTTGTAGCCGCTATCGGCCGCTGACAGATGCACAGCGCATCAATTATACATTCACACGCTGCTGCTTCTGTAAGCCTGTCAATCACAGCTGCTCATCACCATCACTCTGCAGAGACTGAGGAGGTGGAGGAACATGGTCATCATGGTGGACTGACACACACACACACACACACACACACACACACACACAGAGGTCACAGCTCAACGTTTTATTGTGAATTCAAACCCAGAGGAGACGGGGCGAGGATGCACTGATACATTACACCGGGTAGCGCTACACTACATTTCAACTGACGACATCACAATATCTGAGAGAAGCTCTGGCAGACGACGGATCAACGTCACAGACTGAAACAGTCACAGTACAGGAGTCGAGGAACAGAAGGAGTGGGATTCAGCTACGTCTGTAAAAAAATAAATACATCAGGGCAGAAAAACAGAAAAGAAGAAGAAGCAGCTTCTGGTCCAATAGAAGCTACAGGATCTGGAGGCTCAGCCGCTCACTGCACCAACACACAACCAGAAAACATCGCATTCAGTCCATGTTCCAGCTTAGAAATGTATCAGAGCAATACAAAACCATACTGACGTGTGTGTCTGTCTGTGTGTGTCTGTGTGTGTCTGTGTGTCTGTCTGTCTGTGTGTGTGTGTGTGTGTGTCTGTGTGTCTGTGTGTGTCTGTGTGTGTCTGTGTGTGTGTGTGTGTGTGTGTGTGTGTGTGTGTGTGTGTGTGTGTGTGTGTGTGTGTCTCTGTGTGTGTGTAACTACTGTGAACACACTGGAGAAACAAAAAGAGTTCAGAAACATTGACTCGTGCTTTTGTACAAAGAGGAATCACATAGAAAACATCCATACGTTACAGTCAGAAAGAAACATCAGGACACAGTCGATAATCAGAGATGGGGGGGGTAAGAGCAGATTAAAGGGATAGTTCAACACTCTGTCAAACTGGCCCGTCACATTAATCCCTAAACAACTCTGTGTGGTAACATTGTGTTATTATCTCATAGCGTGGTGAATGTGCAGGTCACAACTTGTCCACCAGAGCGTTGTGGAGTTGTTGGATTGTGTATTTGATGAGTTTGATGAGGGAAACCAAGAAATCCCATGAGCCTCCGTAGCGTAGCTCTGAGCAGCTCACGGCTCTGCTCCACCGTTCTAAAAACAGCTTGCACCGACAATTAAAGGTAACGAACCTACTGCTATGACTATGAGGGTTATGGTGATGGGACAGTCTGACTAAATGTTGAACTGTCCCTTTAAGGTGCAGACAAAGTAAATGAAACGGTCTAATTGTGTTCATGTGTTCATGCATGTTTTCACTCTATACTGGCTTTATACATGTAGCTGCTGTTAGTGTGTCTCTGTTGTCTAATGTGTGTGTGTGTGTGTGTCTCAGTGGCCCTCGCTGCCCGGGCCCTTGGCGTCATGATGCTGCTGCTGCTGCTGCTGCTGCTGCTGCTGCTGCGGCGGCGGCGGCGGCGGCGGCTGTCCCGCCCCTCCTGGCAGCCAGGGGGAGACAGAGTGCGAGGTGGTCTGCTTGGCCATGCTGTAGTGGCTGATCACCGTGTAGAACCGGCCCCGCGAGTTGGCGTCCTGCGCCGCGTAGTACGCCTCCAGAGACGCCGGGATGCAGCGCTTGTGCTGCAGCGAGACAGAGACACAGAGAGACAAAGAGACAGAGAGACAGAGAGACAAAGAGACAGAGAGACAAAGAGACAGAGAGACAGAGAGACAAAGAGACAAAGAGAGACAGAGAGACAAAGAGACAGAGAGACAGAGAGACAAAGAGACAGACAGAGAGACAAAGAGACAAAGAGGAGAAAAGGTTGATTTGTTTCAGAGAGACTGTTTGAACTGATGGATCAAAGCAACAGAAGCAGAACAGATTCAGAAACACACGATGAAGAGGAGGAGAGAGAGGAGGAGAGACAGAGACAGAGACAGAGAGACAGAGACAGAGACAGAGAGACAGAGACAGAGAGACAGAGACAGAGAGACAGAGACAGAGACAGAGAGACACAGAGACAGAGACAGAGACAGAGAGACAGAGACACAGAGACAGAGAGACAAAGAGACACAGAGACAAAGACAGAGAGACAGAGAGGAGAATAGGTTGATTTGTTTCTTTTCTTTCTATTTGAACTCATGGATCTTGTTTGAAAGCAACAGAAGCAGAACTGATTCAGAAACACACGATGAAGAGGAGGAGGAGAGGAGGAGGAGAGGAGGAGGAAGAGGAGAGGAGGAGGAGGAGGAGGAGGAGGAGAGGAGGAGGAGGAGGAGGAGGAGGAGGAGGAGAGAGAAAAGCAGGGAGGAGGAGGAGGAGAAGGAGGAGCAGGGAGGAGGAGGAAGAGGGAGGAGGAGGAGGAGGAGGGAGGAGGAGGAGGAGGGAGGAGGAGGAGGAGGAGGAGGAGGAGGAGGAGGAGGAAGAGGAGGGAGGAGGAGGAGGAGGAGGAGGAGGAGGAGGAGGAGGAGGAGGAGGAGGAGGAGGAGGAGGAGGAGGAGGAGGAGGAGGAGAGGAGGAGAGGAGGAGGAGGAGGAGGAGAGGAGGAGAGGAGGAGGAGGAGGAGGAGGAGGAGGAGGAGGAGGAGGAGGAGAGGAGGAGGAGGAGAGGAGGAGGAGGAGGAGGAGGAGGAGGAGGAAGAGAGGAGGAAGAGGAGGAGGAGGAGGAGAGGGGGAGGAGGAGGAGGAGGAGGAGGAGGCCCCTCCCCTCTTTGGGGGCGGAGCTCCAGCTGTGGTGACATCATCATAAACCATTCACTTCACTAAAACATCTGCAGCTCATGTGTGTGTTTATAACACACAGCTGCTCTGACTCGTCTCCATGGTGACGGTGACAGCGACATGACGGGCCAATCAGGCGTTACCTTGTAGATGAAGCCGTCGGGGCAGGCGTGGTCGTAGGTGAAGGCCTTGTACACCACCAGGAAGACGATGCAGGCGAGGAAGGCCAGCGCCAGGAGGATGAGGACGGTCACCTGCACACACACACAAGAGGAGGGATTATTGTAAAGCTGCTCGTACAGGGGAGCGAGCGGCGGGCGGCAGGTGGCGAGCGGCAGGTGGCGAGCGGCGAGCGGCGAGCGGCGAGCGCTGCCCGACTTCACTCACACTCTGAAACATGAAATGAAAGCAGCACCGACGGCCAATCACTGATCAGCTCTGCTGCACGACAGACGGAGAAAACTCGTCTCCGTGTGCATTTGAATGAGGGGCCGCCACACGCCGCCCGCCGCTTGCCGCTGCCGCTTGCCGCTCGCCGCCCGCTGCTCGCTGCTCGCTGCCCGCCCAGTGGAACTGCAGAGCGCGGCGTGTTGTCCTGGACGTGAACAGAGTGAGATGAAGACTCGGGTCGATCCGTCCTGACCTTCCTCCATTATTCACAACGTCTGCAGTCAACCTCAGGAGGTCGTCAGGGCAACGCCGCCCCCCGCGATGAAGACGACCTCCATGCAGGAAGTGGATTCACTCTCCTCACTGCTAAACCCTCTACATCACCAAGAACATCCGTCTCGTTTCTGGTCAAAACTCTCATTCTACGTTAAATCACATCAAAGCAGACGTTGAGGAGACGAGTCTGATTTAAAGCGAAAGTTTAGTTTTGATAGAAATGAGACAAATGTTCTTGGACAGACGTGGAGCAGAGCTTTAATTCCTGGTTACAAACACAAAAACCTGTCCAATCACAGACAGAAGATTGTCCACAGATTTACAGTGAAAATGAGTTTGAAACAAATGAAAATGGTGGAAGCAGGTGGACGCTCTCTCAGCGTGCAGCCAGAAAACAGAAGCGCTCCTAAACCAGCGCGGACCGGATGGAGCGGCGCCGCCGTCTGAGCCGCTGGTCGTCTCCCTGAGTTTCACCTCCATCACTGATGATCCCTCTTTCCTTTTCTTTGTCTCTTTTGTTTGGTTTTTACTCAGACACCCCTCCCTCCCTCCTGCCCCCCCCCCCGCCCCCCCCCCTCTCTGTGACAGATCAGAGCTGGAAGGAAGGACAGATCAAAGAGCTTCTCTCTGATGGAGTTTACTTGACTTCATGTTTGGAACGTTGTGATCAAAGACTTCATTCAATAAAACAGAATCACAAAGAGGTCAAAGCCTGAGGTCGCTCCATCACCAAGACGACGGCTCAGAGTTCAACATTTAGTCAGACTGTCCCATCACCATAACCCCTATAGTCATAGCAGTAGGTTCGTTACCTTTAATTGTTGGTGCAAGCTGTTTTTAGAACGGTGGAGCAGAGCCGTGAGCTGCTCAGAGCTACGCTACGGAGGCTCATGGGATTTCTTGGTTTCCCTCATCAAACTCTGCTTGATGAAAAATTGCCCCCCCTCCCCCCCTCCCCCCCCTCTCCTCCCTCTCCTCCTCTCACCTCCTCCTCCTCTCTCCTCTCCCCCCCTCCCCTCCTCCTCCTCTCAGGACGTTTCTACATCATCTTTTGTAAACAGGCTCGTTTCATATCCATGTGAAGTTATTAAATACATTTTCCATCTGGGCTGAAACAGCCCGTGATGCCTTCAGGGGAGTTTGTTGATTAATGAAATTAATGAACTTCAACTTCAGGAGAATAAAAATATAAAAAGCTTAAAGGTCAGAGCGCGTTCACAGACTGAACACGGAGCAGGACCAGACGGACCAGCGTCGTCAGCTGATCCTCACAGAGTCACAGAGGGGTGAGGGTTAAAGTTAAGGTTAAGGTTAAGGTTAAGGTTAAGGTTAAGAGGTTAAGGTTAAGAGGTTAAGAGGTTAAGGTTAAGAGGTTAAGAGGTTAAGAGGTTAAGGTTAAAGTTAAAGTTAAGGTTAAGGTTAAGAGGTTAAGGTTAAGGTTAAGGTTAAGAGGTTAAGGTTAAGGTTAAGAGGTTAAGGTTAAGGTTAAGGTTAAGAGGTTAAGGTTAAGGTTAAGAGGTTAAGGTTAAGAGGTTAAGGTTAAGAGGTTAAGAGGTTAAGGTTAAGGTTAAGGTTAAGAGGTTAAGGTTAAGAGGTTAAGAGGTTAAGAGGTTAAGGTTAAAGTTAAAGTTAAGGTTAAGGTTAAGAGGTTAACCCTACAACTCTGAGCGTCCGTTCCATCCACCGATAACGAGCTTCATTTTATCGTATTTATTGTGTCTCAGCCTCAGGCGTCTCGGCCGCGTTTAAACTAAACTAGTTCAACAGGACACGACAGCGGCGGCCATTTTGGCTCCAGACCAGACCATTTTGGTTCCCTGAAGCAGCAGCAGCTACTTGACTCTCGTCAACGTCACAACATCACAACATCACAACGTCACAACATCACAACATCACAACATCACAACGTTACAACACCACAGGACGTTCTGCTGCGTTCTACAGAAACACTCTTTTCTCATAGAGCTGTGATCCTGCTCTCCTTCCTCCCTGAGTGTCTGGGCCGGTGGAACAACAGCGTCCGGGGAGAAGGAGGAGGAGGAGGAGGAGGGGGAGGGGGAGGAAGAGGAGGAGGAGGAGGAGGAGGAGGGGGAGGAGGAGGAAGAGGAGGAGGAGGAGGAGGGCGTCAAGGAGACGGTGCTCAGGGATTACAGCGGCTCCAGAGTCGTGAGGCAACGCAGCACAAACACTGGTGTCGAGACGCATCTCGTCTCAGCAGGAAACGCCAGCTTCCTCTGATCTCAGGTCAGCTCTGTCCCTGCCGCCGGCCTGGGCCGGGATCTGGTTTCTCCTGGCTCTGTCCCTGCCGCCGGCCTGGGGGGGATCTGGTTTCTCCTGGGAGTTCCTCCTCAGTGTGTGTGAGGGTCAGAGGTCAGAGGTCAGAGGTCAGAGCTGATGTGAACATGGGTTCATACAGACACCTGAACCTTGAGCCTGGATGCTGCAGCAGCAAGAACACCAGAGACTGATCAAGTCCACATCTCTACTACTACTCTACTGTTTCTATTGTTTCTATCGTTTCTGTTTCTATTGTTTCTATCGTTTCTACCGTTTCTATCGTTTCTACTGTTTCTATTGTTTCTACCGTTTCTACCGTTTCTATCGTTTCTACCGTTTCTGTTTCTATTGTTTCTACTGTTTCTATTGTTTCTACCGTTTCTACCGTTTCTATCGTTTCTACCGTTTCTATCGTTTCTACTGTTTCTACTGTTTCTATCGTTTCTACTGTTTCTACCGTTTCTACCGTTTCTATTGTTTCTATTGTTTCTATCGTTCCTACCGTTTCTATCGTTTCTACCGTTTCTATCGTTTCTATCGTTTCTACCGTTTCTATCGTTTCTATTGTTTCTATCGTTTCTATTGTTTCTATCGTTTCTACCGTTTCTACCGTTCCTACCGTTTCTATCGTTTCTACCGTTTCTACCGTTCCTACCGTTCCCACCATTTCTACCGTTCCTACCGTTTCTATCGTTCCCACCATTTCTACCGTTCCTACCGTTTCTACCGTTCCTACCGTTTCTACCGTTCCCACCGTTCCTACCGTTTCTACCGTTCCTACCGTTTCTACCGTTTCTACCGTTTCTATCGTTTCTACTGTTTCTACTGTTTCTATCGTTTCTACTGTTTCTACCGTTTCTACCGTTTCTATCGTTTCTATTGTTTCTATCGTTCCTACCGTTTCTATCGTTTCTACCGTTTCTATCGTTCCTACCGTTTCTATCGTTTCTACCGTTTCTACCGTTTCTACCGTTTCTATCGTTTCTATTGTTTCTATCGTTTCTATCGTTTCTACCGTTTCTACCGTTCCTATCGTTTCTATCGTTCCCACCGTTTCTACCGTTCCTACCGTTCCCACCATTTCTACCGTTTCTACCGTTTCTACCGTTTCTACCGTTCCTACAGTTTCTATCGTTCCCACCGTTTCTACCGTTCCCACCATTTCTACCGTTTCTACCTTTCCTACCGTTTCTACCGTTTCTACCGTTCCTACCGTTTCTACCGTTCCCACCGTTTCTATCGTTTCTACCTTTCCTACCGTTTCTACCGTTTCTACCTTTCCTACCGTTTCTACCGTTCCTACCGTTTCTACCGTTTCTATCGTTTCTACCGTTTCTACCGTTTCTACCGTTCCTACCGTTTCTACCGTTCCCACCGTTTCTATCGTTTCTATTGTTTCTATCGTTTCTACCGTTCCTACCGTTTCTACCGTTCCCACCGTTTCCACCGTTTCTATCGTTTCTATCGTTTCTACCGTTCCTACCGTTCCTACCGTTTCTACCGTTTCTATCGTTCCTACCGTTTCTACCGTTCCCACCATTTCTACCGTTCCCACCATTTCTACCGTTTCTACCGTTTCTACCTTTCCTACCGTTTCTACCGTTTCTACCGTTTCTACCGTTTCTATCGTTCCCACCGTTTCTACCGTTCCCACCATTTCTACCGTTTCTACCTTTCCTACCGTTTCTACCTTTTCTACCGTTTCTACCGTTTCTACCTTTCCTACCGTTTCTACCGTTTCTACCTTTCCTACCGTTTCTACCGTTTCTACCGTTTCTACCGTTTCTATCGTTCCCACCGTTTCTACCATTTCTACCGTTTCTACTAGGGGTGTCACGATTCTCCAAATCCTCGATTCGATTTGATTTTCAATTGTAGGGTCACGATTCGATTCGATTCTCGATTTTTTTTTCTTTTTCTTACAGCACAGAGACCTATGTCATTTTCAGACTAGTCTAGTCTACGATCATTGGTTTTATTCATCAAATTTTGTACAGTAAATCTTATTTCAAAATATGGGCTACATATAAGTGATGCAATTTCCATAATGTATCACATTAGGCACTAATGGTCAAATCTAAGTAATTTATTTACAATATAAAGGTAACAAAATAATGAGAGGTCACAGAGGGTGCATGTCATCCTTTTGGTTACAGCAGTGTGCACTAGGCTACTTTTAAAATGACAATGTGCAACAAAACAAAATAAGAAATCATGATCCAGGAGCCAAAAAAGCCAAATATATTTATATCTATAATTTTATTTTCATTAATTCACTGTTGCGTCATTATTCTCCTGATGTCGGCTTAATGTAATGTAAAGGTGATCGCGCTGATACACGAGTGTGTGTATGTGACAGACTGTCACAGACAGCGTTGCTGCTGCTGCTGCGCTGCGATCAGGTTCTGATCAGACTGGCGGTGGCCCACAGACAGTGAATCAGTCCCGGATCCTCCGCCGTCACCAGATCCCCCGAAAACCCCCGCAAATAATACATCGACAAGAACTTCAGTAGCGAGTTGCACCTTTTCGTCGGCTTATTATTTGCGGCAGGTTTTTTAAAATCCTATAAAGTCAGTGCAACATGCGGCTCTCAGCGCTTGATGTTGTGTAAGTTGTGTCTCCCTCCTGTTTCCCAGGCAGGAGGGGGACAATAGTCCACCTACTGTAGGGCGGTAGAAAACGGTAGAAATAGTGAAATAACTTTTCTTTGAAAGAAATATGAGACGCGATCGATAGGTTTCATTTATCCATACAATATAAATAGCCAATGATATTGAGAGTTGCGCCGTGCCGAACCAATCGGCTGGAATAGAGCCATTTGTTTGGGTTGCTGCAGACGGGCAGATCAGCTGACACCGCCGGTAAAATAAAAAAGAAAGAGAGAATGAGTGTTGTCTCAAAAGAAAAAGTAAAAGAGAACTTGCCAGTGACTGAAAAGATGCGTGGTGCGCAATGGGGACACCAAGGGTTGGCGGCAGCGGCGGCGGCGGGGGGGTTGGGGGAGGTGAGGGGGGGATCGTCGATCCTCTATTTGACTTCGATGATCGAGACCATGACGTAATTTCGATCGATTTCGATAAAAAAATCGAAATCGTGACACCCCTAGTTTCTACCTTTCCTACCGTTTCTAAGTTTCCTACCGTTTCTACCGTTTCTACCTTTCCTACCGTTTCTAAGTTTCCTACCGTTTCTACCGTTTCTACCTTTCCTACCGTTTCTACCGTTTCTACCTTTCCTACCGTTTCTACCGTTTCTACCGTTCCTACCGTTTCTACCGTTTCTACCGTTTCTACCGTTCCTACCGTTTCTACCGTTTCTACCGTTTCTATCGTTCCCACCGTTTCTACCGTTCCCACCATTTCTACCGTTTCTACCTTTCCTACCGTTTCTACCTTTCCTACCGTTTCTACCGTTTCTACCGTTCCTACCGTTTCTACCTTTCCTACCGTTTCTACCGTTTCTACCTTTCCTACCGTTTCTACCGTTTCTACCGTTCCTACTGTTTCTACCGTTTCTATCGTTTCTACCGTTTCTACCGTTCCTACCGTTTCTACCGTTCCCACCGTTTCTATCGTTTCTATCGTTTCTACCGTTTCTACCGTTCCTACCGTTCCTACCGTTTCTACCGTTCCCACCGTTTCTATCGTTTCTATTGTTTCTATCGTTTCTACCGTTTCTACCGTTCCCACCGTTTCTATCGTTTCTATCGTTTCTACCATTCCTACCGTTCCTACCGTTTCTACCGTTTCTATCGTTCCTACCGTTTCTACCGTTTCTACCGTTCCCACCATTTCTACCGTTTCTACCGTTTCTACCGTTCCCACCATTTCTACCGTTTCTACCGTTTCTACCGTTCCTACCGTTCCTACCGTTCCTACCGTTTCTACCGTTTCTACCGTTTCTACCGTTCCCACCATTTCTACCGTTTCTACCGTTTCTACCGTTCCCACCATTTCTACCGTTTCCACCATTTCTACCGTTTCTACCGTTCCTACCGTTTCTATCGTTCCTACCGTTCCTACCGTTTCTACCGTTTCTACCGTTTCTACCGTTCCCACCGTTTCTATTGTTTCTATTGTTTCTATCGTTTCTACCGTTCCTACCGTTCCTACCGTTTCTACCGTTTCTACCGTTTCTACCGTTTCTACCGTTTCTACCGTTCCTACCGTTTCTACCGTTCCTACCGTTCCTACCGTTTCTACCGTTTCTACCGTTTCTACCGTTCCTACCGTTTCTACCGTTTCTACCGTTTCTACCGTTTCTACCGTTCCTACTGTTTCTACCGTTTCTACCGTTCCTACCGTTCCTACCGTTTCTACCGTTTCTACCGTTTCTACCGTTTCTACCGTTCCTACCGTTCCTACCGTTTCTACCGTTTCTACCGTTCCTACCGTTTCTACCGTTTCTACCGTTCCTACCGTTCCTACCGTTTCTACCGTTTCTATCGTTTCTACCGTTCCTACCGTTTCTACCGTTTCTACCGTTTCTACCGTTTCTACCGTTCCCACCGTTTCTATCGTTTCTACCTTTCCTACCGTTTCTACCGTTTCTACCTTTCCTACCGTTTCTACCGTTCCTACCGTTTCTACCGTTTCTATCGTTTCTACCGTTTCTACCGTTCCTACCGTTTCTACCGTTCCTACCGTTTCTACCGTTTCTATCGTTTCTACCGTTTCTACCGTTCCTACCGTTTCTACCGTTCCCACCGTTTCTACCGTTTCTACCGTTCCCACCGTTTCTACCGTTTCTACCTTTCCTACCGTTTCTACCGTTTCTACCGTTCCTACCGTTTCTACCGTTTCTATCGTTTCTACCGTTTCTACCGTTCCTACCGTTTCTACCGTTCCCACCGTTTCCACCGTTTCTATCGTTTCTACCGTTCCTACCGTTCCTACCGTTTCTACCGTTTCTATCGTTTCTACCTTTCCTACCGTTTCTACCGTTTCTACCTTTCCTACCGTTTCTACCGTTTCTACCGTTCCTACCGTTTCTACCGTTTCTACCGTTTCTACCGTTTCTACCGTTCCTACCGTTTCTACCGTTCCTACCGTTCCTACCGTTTCTACCGTTTCTACCGTTTCTACCGTTCCTACCGTTTCTACCGTTCCTACCGTTTCTACCGTTTCTATCGTTCCTACCGTTTCTACCGTTTCTACCGTTTCTACCGTTTCTATCGTTCCTACCGTTTCTACCGTTTCTATCGTTCCCACCGTTTCTATCGTTCCTACCGTTCCTACCGTTTCTACCGTTTCTACCGTTTCTACCGTTTCTACCGTTCCTACCGTTTCTACCGTTCCCACCGTTTCTATCGTTTCTACCTTTCCTACCGTTTCTACCGTTTCTACCTTTCCTACCGTTTCTACCGTTTCTACCGTTCCTACCGTTTCTACCGTTTCTATCGTTTCTACCGTTTCTACCGTTTCTACCGTTCCTACCGTTTCTACCGTTTCTACCGTTCCTACCGTTTCTACCGTTTCTACCGTTCCTACCGTTTCTACCGTTTCTACCGTTTCTACCGTTTCTACCGTTCCTACCGTTTCTACCGTTCCCACCGTTTCTATCGTTTCTATTGTTTCTATCGTTTCTACCGTTTCTACCGTTCCTACCGTTTCTACCGTTCCCACCGTTTCCACCGTTTCTATCGTTTCTACCGTTCCTACCGTTCCTACCGTTTCTACCGTTTCTATCGTTCCTACCGTTCCTACCGTTTCTACCGTTTCTACCGTTTCTACCGTTCCCACCGTTTCTATTGTTTCTATCGTTTCTATCGTTCCTACCGTTTCTACCGTTTCTACCGTTTCTACCGTTTCTACCGTTTCTACCGTTTCCATGGTTTCTACTAGCAGTCCAACAGCTGTGATGTCATCGTGACTCTGGGTTCTTCTGCAGTCTCCGTCTCCGTGACGACAGTCAGCTTCAGTGTGTTTGAACACTGAAGGTGTTTTCAAGGTGAGAATGTCTACACACACGCGCACACACACACACACACACACACACACACACACACACACACACACACACACACACACACACACACACACACACACACACACACACACACACAGCTCTGCACCAGAAGAGATGTTAATTATGCTAATGTATCCCAATTAAGCCTGGTCTCTATGGAGACGGAACTTCAAAGGTTTTTTGGAGCACGATGTCACATCGGTTACGGGTGCAGCTCAGAGCCACCGAGCCTCAGGCAGCCAGGTCCAGAACCAGGACCAGGACCAGGACCAGAACCAGAACCAGAACCAGGACCAGGACCAGGACCAGGACCAGGACCAGGTCTAGAACCAGGACCAGGACCAGGACCAGAACCAGAACCAGGACCAGAACCAGGACCAGGACCAGGACCAGGACCAGGACCAGGTCTAGAACCAGGACCAGGACCAGGACCAGAACCAGAACCAGGACCAGAACCAGGACCAGGACCAGGACCAGGACCGCCCAGTCACAGAAACCTCTTTTCCACCAAGAAGAACCTGATCATGACTCCTGGTCCTGACAAATCTGGAACCAGAACCAGCAGAACCCGCCAGGTGTTCCTTCACCTGTCACACACAGATGCTAATAGTGAATCAGAGCTGCGTCTCTGAGGAGACACTTAACATCTGGATTAGATGTTCATCAGCTCTGTCTCTGATGCAGATGTTACACACACACACACACACACACACACACACACACACACACACACACACACACACACAGTTGTTTACATCACAATACAAGGTTCATTACTCAGATGTTTCCTCAGCTCAGTCTCCTGTGGTTTATGTTCCTGTGTGTGTTTAATCACCTCCTAGTTGAACTGTAATGTTAAACAGTCAAGTTTTATGACATTAAAGGTATAGTACGTAGGAATCCCCCCATCTAGCGCTGCAGTTGTGTATCTGAACGTATTCTTGACATCGACATCGACAGCAGAAGAGACAGAGTGAGGACATTGTTGTTTCTGTTATTAATCTAACAGACCCCCCCCCTCTCAGCTCGTTAACGAGGTGAAACGTTCCCAGAACAAACCAACGGGAGGAAAACGCTGCAGCTCCGTCTGAACCTGGTCCAGAGGGAGACGGAGGAGGAGCTGACATCATCGCCTCCTCCTCCAGAGTCTCTTCCTGCTGTTTGATTACATAATCAGTCGTCATGGATACGTGACACTGCAGAGATTTTCAAAATAAAGCTGTTCACATCAAAAAAAGAAAGAAATCAGAAGGAGAGAGGGAGGAGAGTGGTTTGAGTTTTCTCCCCCGGGATGAGGACGGAGGTTGCCCGCCCCATGAGCTCAGCTGACGCTGCAGCCAATAGGAAGACAACAGGTGTTATCTGATGAGCTGACACCAGACTGGGAGCTGAAGTAACACGGCTTTTAGCTGCTTAGCTTTAGCCCTGCGCTGCCGGTTGCCACGAAATGCATTCTGGGAAACAAAGATCCTGGATGAACAAGAGGGTTCACTCTGTTCACTCTGCTGTGGAACAAACGGCCCGGGGGCTGAGACAGAGTGAAGCCTCCTGTCGTCCAGAGACGCATGCACACGGCGAGACGTCGAGGAGGAGGAGGAGGAGGAGGAGGAGGAAGAGGAGGAAGAGGAGGAGGAAGAGGAGGAAGAAGAGGAGGAGGAGGAAGAGGAGGAGGAGGAGGAGGAAGTGGAGGAAGAGGAAGAGGAGATTAGAGCGTTTTCCTCTGAGCTTCATCCATCAACACAATCTGCAGCTTTGAAGAGAGAAGATGAGACAGAACTGTGTGTGTGTGTGTGTGTGTGTGTGTGTGTGTGTGTGTGTGTGTGTGTGTGTGTGTGTGTGTGTGTGTGTGTGTGTGTGTGTGTGTGTGTGTGTGTGTGTGTCAGTCAAGCAAAGCGGCTCCAAAAACCGACCGACACGGCAGAAAATCAGAGCGACAGCAACACGAGAGGTGACGGGAGTGTGTGTGTGTGTGTGTGTGTGTGTGTGTCTGTGTGTGTGTGTGTGTGTGTGTGTGTGTGTGTGTGTGTGTGTGTGTGTGTGTGTGTGTGTGTGTCTGTGTGTGTGTGTGTGTGTGTGATGCTGTTGGCAAAGTGTCGTCACCGTGTCCTCATGTGTCTCTCACACACACACACACCTGTCAGCACATCACACACACAGAGAGTGTGTGGTAACACACACAGCGTTGCCATGGAGGGAGGTTTTCTTTGCTGCCATGACAACAGAGTTCTCTGTGGTCGCCCCTAACGACAGATGAATGGACCAGACGACGGCTGCTGCAGCGACGGCGCCTGACGTGTGATGACGCTGCTCGCCGTCACTGCGCTCGTGACCACGCGTAAACATTCATGCGTTTTGTAGCGAACGCTCGCTTTAACGCTCGCATGAAGCTGATTGAACACTTTGGTGGCGCTCACGCGTACGTGGAAACGACGTGCGCTGCCACGGCGTGGTGCACGCCATCCCTGCACCAGAGTCCCCGGGTCACGCTGCTGCTCCCAGCGGGTCGCTCCGTCCCGGACCGGGGAGCGCCGCCGCCGCCGCCGCCGCCTGAGCTGCAGCGTGACCCGGGGACTCTGGTGCAGGGATGGCGTGCACCAGAGTCTCCTCACTCTCCGTGTAGCGAGCGTGGCGCCCGCAGATCAACTTCCTGCTGCAGCAACACAATCTGCGACCGCACGTGTGTGTGAACGCGGAACATAACAGTGACTGTCAGACGTGCACGCGCCGCTTCACACGTAGCAGCTTCCTGTCACACGTGAAATAGAACCTGCACGTAACAACACACGTGTAACAATGTAACCATGCGTGCACACATGTCGCTGCACGTCTTTCCAGTTGTTTTGACACTGATTTCACTTCATAGCGTGTGTGCGTGCGTGCGTGCGTGCGTGCGTGTGTGCGTGCGTGCGTGCGTGTGCGCTACCTTCAGCCTCTCTGAGACTCCGTCGGTGAAGCTGATGGTGAACTCCTCCACCTTGGGAACCTTCATCCTCTTCTTCTCCGTCTGGAACTCCGTGCGGGTTTTCACCACCACCTGACAGAGAGGAGGAGGAGGAGGAGGAGGTTACCACGGTTACCGATGATGCTGACTGGTTCTTGTCCTGTCGCCATGACGCTCTGTAACATCATAAAGTCAAGCCAGTGAAGGAGAGAGACGCTCATTATCCACAGGTTTCCCAACGTCATCTATGGTCAAAACGGATCAATCAGTTCAGATCGATGACATCGGATCGATCAGTTGGGATCGATCAGCTGGGATCGATCAGCTGGGATCGATCAGCTGGGATCGTTCAGCTGGGATCGATCAGCTGGGATCGTTCAGCTGGGATCGATCAGCTGGGATCGATCAGCTGGGATCGATCAGCTGGGATCGATCAGCTGGGATCGATCAGCTGGGATCGATCAGCTGGGATCGATCAGCTGGGATCGTTCAGCTGGGATCGATCAGCTGGGATCGTTCAGCTGGGATCGTTCAGCTGGGATCGATCAGCTGGGATCGATCAGCTGGGATCGTTCAGCTGGGATCGATCAGCTGGGATCGTTCAGCTGGGATCGATCAGCTGGGATCGTTCAGCTGGGATCGTTCAGCTGGGATCGTTCAGCTGGGATCGTTCAGCTGGGATCGATCAGCTGGGATCGATCAGCTGGGATCGATCAGCTGGGATCGTTCAGCTGGGATCGATCAGCTGGGATCGATCAGCTGGGATCGTTCAGCTGGGATCGTTCAGCTGGGATCGTTCAGCTGGGATCGTTCAGCTGGGATCGTTCAGCTGGGATCGATCAACTCAGATCGTTCAGCTCGGAGCAGGATCCTGATCCTGATCCGCAGAGGGAATAAATGAAGTCTCTGTCGTCTCCATCCATTCATTGTAATGATGTGTGTTAATCAGTGCAGCTCCGTCTCAACCCCATAGAAACACCAATCAGCTCTGTGCCACCATGGTAACTGGATTAACATGCGCTTACTATGGGATGTCGAGATGATAAATGACAGGCTGCCCTGGTTGGAACCCCATTCTGTCTCCTAATCTCAGCTGCAAAACAACAGGAGGACACGGCTGCAGACGGCGCCTTTCTATGTTCTCCTCTCACCCCCCATAAAGGTTCCATGTTCTCCTCTCACCCCCCATAAAGGTTCCATGTTCTCCTCTCACCCCCCCAAAAAGGTTCCATGTTCTCCTCTCACCCCCCATAAAGGTTCCATGTTCTCCTCTCACCCCCCCAAAAAGGTTCTATGTTCTCCTCTCACCCCCCATAAAGGTTCCATGTTCTCCTCTCACCCCCCATAAAGGTTCCATGTTCTCCTCTCACCCCCCCAAAAAGGTTCCATGTTCTCCTCTCACCCCCCATAAAGGTTCCATGTTCTCCTCTCACCCCCCCAAAAAGGTTCCATGTTCTCCTCTTGCCCCTCTTACCCCCCAAAAAGGTTCTAGGTTCTCCTCTCACCCCCCAAAAAGGTTCCATGTTCTCCTCTCACCCCCCAAAAAGGTTCCATGTTCTCCTCTTGCCCCCCAAAAAGGTTCTATGTTCTCTTCTTGCCCCTCTTACCCCCCAAAAAGGTTCTATGTTCTCCTCTCACCCCCCCAAAAAGGTTCCATGTTCTCCTCTTGCCCCTCTTACCCCCCAAAAAGGTTCCATGTTCTCCTCTCACCCCCCCAAAAAGGTTCCATGTTCTCCTCTCACCCCCCCAAAAAGGTTCCATGTTCTCCTCTTGCCCCTCTTACCCCCCAAAAAGGTTCTAGGTTCTCCTCTCACCCCCCCCAAAAAGGTTCCATGTTCTCCTCTCTCACCCCCCCCCAAAAAGGTTCCATGTTCTCCTCTCACCCCCCCAAAAAGGTTCCATGTTCTCCTCTGGGAAAAGGTTCTATGTTCTCTCTCTCACCCCCCCAAAAAGGTTCCATGTTCTCCTCTCCCCCCCCCCCAAAAGGTTCTATGTTCTCCTCTCACCCCCCCAAAAAGGTTCCATGTTCTCCTCTTACCCCCCCCCAAAAAGGTTCTATGTTCTCCTCTCACCCCCCCAAAAAGGTTCCATGTTCTCCTCTTACCCCCCCCCCAAAAAGGTTCTAGGTTCTCCTCTCACCCCCCCCAAAAAGGTTCCATGTTCTCCTCTCACCCCCCCAAAAAGGTTCCATGTTCTCCTCTCACCCCCCCAAAAAGGTTCCATGTTCTCCTCTTGCCCCCCCAAAAAGGTTCTATGTTCTCCTCTTGCCCCTCTTACCCCCCAAAAAGGTTCCATGTTCTCCTCTCACCCCCCCAAAAAGGTTCTATGTTCTCCTCTCACCCCCCCCAAAAAGGTTCCATGTTCTCCTCTCACCCCCCCCAAAAAGGTTCCATGTTCTCCTCTTACCCCCCCAAAAAGGTTCTATGTTCTCCTCGTACCCCCACAAAAAGGTTCCATGTTCTCCTCTACCCCCCCCCCCCCAAAAAGGTTCTATGTTCTCCTCTGGGATCCCCCACAAAAAGGTTCTATGTTCTCCTCTCACCCCCCCAAAAAGGTTCTATGTTCTCCTCTTACCCCCCCAAAAAGGTTCCATGTTCTCCTCTTACCTCCCCAAAAAGGTTCCATGTTCTCCTCTTACCCCCCCAAAAAGGTTCTATGTTCTCCTCTTACCTCCCCAAAAAGGTTCTATGTTCTCCTCTTACCTCCCCAAAAAGGTTCTATGTTCTCCTCTCACCCCCCCAAAAAGGTTCCATGTTCTCCTCTTACCCCCCCCAAAAAGGTTCCATGTTCTCCTCTTACCCCCCCCAAAAAGGTTCTATGTTCTCCTCTCACCCCCCCAAAAAGGTTCCATGTTCTCCTCTCACCCCCCCAAAAAGGTTCTATGTTCTCCTCTCACCCCCCCAAAAAGGTTCCATGTTCTCCTCTCACCCCCCAAAAAGGTTCCATGTTCTCCTCTTACCCCCCCCCCAAAAAGGTTCTATGTTCTCCTCTCACCCCCCCAAAAAGGTTCCATGTTCTCCTCTTACCCCCCCCCCCCAAAAAGGTTCTATGTTCTCCTCTCACCCCCCAAAAAGGTTCCATGTTCTCCTCTCACCCCCCAAAAAGGTTCTATGTTCTCCTCTCACCCCCCAAAAAGGTTCTATGTTCTCCTCTTACCCCCACAAAAAGGTTCCATGTTCTCCTCTCGCCCCCCCAAAAAGGTTCTATGTTCTCCTCTTAGCAAAAAGGTTCTATGTTCTCCTCTTACCCCCACAAAAAGGTTCCATGTTCTCCTCTCGCCCCCCCAAAAAGGTTCTATGTTCTCCTCTTACCCCCCCGCAAAAAGGTTCTATGTTCTCCTCTTACCCCCACAAAAAGGTTCCATGTTCTCCTCTCGCCCCCCCAAAAAGGTTCTATGTTCTCCTCTTACCCCCCCGCAAAAAGGTTCTATGTTCTCCTCTTACCCCCACAAAAAGGTTCTATGTTCTCCTCTTACCTCCCCAAAAAGGTTCTATGTTCTCCTCTTACCCCCACAAAAAGGTTCTATGTTCTCCTCTTACCCCCCCAAAAAGGTTCTATGTTCTCCTCTCACCCCCCCAAAAAGGTTCTATGTTCTCCTCTCACCCCCCAAAAAGGTTCCATGTTCTCCTCTCGCCCCCAATAAGGTTCTATGTTCTCCTCTTGCCCCCCCAAAAAGGTTCTATGTTCTCCTCTCACCCCCCCAAAAAGGTTCCATGTTCTCCTCTTGCCCCCCCAAAAAGGTTCTATGTTCTCCTCTTACCCCCGCAAAAAGGTTCTATGTTCTCCTCTTACCCCCCCCAAAAGGTTCTATGTTCTCCTCTCACCCCCCAAAAAGGTTCTATGTTCTCCTCTCACCCCCCATAAAGGTTCCATGTTCTCCTCTCACCCCCCATAAAGGTTCCATGTTCTCCTCTCACCCCCCAAAAAGGTTCCATGTTCTCCTCTCACCCCCCATAAAGGTTCCATGTTCTCCTCTCACCCCCCCAAAAAGGTTCTATGTTCTCCTCTCACCCCCCATAAAGGTTCCATGTTCTCCTCTCACCCCCCATAAAGGTTCCATGTTCTCCTCTCACCCCCCAAAAAGGTTCCATGTTCTCCTCTCACCCCCCATAAAGGTTCCATGTTCTCCTCTCACCCCCAAAAAGGTTCCATGTTCTCCTCTTGCCCCTCTTACCCCCCAAAAAGGTTCTAGGTTCTCCTCTCACCCCCCCAAAAAGGTTCCATGTTCTCCTCTCACCCCCCCAAAAAGGTTCCATGTTCTCCTCTTGCCCCCCCAAAAAGGTTCTATGTTCTCCTCTTGCCCCTCTTACCCCCCAAAAAGGTTCTAGGTTCTCCTCTCACCCCCCCAAAAAGGTTCCATGTTCTCCTCTTGCCCCTCTTACCCCCCAAAAAGGTTCCATGTTCTCCTCTCACCCCCCCCAAAAAGGTTCCATGTTCTCCTCTCACCCCCCCAAAAAGGTTCCATGTTCTCCTCTTGCCCCTCTTACCCCCCAAAAAGGTTCTAGGTTCTCCTCTCACCCCCCCCAAAAAGGTTCCATGTTCTCCTCTCACCCCCCCCAAAAAGGTTCCATGTTCTCCTCTCGCCCCCCCAAAAAGGTTCCATGTTCTCCTCTCGCCCCCCAAAAAGGTTCTATGTTCTCCTCTTACCCCCCCAAAAAGGTTCCATGTTCTCCTCTCGCCCCCCCAAAAAGGTTCTATGTTCTCCTCTCACCCCCCAAAAAGGTTCCATGTTCTCCTCTTACCCCCCCCCCAAAAAGGTTTTTTTTTCTCCTCTCACCCCCCAAAAAGGTTCCATGTTCTCCTCTTACCCCCCCAAAAAGGTTCCATGTTCTCCTCTCACCCCCCCAAAAAGGTTCCATGTTCTCCTCTTACCCCCCCAAAAAGGTTCCATGTTCTCCTCTCACCCCCCCAAAAAGGTTCCATGTTCTCCTCTTACCCCCACAAAAAGGTTCTATGTTCTCCTCTTGCCCCTCTTACCCCCAAAAAGGTTCCATGTTCTCCTCTCACCCCCCAAAAAGGTTCCATGTTCTCCTCTTACCCCCCCAAAAAGGTTCCATGTTCTCCTCTCACCCCCCCAAAAAGGTTCCATGTTCTCCTCTTACCCCCCCAAAAAGGTTCTATGTTCTCCTCTTACCTCCCCAAAAAGGTTCCATGTTCTCCTCTTACCCCCCCCAAAAAGGTTCTATGTTCTCCTCTCACCCCCCCCCAAAAAGGTTCCATGTTCTCCTCTCACCCCCCAAAAAGGTTCTATGTTCTCCTCTCACCCCCCAAAAAGGTTCCATGTTCTCCTCTTACCCCCCCCCCAAAAAGGTTCCATGTTCTCCTCTTACCCCCCCCCCAAAAAGGTTCTATGTTCTCCTCTCACCCCCCAAAAAAGGTTCCATGTTCTCCTCTTACCCCCCAAAAAAGGTTCTATGTTCTCCTCTTACCCCACAAAAAAGGTTCCATGTTCTCCTCTTACCCCCCAAAAAAGGTTCCATGTTCTCCTCTTACCCCCCAAAAAAGGTTCCATGTTCTCCTCTTACCCCCCAAAAAGGTTCCATGTTCTCCTCTAACCCCCCCAAAAAGGTTCTATGTTCTCCTCTCACCCCCCAAAAAGGTTCTATGTTCTCCTCTCACCCCCCAAAAAGGTTCTATGTTCTCCTCTTTCCCCCCCCCAAAAAGGTTCTATGTTCTCCTCTCACCCCCCAAAAAGGTTCCATGTTCTCCTCTTACCCCCCAAAAAAGGTTCTATGTTCTCCTCTCACCCCCCAAAAAGGTTCCATGTTCTCCTCTCACCCCCCAAAAAGGTTCTATGTTCTCCTCTCACCCCCCAAAAAGGTTCTATGTTCTCCTCTTACCCCCACAAAAAGGTTCCATGTTCTCCTCTCGCCCCCCCAAAAAGGTTCTATGTTCTCCTCTTACCCCCCCGCAAAAAGGTTCTATGTTCTCCTCTTACCCCCACAAAAAGGTTCTATGTTCTCCTCTCCCCCCAAAAAGGTTCCATGTTCTCCTCTTACCCCCCCAAAAAGGTTCTATGTTCTCCTCTTACCCCCACAAAAAGGTTCCATGTTCTCCTCTTGCCCCCCCAAAAAGGTTCTATGTTCTCCTCTTACCCCCCAAAAAAGGTTCTATGTTCTCCTCTTACCCCACAAAAAAGGTTCCATGTTCTCCTCTTACCCCCCCAAAAAGGTTCTATGTTCTCCTCTTACCCCCACAAAAAGGTTCTATGTTCTCCTCTTACCTCCCCAAAAAGGTTCCATGTTCTCCTCTCACCCCCCCAAAAAGGTTCTTTGTTCTCCTCTCACCCCCCAAAAAGGTTCCATGTTCTCCTCTCGCCCCCCCAAAAAGGTTCTATGTTCTCCTCTTGCCCCCCCAAAAAGGTTCCATGTTCTCCTCTTACCCCCCAAAAAAGGTTCCATGTTCTCCTCTTGCCCCCCCAAAAAGGTTCTATGTTCTCCTCTTACCCCCGCAAAAAGGTTCTATGTTCTCCTCTTACCCCCCCCAAAAGGTTCTATGTTCTCCTCTTACCCCCGCAAAAAGGTTCTATGTTCTCCTCTTACCCCCTCAAGTGTAGTGAACATAGAACCTTTTTTTTATCAGGGAACATATAGACCCTCTATTTTTAGTAAGCGGGGAACATAGAACCTTTTTCTATTAAGCGGAGAACATAGAACCCTTTTTTAGTAAGCAGAGAACATAGAACCTTTTTTTATTAAGCGGGGAACATAGAACCCTTTTTTAGTAAGCGGAGAACATAGAACGTTTTTTAGTAAGCGGAGAACATAGAACGTTTTTTAGTAAGCGGAGAACATAGAACGTTTTTTAGTAAGCGGAGAACATAGAACGTTTTTTAGTAAGCGGAGAACATAGAACGTTTTTTAGTAAGCGGAGAACATAGAACCTTTTTTTAGTAAGCGGAGAACATAGAACCTTTTTTAGTAAGCGGAGAACATAGAACGTTTTTTAGTAAGCAGGGAACATAGAACCTTTTTTAGTAAGCGGAGAACATAGAACCCTTTATTAGTAAGTGGGGAACATAGAACCTTTTTTAGTAAGCGGAGAACATAGAACCTTTTTTTAGTAAGCGGAGAACATAGAACCTTTTTTTAGTAAGCGGAGAACATAGAACCTTTTTTAGTAAGCGGGGAACATAGAACCTTTTTTAGTAAGTGGGGAACATAGAACCTTTTTTAGTAAGCAGAGAACATAGAACCTTTTTTAGTAAATGGGGAACATAGAACCTTTTTTAGTAAGCAGAGAACATAGAACCTTTTTTAGTAAGTGGGGAACATAGAACCTTTTTTAGTAAGCAGAGAACATAGAACCTTTTTTAGTAAATGGGGAACATAGAACCTTTTTTAGTAAGCAGAGAACATAGAACCTTTTTTAGTAAGCAGAGAACATAGAACCTTTTTTAGTAAGTGGGGAACATAGAACCTTTTTTAGTAAGCAGAGAACATAGAACCTTTTTTAGTAAGTGGGGAACATAGAACCTTTTTTAGTAAGCAGAGAACATAGAACCTTTTTTAGTAAATGGGGAACATAGAACCTTTTTTAGTAAGCAGAGAACATAGAACCTTTTTTAGTAAGTGGGGAACATAGAACCTTTTTTAGTAAGCAGAGAACATAGAACCTTTTTTAGTAAGTGGGGAACATAGAACCTTTTTTAGTAAGAGGGGAACATAGAACCTTTTTTAGTAAGTGGGGAACAAAGAACCTTTTTTAGTAAGAGGGGAACATAGAACCTTTTTTAGTAAGTGGGGAACATAGAACCTTTTTTAGTAAGCGGGGAACATAGAACCTTTTTTTAATCAGGGAACATAGAACCTTTTTTAGTAAGCGGGGAACATAGAACCTTTTTTAGTAAGCGGGGAACATAGAACCTTTTTTATTAAGTGGGGAACATAGAACCTTTTTTAGTAAGCGGGGAACATAGAACCTTTTTTAGTAAGCGGGGAACATAGAACCTTTTTTAGTAAGCAGAGAACATAGAACCTTTTTTAGTAAGCGGGGAACATAGAACCTTTTTTAGTAAGCAGAGAACATAGAACCCTTTTTAGTAAGCGGGGAACATAGAACCTTTTTTAGTAAGCAGAGAACATAGAACCTTTTTTAGTAAGCAGAGAACATAGAACCTTTTTTAGTAAGTGGGGAACATAGAACCTTTTTTAGTAAGCAGAGAACATAGAACCTTTTTTAGTAAGTGGGGAACATAGAACCTTTTTTAGTAAGCAGAGAACATAGAACCTTTTTTAGTACATGGGGAACATAGAACCTTTTTTAGTACATGGGGAACATAGAACCTTTTTTTAGTAAATGGGGAACATAGAACCTTTTTTTAAGTAAGCAGCGAACATAGAACCTTTTTTTAAGTAAATGGGTAACATAGAACCTTTTTTAGTACATGGGGAACATAGAACCTTTTTTTAAGTAAGCAGGGAACATAGAACCTTTTTTTATTAAGCGGGGAACATAGAACCTTTTTTTATTAAGCGGGGAACATAGAACCTTTTTTAGTAAGCAGAGAACATAGAACCTTTTTCTATTAAGCGGAGAACATAGAACCCTTTTTTAGTAAGCAGAGAACATAGAACCTTTTTTAGTAAGCAGAGAACATAGAACCTTTTTTAGTAAGCAGAGAACATAGAACCTTTTTTAGTAAGTGGGGAACATAGAACCTTTTTTAGTAAGCAGAGAACATAGAACCTTTTTTAGTAAGTGGGGAACATAGAACCTTTTTTAGTAAGAGGGGAACATAGAACCTTTTTTAGTAAGTGGGGAACATAGAACCTTTTTTAGTAAGAGGGGAACATAGAACCTTTTTTAGTAAGTGGGGAACATAGAACCTTTTTTAGTAAGCGGGGAACATAGAACCTTTTTTTAATCAGGGAACATAGAACCTTTTTTAGTAAGCAGGGAACATAGAACCTTTTTTAGTAAGCGGGGAACATAGAACCTTTTTTATTAAGTGGGGAACATAGATTCTTTTTTAGTAAGCGGGGAACATAGAACCTTTTTTAGTAAGCGGGGAACATAGAACCTTTTTTAGTAAGCAGAGAACATAGAACCTTTTTTAGTAAGCGGGGAACATAGAACCTTTTTTAGTAAGCAGAGAACATAGAACCTTTTTTAGTAAGCAGAGAACATAGAACCTTTTTTAGTAAGCGGGGAACATAGAACCCTTTTTAGTAAGCGGGGAACATAGAACCTTTTTTAGTAAGCAGAGAACATAGAACCTTTTTTAGTAAGCAGAGAACATAGAACCTTTTTTAGTAAGTGGGGAACATAGAACCTTTTTTAGTAAGCAGAGAACATAGAACCTTTTTTAGTAAGTGGGGAACATAGAACCTTTTTTAGTAAGCAGAGAACATAGAACCTTTTTTAGTAAATGGGGAACATAGAACCTTTTTTAGTAAGCAGAGAACATAGAACCTTTTTTAGTAAGTGGGAAACATAGAACCTTTTTTAGTAAGCAGAGAACATAGAACCTTTTTTAGTAAGTGGGGAACATAGAACCTTTTTTAGTAAGAGGGGAACATAGAACCTTTTTTAGTAAGTGGGGAACATAGAACCTTTTTTAGTAAGCGGGGAACATAGAACCTTTTTTTAATCAGGGAACATAGAACCTTTTTTAGTAAGCGGGGAACATAGAACCTTTTTTATTAAGCGGGGAACATAGAACCTTTTTTATTAAGCGGGGAACATAGAACCTTTTTTATTAAGTGGGGAACATAGAACCTTTTTTTAATCAGGGAACATAGAACCTTTTTTACAGTGACCGGCGAACACAGAACCTTTCTTTTAGTAAGTGGGGAACATAGAACCTTGTTTCTGGTGAGTGGAGAACATCGGGAACATTGGGATACCTCCCCCCCCCCCCCCCCCCCTCCTCTCACCTTGTCCGGCGCGTGGCCCTGCAGGCTGCACACGTCCAGCGGCGTGATGAGGGGAACCGTCTGGAAGCCGTCCTCCACGCTCACCGCCTTGGCGCCTTTGTCCTGGAGGTTACTCCCCAGCTTCACCATGGTTACGCTCCTTTATCCCTGTGTCTCCCGGAGGATCCTGAACGCACCAGATGGTTGTTGTTGTTGTTGTTGTTGTTGCTGGTGCAGCTGTTTGTTTGTTTTACCTGCACAGGTCAATGTGACCGGACACACACAGATTGATCAGACAGAGGCTGATCATCAGACTGATCACAGATCGATCAGATCGATCACAGGAGAAAAACCGTCAAAAATTAAATAAATAAATAAATAAAAACAAAAAGCAAAAAGCGGATCGATCGGAACCAATCAGAGAAAATCAGAAATCACGTTCACGTTCAATCAGAGATGAATGAGAGAGAAGAGAGAGAGAGCGGCTCCTTACGGCGGAGCGGCGTCTGCAGGAGGAGCAGGAGGAGGAGGAGGAGCAGGAGGAGGTGATGATGATGCTGGTCCTGGTCCTGGTCCTGGTCCTGGTCCTGGTCCTGGTCCTGGTCCTGGTCCTGGTCTGGTGCTGCGGCCGGACCCCCTGCGTGTGTCTGAGTCCTGATCCAGCAGACCGTGAGCTGCCGTCGCCGCTGTGATCCGGAGGAGGAGCCGGAGGAGGAGGAGGGAGGGAGGGAGGGAGGAGGAGGGGAGGAGGAGGAGGAGGGGTCGCTTGTTTGGCCAAAGAGGAACAGAATTAATGCTGCGTTTGCGGACGCCTCGTAAACTCCGCTACAGTGTGTTGTTGTGTTTGAGACTGATGAGGAGTCGGAGCAGGAAGTGGGAGGAGCTTCTCCACCTCCAATCAATAACTAATCATCAATTAGCCAGTTGTCTTCACAAATAGTATTGATTTTATATCAGTGCTCACAGTTTTACTGAGAAGAGAAAACGCTGATGCATTTCTATGACGTTATAAATATTAGGAGTCTGGTTTGTCCCAGGGTCCCTGAAGGCAGCACAACATGTGGAGCTCGCCCTGGTTGTTGTGGTCGCGCAGCGCCACCTGGCGGTCGGAGCAGCGACACGCAGACAGACGGAGGGTGTTCCTGTAGGTTCACCCTGACTGAAGGTGCAGACCGTTACTCCAGACCACGTGGACGTCCACAGGCCGCGTGGACGTCCACAGACCGCGTGGACGTCCACAGACCGCGTGGACGTCCACAGACCGCGTGGACGTCCACAGACCGCGTGAACGTCCACAGACCGCGTGGACGTCCACAGACCGCGTGAACGTCCACAGACCGCGTGAACGTCCACAGACCGCGTGAACGTCCACAGACCGCGTGAACGTCCACAGACCGCGTGGACGTCCACAGACCGCCGAACAAGGTCTATTTGTCGTCCAAATGAGGTCATTATAGATGTCTAGTGAACGTCCACAGGAGGCCATATAATAATATAATAATCATATGAGGGCTATTTGACGTCCAAATATGGTCGTTGTGACGTCTTTTTTACGTCAAATTATAACTCGGACTTTTTTCCCCTTTACTGGTTTAGTTCCTGTGCATAATATATAATATATATATATATAACCTTCTGGACATGTTTCTACAGTCACAACAATAAATCACAATCCAATCCTGACGTTTTGTCGTCCATTTTTAATTGCAAACATCAATTACAACAGCAGCAGTAGAAAATATAATATAATAACATTTACTATTTAAAAAAAACACACAAACACAGAACAGCAACTGTAGCCTAGAACATGTAAAAAACTAGTATTCTGGAGCGGCTGTGAAGCCCCCCCCCCCCCTCTGTGGGGCATTCAGGTGTTCTGCTGCATGGATCCTATCACCCCCCCACCCCCACCCCCTCCTTCGTGGGGCATTCAGGTGTTCTGCTGCATGGCTCCTATCAGCCCCCCCTGTGGGGCATTCAGGTGTTCTGCTGCATGGCTCCTATCAGTTCCTCTGTGGCTCCATCTGCAAGTAGATCAAGACAAGCGATAAGAAATATGCACAGGCATCAGCTCCTGCACCAAGTTTTAACTGTGCATTGTCCCTTTTTAAATAAAATTGAATTGAAGTCTGCACATCTGGAGCAGAAACGTTGCTCTGCATCAACAACCGTCTGCTGTTGTTACGGTCGGATTTAAATGTCAACGGAGAAGGAAATGTTTTCATGTTGGATCAAACCTTTCTTCCCTTCAACAACCAGGCCTGTTCAATTCACTGGGGCCAGATTTTAAGCCGAGACCTCCAGCTGGGCCGGTCAATCAGGAGCAGCTCGTTACAAATGAGGGGTGTTTTTAAAATCAAATCAACTTTATTTATAAAAAGGCACATGACAAAGTATGTTTTAGAAACGACAGAACTCTGGACAGATTTGTGCCACATTAGTTTTAGAGTCCATCAGTGCTACAGACTGAACATAGTGGTCTGAAGGTGACTCACCTGGCCTTGGTGTGTGATGGGGGGGGGGGGGCGGCCTGGGGCCATGTCCTGAAACATGGCTGTTGCTGCCAGATCAGAGGCCAAACCTGGAACTGGACCTGTATTGGACACATTGTTGCCTTGGTTTCTGGAGTTCCATTCAAACTGTAATCACTTTAATCAGTTTTATAACGGACACAATGTTGCATCTCATTTTGTTTCTTTACCTGGAGCGACGGCCGACGATGACACCACCTTCAGCTGCAGGTCCAGATCCTGAACAACACAATGTCCTTTAGTTTCACAAGGTCTGATAAAACAGCAAAGTCATGAGATGAACACACACTGGGCTTCAACGTGAAATAGTTGAAATGTAAACTAAAAGGTGAACATTACTTATTGTTAGTTAGTTAGTTAGTTAGTTAGTTTTATTGTCCACAGTGTGGAGATTCATCTTCGGTCTCATAAAAAACAGACAACAAGTAAAAAACAGCACAAACAACAACATCATCAACAACAGCAACGCTTTACACACAGACATCTTTAGGGCAACAAGAAGAAACAGCAGTGGCAAAGTGCATCAACGGGGCATGGTGTTCAGTGCCGTGACTGCATTAGGGATAAAAGAGTTTTTAAAAATGTTACGGTTTGCCCTCGGCACTTTGTAACGTCTGCCGGAAGGAAGAAGTTCAAGCTCCTTATTGAGTGGATGAGAGGGGTCGTTTGCTATTTTTACAGCTTTTCTCCTAAGCACCTCCTCATACAGACAACTTAATTGTTTCTGTCTTGTCCCTATGATTTTTGATGCAAGGTTTACAATTCTTTGTAACTTGCTTCTACCTTTTGTGTTCAGATTACCATACCACATTGCCATGTTGAAAGTTAGAATGCCCTCTATCAGGTTTTTATAAACCGTTTCCATAATGTGCTTGCTCACTGTTTTAGTGTTTTGTTTAAAATCATATGAACTGTTTTCTGTCTAAGGTTGTATTTTTAATGTGCAGCACGTTGTTTCAGCTGTGGCTGTTTTTAAAGTGAGCTGCGAAATGAGAAAACGATGTCAGCACTAGGTTTGATCTATTAATCAATAACCAATCAATAACATCAGGACGCAGCAGCGCCTGCAGGAGGCCGTGGTCGGTGTCACCGCCCTCTAGTGGTGGAGCTGCGGCGGTGCAGCTGCAGCTGCAGCACTGACTCCAGACCAGCGGTGCCTGCAGGAGGCCGTGGTCGGTGTCGCCGCCCTCTAGTGGTGGAGCTGCGGCGGTGCAGCTGCAGCTGCAGCACTGACTCCAGACCAGCAGCGGTGCCTGCAGGAGGCCGTGGTCGGTGTTACTGCCCTCTAGTGGTGGAGCTGCGGCGGTGCAGCTGCAGCTGCAGCACTGACTCCAGACCAGCAGCGCCTGCAGGAGGCCGTGGTCGGTGTCGCTGCCCTCTAGTGGTGGAGCTGCGGCGGTGCAGCTGCAGCTGCAGCACTGACTCCAGACCAGCGGTGCCTGCAGGAGGCCGTGGTCGGTGTTACTGCCCTCTAGTGGTGGAGCTGCGGCGGTGCAGCTGCAGCACTGACTCCAGACCAGCGGTGCCTGCAGGAGGCCGTGGTCGGTGTTACTGCCCTCTAGTGGTGGAGCTGCGGCGGTGCAGCTGCAGCTGCAGCACTGACTCCAGACCAGCGGTGCCTGCAGGAGGCCGTGGTCGGCGTCGCTGCCCTCTAGTGGTGGAGCTGCGGCGGTGCAGCTGCAGCTGCAGCACTGACTCCAGACCAGCAGCGTCTCAGGAGGCCGTGGTCGGTGTCGCTGCCCTCTAGTGGTGGAGCTGCGGCGGTGCAGCTGCAGCTGCAGCACTGACTCCAGACCAGCAGCGCCTGCAGGAGGCCGTGGTCGGTGTCGCTGCCCTCTAGTGGTGGAGCTGCGGCGGTGCAGCTGCAGCACTGACTCCAGACCAGCAGCGCCTGCAGGAGGCCGTGGTCGGTGTCGCCGCCCTCTAGTGGTGGAGCTGCGGCGGTGCAGCTGCAGCACTGACTCCAGACCAGCGGCGCCTGCAGGAGGCCGTGGTCGGTGGCGCCGCCCTCTAGTGGTGGAGCTGCGGCGGTGCAGCTGCAGCTGCAGCACTGACTCCAGACCAGCGGTGCCTGCAGGAGGCCGTGGTCGGTGTTACTGCCCTCTAGTGGTGGAGCTGCGGCGGTGCAGCTGCAGCTGCAGCACTGACTCCAGACCAGCAGCGCCTGCAGGAGGCCGTGGTCGGTGTCGCTGCCCTCTAGTGGTGGAGCTGCGGCGGTGCAGCTGCAGCTGCAGCACTGACTCCAGACCAGCGGTGCCTGCAGGAGGCCGTGGTCGGTGTTACTGCCCTCTAGTGGTGGAGCTGCGGCGGTGCAGCTGCAGCTGCAGCACTGACTCCAGACCAGCAGCGCCTGCAGGAGGCCGTGGTCGGTGTCGCTGCCCTCAAGTGGTGGAGCTGCGGCGGTGCAGCTGCAGCTGCAGCACTGACTCCAGACCAGCGGTGCCTGCAGGAGGCCGTGGTCGGTGTTACTGCCCTCTAGTGGTGGAGCTGCGGCGGTGCAGCTGCAGCTGCAGCACTGACTCCAGACCAGCAGCGCCTGCAGGAGGCCGTGGTCGGTGTCGCTGCCCTCTAGTGGTGGAGCTGCGGCGGTGCAGCTGCAGCTGCAGCACTGACTCCAGACCAGCAGCGCCTGCAGGAGGCCGTGGTCGGTGTCGCCGCCCTCTAGTGGTGGAGCTGCGGCGGTGCAGCTGCAGCACTGACTCCAGACCAGCGGCGCCTGCAGGAGGCCGTGGTCGGTGGCGCCGCCCTCTAGTGGTGGAGCTGCGGCGGTGCAGCTGCAGCTGCAGCACTGACTCCAGACCAGCAGCGCCTGCAGGAGGCCGTGGTCGGTGTCGCCGCCCTCTAGTGGTGGAGCTGCGGCGGTGCAGCTGCAGCACTGACTCCAGACCAGCAGCGCCTGCAGGAGGCCGTGGTCGGTGTCGCCGCCCTCTAGTGGTGGAGCTGCGGCGGTGCAGCTGCAGCACTGACTCCAGACCAGCGGCGCCTGCAGGAGGCCGTGGTCGGTGGCGCCGCCCTCTAGTGGTGGAGCTGCGGCGGTGCAGCTGCAGCTGCAGCACTGACTCCAGACCAGCAGCGCCTGCAGGAGGCCGTGGTCGGTGTCGCTGCCCTCTAGTGGTGGAGCTGCGGCGGTGCAGCTGCAGCACTGACTCCAGACCAGCAGCGCCTGCAGGAGGCCGTGGTCGGTGTCACCGCCCTCTAGTGGTGGAGCTGCGGCGGTGCAGCTGCAGCACTGACTCCAGACCAGCAGCGCCTGCAGGAGGCCGTGGTCGGTGTTACTGCCCTCTAGTGGTGGAGCTGCGGCGGTGCAGCTGCAGCTGCAGCACTGACTCCAGACCAGCAGCGCCTGCAGGAGGCCGTGGTCGGTGTCGCCGCCCTCTAGTGGTGGAGCTGCGGCGGTGCAGCTGCAGCACTGACTCCAGACCAGCAGCGTCTCAGGAGGCCGTGGTCGGTGTCACCGCCCTCTAGTGGTGGAGCTGCGGCGGTGCAGCTGCAGCACTGACTCCAGACCAGCAGCGTCTCAGGAGGCCGTGGTCGGTGTTGCCGCCCTCTAGTGGTGGAGCTGCGGCGGTGCAGCTGCAGCTGCAGCACTGACTCCAGACCAGCAGCGTCTCAGGAGGCCGTGGTCGGTGTCACCGCCCTCTAGTGGTGGAGCTGCGGCGGTGCAGCTGCAGCTGCAGCACTGACTCCAGACCAGCAGCATCTCAGGAGGAAGAACAACACAGAACAACGTTTCATCACAGTTAAGATTTATTTCATTCAACATTTCACATTACAAATATTTAAAAATGATGCATACTGTTATAAATAGTTGGCTGCAAACAATTAAATAACATTAGATTTTTCTTCTTTTTCATTTCACTAGCACTTCTACAGACCAACTCCTAGAAATATGGACATATCCGTATTACATAACTTAATTAGAAAGGAAAATACAAAAATAGGAACTTATAAAGTGAAATGACAATAAAAATTAAGGTGATATGATATCATAAGTAAAAAAAAATGCTATTAATAAATACAACAACCTTCCCATACACAGTTAAAAACTATTGAAATCTTGCCATTAAGTAACATCATTAAACAGACAAATATTTAAATATTTATTTTCCTTCAGAAAATGTGAACCATATATTGTGGAGCACAATATAGCAATTAGTAAAAACTAGACACTTTAACATATTAAAAGCTTCACCTCAAAAATATAACAAAAATCTGATCAAAATTATAAAAATCAATTATACATTCCAATTAAAAATATACCAATAAACAGCTAAATACATTGTTGACCTAATAATTACAATGCAATCAATCACAGTAGCTTCAAATAAACAAAATAAGCAAATGAGCACAAAACCTTTAATGTTTTAAAAATAACTTCAATTATTTATATTAGTACAAATAGTTTGATTTCTTTTTCTTTTTTACAAACACCAGCATGAAAAGGATTACAATAACAGTAGAAAATGACTGTGAAAAACATATTAACATCTTCTTTAATTCAATGTCTGCAATTAAAAATGGCATAAAGAAGAATTACATTGCAAAGAGTCTTTATCTGGAAAAGGTTGAAAACAAGTATTGCACATAACAACTTGAAGTTAACTTGCAACATTTACCACATTCAAGTCTTTAGAAGCTCCCCTTCCTTCCTCCACATCCCATCATCATCATCATCATCATCATCGCCACGACAACAGACGGGGACGAGTTCTCAAGTCTTTCAACAGAACAGTGTTGGTTTTCTAACGTCATGCTGCGTCCTGCAGAGCGCCGCGATGGGAAGCAGGGGCAACACATGGAGGGGGGGGGGCTTAGAGGGGGGGGTTTAGAACAACTTAATAGTTGAGAAACATTTGGTGCACACCACAACAATTAATTTAATAGCTAATTCATGTACGTGTCATGTTGTCTTGTCATGCTGCTACGTTACAATAGAATATAAGTTATAGACGTTGTTTCTTCTTCTTCAATAGTAAAATATCTAAACACCAAACATCAGGTTCAGCGTTAATCAGCCATTCTCCTTATTATTATAAGTTATGACTCCATGTTGATGCACGGAGAGACGTCGCCGCGACGACTAGAATAGAGACGTTAGATTACAACGCGCACGCGTGTGTGTGTGTGTGTGAGTGTGTTTTTAATTCTTATTCTACGTGTTCTTGTCGTCGCCATGCTGTCGTTGACCAGACTGACTGGAAACGTCTAGTGTATGAAAAGCTGAGACCAGAGCAGCGCCGCGGCCGCTACGACGCGCGCGCGCCGCCGCCGCTACGCGCACCGCCGCCGCTACGACGCGCCGCTGCCGCCGCCGCCGCTACGACGCGCCGCCGCCGCCGCTACGACGCGCCGCCGCCGCCGGCGTCTGGTCTGCAGGTCTTGTCACGTCGCAGCAACACAACGCAACGCACTTAGTTGTAAAGATTCCTCAGCACTGAAATGTATAAAAAGCATAATTGAAAATAATATTTATTGAAATCACTCCACGTTTTTTCTTAAATGAACGTTTGCGTAAATGCAGATCTCTCAGTAACAAAAGTACAAAAGCTACTTTCACAATGTGAAAAATTGAGGTATTGCAAAAAGGAGTTTCCCCATCAGTGAAAAATGTGCCTAAAATGACTGTTGGAAAAAGAAAAACTATTTAGAAAAGTAGTGCATAATAAATGTTTCTATGTGCATGACAAAATAATTTAGCTAGAAAACACGGTACCAAAAATCAGCAGGCCATGTAGAAAATAAGCACGCCGTCGCCACGGCAACGCCCACACCAGGCTCTCACTAGTGTGTAGAATCAAGTTTCTGTACGAACTCCCTGACGTCTTTCAACTAAAACCGCCGCCGCCGTCAAACCGCCGCCGCCGCCGTCAAACCGCCGCCGCCGCCGCGAGGATGAGTTTCTATTGGCTGTCGATGTGCACGTTACACAAACACTCAGAGTGACGTCAACGTAAAGAACTGGTGCACGGAGAGGAGACGGGGTGTGTGTGTGTGTGTGTGTGTCTGTGTGTGTCTGTGTGTGTGTGTGTGTGTGTGTGTGTGTGTGTGTGTGTGTGTGTGTGTGTGTGTCTGTGTGTGTGTGTGTCTGTGTGTGTGTGTCTGTGTGTGTGTGTGTGTGTGTCTGTGTGTGTCTGTGTGTGTGTGTCTGTGTGTGTGTGTGTGTGTGTCTGTGTGTGTCTGTGTGTGTGTGTCTGTGTGTGTGTGTGTCTGTGTGTGTGTGTGCGCCCTGCTCCTCTCTGTCGTAGCGACTCGTGTTCGAGGCCGACCTGTAATCTGTGATCTTTGATCTTTGATCTTTGATCTTTGATCTTTGGTTGCAGTCGCTCAGAACTTCACACTGAAGAGAAACTGAAACTGAAGAAACAAAAAAAACCTACGAACAAAAGAAAAAGAATAAAAACCTGGAGGAGACGCACAACTACACAGAGACAGACACACACTGACCACTCTGTGTGTGGTTGTGTGGTTGTGTGGTTGTGTAGTTGTGTGGTTGTGTAGTTGTGTAGTTGTGTGGTTGTGTGGTTGTGTGGTTGTGTAGTTGTGTGGTTGTGTAGTTGTGTAGTTGTGTAGTTGTGCGTCTCGCTGCAGACACATCTTCATTTATGCTCCTCACACTGACGCTGAGTTCTGACCGTCCGCAAAAACAACTCAAAAAACTTTATGTAAAAACGACAGAGAGACGGAGACAAAGACGCCGTCTCTCTGTCCCAGTCCAGGTGTTGGACCTCAGTCCGAGGCCCCGCCCCCTTTTAGCGGTTAGCTTAGCATCAGGGGCCACGGGCAGACATGAGGGGGGCGGAGCTACACCTGTCTCTGTCCTCTTGTCAGTCTCTGGTGTTTGAACCTGTCCTGGTCACGTCTGTCCTCCTGTCTCTCTGTCCGTCCATCTGTCTTATTGTCTTATTGTCTTATTGTCTTATTGTCTGTCTCTGTCTCTTCTGTTTAAAGTTAACCCTGTCCTGGTCACGTCTCTCCTGTCTGTCCCGTCCGTCTCTGTCCCGGTGACATTAGCAGCTGAGTTTGAGGTATTAGTTTGTTGCATGAGATCAAAACCCAAAGACTTTGTGTCTAAAATCTAGTTTGTGATGTTTCAAGTAGGACGAGCCAGTTGTGGCCGACGCCTCAGCGCCGGGGCGCCGGTGTGTCGGCGCCGGGTGTCGGTGTGTCGGCGCCGGGTGTCGGTGTGTCGGCGCCGGGGTGTCGGGGTGTGGGGGTGTGGGGGTTGTTGTGAGGGACAGAGTGAACAGAGGGAGAAGAGAAGAAGGTTCAGAGTTGGTTCGACTCAGGTCTCTGATCTCAGATCTGCACCGTGGAGCTGAAATAAATAAGTGCACTCTTCTTTAGCAACACGTCCTCATTCACTTTGCTCTGGAGCCTCTCGGCCAATCAGACGTCCTCGCGCCTCTCGGCCAATCAGAATCCGTCTGGTTTGCTCTGCTACAACAGTTTGGGCTCGGCCTGCTCGTCTACTCTGCATCAACTCATAGAAATAGTTCAAAACTCAAAAACGCATAAATAAAGTTATGTTACATCTGTTTTCCTTGCTGGACACATTTGGATGTTCCAGTTTTTCTTTTCTATCTTTAAAATATATTTATATATGAACTGAACCAACGGAGAAACGCTTTGTGTTTAAATTAGAGCAAAAAGGAACCAGCAACAGAAAAGTGCATTTATTTGTACAATGATTTGCGACTCCTGCTCTACCTGCCGACTCCGGGCGCCCATCAGTTCCAGCGGAACGAGATGTGGCGAGGCCGGTCGCCGCCCTCCTTCACCAGCGGCTTGTGGAACTCGCGGCCGGCGCGGGAGTGGATGGCGGCCCAGCAGTACTCGCAGTAATACTGCAGACACGTCACGTTGGCGCAGAAGAACGGAGCGAACTTCCCCCCGCAGCGCGTTCCCTGGCACTCGTCACACAGCTGGTCGTCCAGAACGTATGGCTTCACTTCCACCTGCAGCACAGACACACAACAGACACACAACAGACACACAACAGACACACAACAGACACACAACAGACACACAACAGAGTCAGCAGGTTCTACAGGTTCCAGTGTTTTAAGTGTGCATGTGTGTGTTTGTGTGTTCATAAACATGTTAACGAGCTCCAGGTGGATTGTTTATAAACATGTTAACGAGCTCCAGGTGGATTGTTTATAAACATGTTAACGAGCTCCAGGTGGATTGTTTATAAACATGTTAACGAGCTCCAGGTGAATTGTTTATAAACATGTTAACGAGCTCCAGGTGGATTGTTTATAAACATGTCAACAAGCTCCAGGTGAATTGTTTATAAACATGTTAACGAGCTCCAGGTGGATTGTTTATAAACATGTTAACGAGCTCCAGGTGGATTGTTTATAAACATGTTAACGAGCTCCAGGTGGATTGTTTATAAACATGTCAACAAGCTCCAGGTGAATTGTTTATAAACATGTTAACGAGCTCCAGGTGGATTGTTTATAAACATGCCAACAAGCTCCAGGTGGATTGTTTATAAACATGTTAACGAGCTCCAGGTGGATTGTTTATAAACATATTAACGAGCTCCAGGTAGATTGTTTATAAACATGTTAACGAGCTCCAGGTGAATTGTTTATAAACATATTAACGAGCTCCAGGTAGATTGTTTATAAACATGTTAACGAGCTCCAGGTGAATTGTTTATAAACATGTTAACGAGCTCCAGGTGGATTGTTTATAAACATGCCAACAAGCTCCAGGTGGATTGTTTATAAACATGTTAACGCGCTCCAGGTGGATTGTTTATAAACATGTTAACGAGCTCCAGGTGGATTGTTTATAAACACATTAATGAGCTCCAGGCGGATTGTTTATAAACATGTTAACGAGCTCCAGGTGGATTGTTTATAAACATGTTAACGAGCTCCAGGTGGATTGTTTATAAACATGTTAACGAGCTCCAGGTGGATTGTTTATAAACATGTTAACGCGCTCCAGGTGGACTGTTTATAAACATGTCAACGAGCTCCAGGTGGATTGTTTATAAACATGTTAACGAGCTCCAGGTGGATTGTTTATAAACATGTTAACGAGCTCCAGGTGGATTGTTTATAAACATGTTGACGAGCTCCAGGTGGATTGTTTATAAACACGTTAACGAGCTCCAGGTGGATTGTTTATAAACATGTTAACGAGCTCCAGGTGGATTGTTTATATTTTCTGCCTCTGCTCTGGTCTCACATTCAGGCTTCCTGTGACAGAACGGTAGCTCCTATCAGAACCAAACCCAGACCGTCATCGCTGTCAGGACTTCCTGAACCATCTGCTGTGATTCTGGTGTTTCTACAGTAAATATTTTGGAGACACTGGCGAGTTTAAAACATCGGTCCGTTCTGCTTCTCTCAGAAAATCTTTGTATTGGAGTCAATGAGGAGCAGAGACAGACATGGCCGCACTCAGAGGCTGATCATTTAAATTCTGTAAGTCTCTCTGATATGTTGAACACATGGTGAGAGACAGAACAAGTTTGTCTACAAATATGGAAAAAATCATGTGTGTAGAGTGTAAACTGTGTCCAGGAGGAGCGTGGAAAGAGAAAAAAATTGTCGAATTTTTTTGGCTCTCTCCCACTCTGACCGATGATGTCATCACTCTGACACGAACATTCCGTCCAATACACACCCATTATAATCTCAGCATTTCTCCAAAAATGATCATGGTCATTGATCAGGGATTGATCAGAAACTATACAACCTATCAAAACATGGGTTAATACACCAATACACAAGACTTGTGTCTACTGTTTAAAGTTTGAATGAAGTCTCTAGGTGAAAGTATGCCTGAGCAGTAGACGTTTGAAAAACTCCAATGATTGGTCTTTTTCGCTCTTTTTTTTTAAGTTCGTCCCATTGACTTCAATGCAAAATTTTGCGCAAAATTCGCATTCTGTTGAGAAAAGTAATAGCACACCTAACGAGCTCATCACACACAGCAGTGGAGAATAAAGAGTTAAACACGAGTGAGAACAGGATCTCCCTTACCCCCCCCTCTCCATTTCACCGCCACTCACCCGTTTATCGATCTCGCCGTGCTGCAGCTGGACGAAGCGAGCGCTGATAGCAGCGATGTAGCTCTGCTGGTTGGAGAACGCCACTCGCCCCGCCCCCTTCGGGTACTTGAGCTCCGGGTCGGTGTCGATGCCGGCGTAGCACACGCCTCCGTACAGACGGTCCATGATCATGGCCAGCTCCACTGCAGGGGGGGGGGGGGGGTTAAAACACCATGACTCTCTAAAGACGTAACTCAGAAACATGTGTGCCCCCCAATTAAAAGGAGTCTTCAGTTGGCTGTTCAAAACACTTATAGTGACAGGAGTTCCAGCATCCTGGAAATCCTCAATAATATCACCTATACCAAAAAAACCAGGGACATGTAAACCTGAAGAATTTCGGCCAATTGCAATAACATCAAATCTCTGTAAAATCATGGAGAGAGTTCTAGTTGAAACCCTGACCAGCACCCTAGCTACCAGATTAGACCCATTGCAGTTTGCCTATAAGAGTAATAGAGGCACGGACGATGCTGTACTGACACTGACAGATTCCATATCTAAGCAGCTCTCACGGCCTAAAGGATATGCAAGGGTCTTATTTATTGACTTTAGTGCAGCCTTTAACTCTGTCAAGTTATCAATTCTTTTGAAAAGGCTGGCAGATCTTGATGTCTCAGCGACCCTCATCCTATGGATAAGAGATTTCCTTTCCTGTCGCCCTCAGAGGGTACAGGTAAATGGCACCCTGTCTGACACGCTTACCATAAGTACAGGATGTCCACAAGGCAGTGTTCTCTCCCCTGTTCTTTTTTCTCTTTTTACAAATGGTTTCTGTATTAATGAATGCAATATGAAATTGATTAAATATGCCGACGACATGGCCCTAGTGGGCCTACCACAGACTGGAGACCCCTCTCATGACAACAGCTTTCTAACCCATGTTAGGGCCCTAGAGGAATGGTGCTCAGAAAGCAAATTAGAAATAAATGTGACAAAAACAAAAGAGGTGATATTCTCCTTAAACCAAGAGTTCTCAACAGCGCCACTCTTATTAAATGGCCAAATTGTGGAAACTGTTGAAACCTTCAAATACTTGGGAACAGTGCTTGACGGCCAATTGAAATTCACAGGAAACACAGATTATATATTTAATAAATGCTCACAGAGACTCAACTTGTTGAGGAGGTTGAGCAGCCTGGGGGTCAGCCAGAAGATTTTGGAGCTTGTGTACACCACACATGTAGAAAGTGTGCTCACCTTTCACCTATCTGTCTGGTTTGGTCACTTAAGCTGTAAATGTAAAACCAAACTAAACAAAATTGTGGCGAGGGCAAGTAAAATAGTCGGACGGCCCCTAAAGTCACTGACAGAGGTCTACACAGAGAGGACAATGAGGAAGGCTAGGAAGATTGTAGCGGACAGCTCCCACCCCCTAGCCAACCAATTCGAGCTCCTGAGGTCCGGGAAACGCTACAGGGTCCCACTAGCCAAGGGGGCCTTTAAGAAATCTTTTATTCCCAATGCCACTCGCCTCCTCAACTCAACATAAATTAGCATTAACATCGAACTGCTCCTAACTGTCTTTTGTTTTTGTTTTTATTTTGTTTTTACATGTGTATATGTTTTTAAATTGCAAGTTTGTATTTTACTGTGGTGAGCCGAAGACAAATTTCCACCATGATGGACAATAAAGTTTTATTGTATTGTATTGTATTGTATTAAAGGTCCAGTCCGTAAAATGTTGGTAAAACCGTCACGTCCAGTGCTCACTCACTACTTTTCCCTTCAGGCTGCCGTACAAACATGGCGGCGCACGATGGCGACGCTCTCTAAAGCCAGACCGTTGTTATGTGTAGATATAAAAGAAGAATTATAAAGCTACAGAAACCAAACAGGTTTTATTTTAAAGCGATTAAACACTGACACTAATATATTCATGGTAGTAGATTCAGATTTTAACTATAAACCTTGTTCATTATTACAGACTGAACCTTTAAGCTGCAGAGACAGACTGGACCTGAACATGGCTCTGGTTCTGGTTCTGGTTCTGGTTCTGGTTCTGGTTCTGGTTCAGACAGGTGGATCTTACCTGCGCGCAGCGGACGAGGGACTCCGCCCACAAAGATGGTTTTCCTGGGGTCTAGAGGCTGAGACCCGTCCATCACAAAGTCACTGTCGTTCAGGTTCCAGGGCCGGATCTGGACCTGGTCAGAACACACAGAACCACAGGGTCAAAGAGTATTTGCTTCACGTGTCATAATGTTACATAATTAACTCATAGCAGCTCACGTCTCTGCCCCGCCCATCTCAAAACAACATGCACCGATAATTAAAGGTGATGAACCTGCTGCTGTGACTATAGGGGTTATGGTGAATAAATGTTGAACTGTCCCTTTAACTGTAACTGATAGAACAGTGGAGAGAAACAGGTAGAAATGACACGCAGCAAAGGGCCGCCTGAGTCGGGATTCGACCCAGAGCAGGTTTAAACCTACAGCGCTAGCCCGTCTATGAGGTTTTCCATTCTACGTTAGCATCGAGCTAACAGGCTTTATATTCAGTGATGAGACGAATCTGAACTTTACATCGTTCAGAACCTTCAGTTCTGTTGATGTTCTGAGGTTCTGTGTGTGTGTGTGTGTGTGTGTGTGTGTCTCTGTGTGTGTCTGTGTCTGTGTGTGTGTGTGTGTCTCTGTGTGTGTCTGTGTGTGTGTGTGTGTGTCTCTGTGTGTGTCTGTGTCTGTGTGTGTGTGTGTGTCTCTGTGTGTGTGTCTGTGTGTCTGTGTGTGTGTGTGTCTGTGTGTGTGTGTGTCCTGACCGGCTTGTCCTTGATGGTGGGGCTGGACACACACAGGTAGAGCTTCCCGTCCTCCTCGATGCAGGCGTCGATCAGAGCCTGGACGGAGCTCTCGTCCTGGAACAGCAGGAAGGCGTAGCCTGCACACACAACACACACACACACACAGACACACAACATACACACACACACAGACACACAACATACACACACACACAGACACACAACACACACACAGACACACAACACACACACACACACAGACACACAGACACACACACAGATTAAAGACGCTGAACGTTCTCAGCACCATGAGCTTCAACAAACAAGTGAACAAATGTTTGCTCTCATCCTTTCAACATGGCGGCAGCGCGGAGCTGCAGTGCGGCAGGTCCTGCGACCCCGCGCGTACTTTACCATCAAAGTGGCCGTTTATGCCGCAGAACATGCCAATCAAAATCTGCATTGAGGGCAAAGCAGTCTTTCAACAGCCTAAAGACCCGGGATCTGCTTCATGGAGTGCTTTTTGGATTATTGTTGCTACTCTCTGTCGCATCACCTGTGTGTATCTACCTGGCCAGAGCAATCAACGCCGATGGAAACCACCTGTGCCACCATGCGCTCCCGGCGTCTGAACCTGGAGCAGGCGCCGGTTTGTGGCCAAGCGACGATCCTCCAGTGAGTCTGCATGGCAATTTACTGGGAAATTATGCAATCTATTCATCTGTCCTGCGGTTTGGGCGAGCCCAACTGCCGGAGCGCATAATTGTGCCAGTGGATCGCTCATCTATTACACCGCTCCGGAGAATGGCAGGTCTCCTCCTCACGCTGCTCCTGCTGGCCGGAGATGTTCAACTAAATCCTGGGCCAGTGACCACTGGTGCGCTGCAGAGCTCCGGCGGTGCAGTTCCCGTGTCAGTAATTCATCAGGTACTGCCGGTGGTGAGTGAGCATGAACACCCTGAGCTGGGCTCATCCACGTATAACTTAAATCTCGGACATGGTGACTTAATGGATAACTTAAAGCTCCTGAACTGTGGAGACCTTGATAGGTCCGCTGTCTGTCCCACCAAACACGCTGGCGATACCGCTGTGCGTTGTAATCCCGCAGTGAAGAGACAGAGGTTATTCAAAACTTTTCAAACTGTCAACCATGCGAAAGTTCTGTGGGACCCGAAGCTGAAGCCAAGAGGGGTATTCGGCGGACAATTTAACATCAGGAGCATCACTCCAAAAAGCAATCAGCTAATTCATCTCCTCTCCGACTCAAACATGGATTTTCTCTGTCTGACCGAGACGTGGTTGAAACAGTCTACTCCCGCAAGTGTATTTACAGTACCTGGTTATCAGTGTTTTAGACGAGACAGACCTGATGGAAGGGGAGGGGGGGTACTTTTTTATGTAAGAGAGGGCATTAAATGTGAACGTGTGATTTTTAAAGCGGGTAGCACTTTGGAATATGTTGGAATAAAAATCATTTTGTCTAAACAAATGTCTTTTAACATTACAGGTGTCTATAGGCCTCCCTCTGCAGATGACACTTTTTATGATCAACTTGCAGAAGTCTTGAAAGAGTGCAATCACAATCAAGAACTACTGCTAATGGGTGATTTTAATGTGAATTGGGAGGATAAGTCTAAGAGGAAAAAACTAAAAATGATTACCGAAAAATTCCACCTAGAACAACTAATAAAAGGCCCAACTAGGATTGCAAAATGCTCAAGTACACAAATTGATTTGATATTTACAAACAAACCAGAAAGAATAACGAAAAGTTATAATCTAATCACTGGCCTGTCTGACCACAATTTAACCTTGTGTGCCAGAAAATTGTCTAAAAATAGATTTAGGAATACAGCTAATAAAACAAAAATCTGCCAGTGCATACCGAAAGCTAAACAAGAAGAATTTGCAAGTGAAATTAACAGTCTGAGTTGGGATGATATGTTATCCTCTGATGATCTGAACTATGGGTGTAACACTTTGACTAACAAAATTAATTCTGTGAAAGAGAGATTTAGTGTGAGTGTTAAAACTAAACTTAAAAATAAAAATAATTTACCTTGGTTCAACAAGGATTTATGGAAGCTGATGAAAACTAGAGATGCTGCACTGAAGAAGGCAATTAAAACCAGAGGAGAAACTGATATGCTGGTTTATAAAGGTTTGAGAAACAAAGTTATCCGAGAACTAAGATCAGCTAAATCCCGTTTTTATGTCAATATTTTAAATGAGGCAAGAGGTAACATGAAATTGATATGGGAAAATATAGACAATCTCACAAGGAGGAAACCTAAACCTGCAGGAGATCTTATGTTGAAAGTACAGGGAGAGTTAATTGAAGATAATCATGTTGTTGCCTCTGTTCTTAATAATTTTTTTCTTGAATCTGTATGTGAACTTGGGAAAAAATTTCCAATAAGAAAGCTGGATATTGCCCCATTAGATACAACAGCCCCCGTCTTTGAACTGGTAGAAACAAATGTGCCACAAGTGCAGAAAATCATCAGCTCTCTGAAAAGCTCTAAAGCTAGAGATGCTTTTCATTTTGACACTAAGTTTGTTAAGTCACATAAGGATAATCTATCTTGTCCCATTGCTCATTTAATTAATTTGTCTTTTAAACTTAGTCTTTTTCCTGAGGACTGGAAATGTGCCATTGTCACACCTGTCTTTAAATCTGGAGACCGCCTTGAAGCTAGTAACTATCGTCCCATAAGCATATTGCCAGTATTTTCAAAAGTTGCTGAGAAAGTTGTCTATGAGCAACTGACATCATTTCTTAACACCAGCAACTTTGGTCTAAATTGCATGCAATTTGGTTTTAGAGCCAATCATTCCACTGAGACTGCCTCCTTACATTTAATAGAGCAAATTAAATCACGGCTCGATAAAGGAGGAGTAGTTGGTGCTGTATTCTTAGACCTGCGTAAAGCATTTGATACAGTGAACCACAGTGTCTTAATATCAAAACTCTCTAAATTTAACTTTTCTCCTAGTGTTCTAGCTTGGATGTCATCATATTTATCAAACAGGAGGCAATGTGTCAAAGTTTGCAATGCACAGTCCAGTTACATGAAATGCACTATGGGAGTTCCACAAGGATCAGTATTAGGTCCTTTATTGTTTAGTCTTTATATTAATGATCTTGCTGAACAGTGTGATGATGTTGATCTGCAGATGTACGCAGATGATACTGTTGTACATGTACATGCTAAAACAACTGACTTGGCAGCTGCTAAGTTAACAACTGCACTGGAGAGAATCACTCTTTGGCTTAAACTCAATCATGTTTGAGTTTAAATGTAAACAAAACAAAATGCATGTTTTTTTCTAAAACTTTGGTTCAACTCCCTGATGCTAAGGTCCTCGTCAAAGGTGAACGGATTGACATAGTTACTGAATTTAAATATCTTGGCATGACGCTAGATCCAAATCTAAATTTTAAGAAACATGTCAAAAAAATGACTACGATCATAAAATATAATCTACTTAATTTTAAATACATCAGAAATTGCCTTTCTCTGGATGCAGCCAAGATATTTATGCAGCCAATGATCCTGTCTCATATGTCATACTGTATCACCTGCTGGGGGCAGGCTGGAGACTCTACCTTGAAACCTTTGGAGTCTTTATATAAACAAACTTTAAAAACACTAGACAAAAAGCCAATTCGTTACCATCATTGTAGGCTACTTGAAAAACACAACCTATTGAGCTTTGAGAATTTTAGGTCATTTGCCAATCTGTGCATGGTTTATAAAATTTTAAATGGTTTGGCCCCACAGCCATTATGTGACTTTGTTCACGCTCGCTCGTTTAACTCCATCAGGTCCACTCGGATATCCTCCATACTAGACTGCACTATACCATTCCGCCGCACTGTAACTGGGCAATCAGCTTTTTCTGTAAGAGCCACAAACCAGTGGAATACCTTACCTGATGCTGTAAGGAGCAGTAGCTCTCAGAGTCTTTAAAGCCAACCTAAAAAATCTGTTAAAAGCTGCTCAGCTCTGCAATCATTAATTTGGGCTCTCCTCTGTGTGTGTGTGTGTGTGTATGTGGGATGGGATGGGATGGGTGGGTGGGGGGCGTGTCGGGGTGGGGGGATTGCACGCAGATGTGTGCAGCTCAGTTGTTTTAAATTGTGGTTTAAATATCCCTGTATTTCTCTTGTTAATGTATTACTTGTTATACTTTTTATTGTGACCTGCCAAGGGACTGCAGATGCAAATTAGCTCAAAGCTATAATCTGGTACAGTGCATCAGATGGCAACATTTATGTTTTAACTGTACACTGTCCCTTTTTAAATAAAATTGAAAATTGAAATTGAAAATGTTTCAGATGACACGCAGCTACACAACAGCTATACAACAACCACACAGCTACACAACAACCACACAACTACACAACAACTACACAGCTACACAACAACAACACAACAACAACACAACAGCCACACACAGACCTTTGGGGGGGAAGTAGGACTTGCTCTCAGCCTTGTGAGGCCAGTCCACAAACAGGTGTCCAAACCGCCTGAAGCTGGCGGTGATCTCGTCTGAGGAGGAAGAACGATGACATCATCATCATCATCATCACTTCAAACCGTCAGTGTTTTATTATTTTATCTCTTACAGCTTCTTTTGTGATTCAATATTTTATTTAACTTCACCCTCCTGTCGTCCTTCTGTTCCCTCCATCCTTCCCTCTTTCCCTCCTCTTCCCTTCCTTCTTTCCTTCCCTTTTCTTTCCTTCCCTCCTTCCTTCCCGACCCAGTCTGTCCCCCCCCCCCCCCCGTCCTTCCTTCCCAACCCAGTCTGTCCCCCCCCCCCCCGGGTACCTTCGTCGATGTCGGGGGGCAGACCTCCTACGAACACCTTGCGTGAGTAGCGTTCGACGCGCTCGCCGTTCTGATGAGGGAAGCAGTGCGGCGAGCCGAGCCCGGCCAGACCCTGGTCGCCGCGCTCGTCGTCAGGGAAACCGTCCTCCATGGGGAAGAGGGACGAGTGGCCTGAGACACGGAGAGAGGGGGGCTGTTGTCAGGGCAACACCACAACAGCTGGAACGACCGCATTATTTATTTATTTTGATCACTTCCTGTCTGGTCCAACAGTGTGAAATGACACACACACACACACACACAGCTCATATGAGTCATCAGTGAGTTAACTGATGACATCACACAGTGACATCATGTGTCCAGGAGGACGATGATGATGATGATGAAGAGTGTTACCTCGTCTCCTGCTATAGTTCCTGGCTGCATGTTGAGCGAGAGAGAGAGTGAAGGTTACACATAGTTGTTACAAGTTGTGTAGCGCTGCAGCGGCTGTCATGGCAACCGGGGACCGTAGCGCTGCAGCAGCTGTCACAGCAACCGGGGACCGGAACGCTGCGTCACAGCGACCGAGGACCGTAAAGCCCTCGATATACTTGCTGTTAACTACGCGTACGCGTACGCATCATGGCTGCCACGCGTATCCTGCGTCGGTTTGATGCGTCGTCTGCGACCGACCGCGCATATCGACGCATTGTGACGCGACGCAAGGTACGCGTGGAATATACTTCTGTGGCGCGTTCGCGTAGTTAACAGCAAGTATATCGGGGGCTTAACGCTGCGTCACGCTGCAGCGCTGACGAAAAAGATGAGATGATGAAATCTAATAGTCTGGATGTTATTATTTAAACTCTTTGATCTGGTTTCATCAACCACACGGATCCCAGGTCGGTCGGTGGAAGCCGGGGTGACGCGAGGTTCAGTGCTGATCCCAGACCAGCCCTGAGCCCCTTCCTTCACACACGACAGACACGCCTCCTTGTTTGTGTGCAACGAGGCACAGAGACGCACACGCTGGAGAGCGGAGACACGCGAATGAATGAAACGGAGGATTCATTTTAAAAAGAAAAGGATTAAATGAAGCTCTGGGTAGAAAGAGAAGGAACGATGTCTGGCTGCATTTCTGCTACGTTGAGGTTGAGACGAAAACCAAATGCATGGTTGTTAGAGCGGCTGCTGCAGCTGTGACCGCCGCTGCCCACCGCTGCCCACCGCTGCCCGCCGCTGCCCGCCGCTGCCCGCCGCTGCCCGCCGCTGCCCGCCGCCAACCGCCGCTGCACTCCTCCTGAGCAAACTGAGCCCAGACTAGGATTAAACTGTTAGAACTGTGATTTAACAACTGTCCAGTCGCATTATTAGTTTGTTTGAATGCAAAGTGAGCAGGGCTGCCTCCATGGGGGCCTTAGGTAGTGACGCTTCAACACGGCCCCCGCCCCCCCTGAAGGTCCCCTTACACAGTGGAAACACAAAGCTGACCGTATCTGACCTGGAAACAAGGCTGTAGTAACACAACAGGTCAGTGTGTGGACAAACTCCTGCTGCAGGAGGAGGCTCCACACACACACACACACACACACACACACACACACACACACACACACACGCACACACACACACAGACACACACACACATAGTATATACAACATACATCCATCCATACCATTGAGGGGCAGAGGGTTGTCTCCTCCTGGATGAGGGAACCCCAGTCGACCTGCAGAGGGAGACGCAGAGCACAGAGCGTTACCATGGAGACACAGAGCACAGAGCGTTACCATGGAGGGAGGGGCTGCAGGCACTAGTTTGGTGAATGTGCAGGTCACAACTTGTCCACCAGAGTGTTGTGGAGTTGTTGGATTGTGAAACCAAGAAATCCCATGAGCCTCCGTAGCGTAGCTCTGAGCAGCTCACGGCTCTGCTCCGCCGTTCTAAAAATAGCTTGCACCAACAATTAAAGGTAACGAACCTACTGCTGTGACTATAGGGGTTATGGTGATGGGACAGTTTGACTAAATGTTGAACTGTCCCTTTAACACTGAGTGCAGGTCCATGTTGTGTTGCTGTTGTGCGTCTCAGAATGAGATCAAAGAGCTGAGATAGAACAACCATTGTTGTTGTACGGTGAACAAGCCACGCTGTGATTGGTCCACGTTCCAGAGCCTGCTGCCCCCCCCCACCACACAGCCCCCCCCCCACCCCCCCCCCCACCTCACCCACACACACACACACAGCCCCCCCCCACCTCACCGGGAGGAGGAGGAGGAGCAGGGAACAGAACCAGGCCGCCATCCTACTGTACAACAACACACACACAGACACACACTCATCAGCATCAGAACACTGAGCCCATTCACTCTGCCCTGATGCTGCTCAGACCAGGACCTGGACCAGGACCGGGACCGGGACCAGGACCAGGACCAGTACCTGGACCAGGACCAGGACCTGGACCAGGACCGGGACCAGGACCAGGACCAGGACCAGGACCAGGATCTGGACCTGGACCGGGACCTGGACCAGGACCGGGACCAGGACCAGGACCAGGACCAGGATCTGGACCTGGACCGGGACCTGGACCGGGACCGGGACCAGGACCAGGACCAGGACCAGGATCAGCCCCCCCCCCCCCCCCTCACAGCAGAGTTAATGTTTCCTCTGTGTCTCAGATCATGAGACTAGCGGCAGCAGAGCCGTCAGTCGTTCACACAAAGGCTTCAGTGTCGGTCGCTCACCGCTCGCCGCTCGCCGCCCGGCGCCGCTCCTTCTCAGAATGCATGAGAAGAAGAGGTCATACGTCCTGCGGCGGCGAGCGCGGCGGTGGCGGCGAGCGCAGCCACAATGACTGATCTCACAGTGAGAAGAGCTTTGTGTTGCTGCCGAGGACGTAGGAAGACGGAGGCGTCAGGAGACTGACTGACAGACCGACAGACTGACGGACTGACTGACCGTCTACATCCTAGTGTTTATTATTAATGGGGGGGGGGTCTGCTCACCTTTCAGCGTGTCCTGCTCGGCCCTCATGATGTCGATCAGCGAGCTCTCCAGAGTGTTCATGTTGAAGCTGTCGAACGACCGCGTGCGTTCCTGAAAACACAAACACACAAACACACACAACGGTTCAGGTGCAGCTCCTGGTTTCAGATCCATCGTCTTCACATCGGAACAACCGGAACAACCGGAACAACCGGAACAACCGGAACAACCGGAACAACCGTCACATCCTGGTTTCATTTGATCCTCTGGACTTCTTCCCTCCATCAACAACCTCCCTGTCAGAGACGGAGCCGCCGGCCGCCACGCAGCTGCACTGACCTGAGACCAGCTGATCCAGGTGGATCCTGGTGGATCCACTAGTACTGGTCTGGGTCAGACCACCAGGATCCACCTGGATCAGCTGGTCTCAGGTCAGTGGAGCTGGTTCACAGACGGTACCACGGCCTGTCGTCGAGTACTGCTTCAATATAGTAGTACACAGTAGTAGTATACAGTAGTACAGCAGTGTAGTACCGTATTATACAGTAGTATTACACAGTAGTACAGCAGCGTAGTACCGTATTATACAGTAGTATTACACAGTAGTACGGCAGTGTAGTACCGTATTATACAGTAGTATTACACAGTAGTACAGCAGTGTAGTACCGTATTATACAGTAGTATTACACAGTAGTACAGCAGCGTAGTACCGTATTATACAGTAGTATTACACAGTAGTACGGCAGTGTAGTACCGTATTATACAGTAGTATTACACAGTAGTACGGCAGTGTAGTACCGTATTATACAGTAGTATTACACAGTAGTACCGTATTATACAGTAGTATTACACAGTAGTACAGCAGCGTAGTACCGTATTATACAGTAGTATTACACAGTAGTACAGCAGTGTAGTACCGTATTATACAGTAGTATTACACAGTAGTACAGCAGTGTAGTACCGTATTATACAGTAGTATTACACAGTAGTACGGCAGTGTAGTACCGTATTATACAGTAGTATTACACAGTAGTATTACACAGTAGTACATCAGTGTAGTACCGTATTATACAGTAGTATTACACAGTAGTACGGCAGTGTAGTACCGTATTATACAGTAGTATTACACAGTAGTATTACACAGTAGTACATCAGTGTAGTACCGTATTATACAGTAGTATTACACAGTAGTACGGCAGTGTAGTACCGTATTATACAGTAGTATTACACAGTAGTACAGCAGTGTAGTACCGTATTACACAGTAGTATTACACAGTAGTATTACACAGTAGTACATCAGTGTAGTACCGTATTATACAGTAGTATTACACAGTAGTACATCAGTGTAGTACCGTATTATACAGTAGTATTACACAGTAGTACGGCAGTGTAGTACCGTATTATACAGTAGTATTACACAGTAGTACATCAGTGTAGTACCGTATTATACAGTAGTATTACACAGTAGTACATCAGTGTAGTACCGTATTATACAGTAGTATTACACAGTAGTACGGCAGTGTAGTACCGTATTATACAGTAGTATTACACAGTAGTACGGCAGTGTAGTACCGTATTATACAGTAGTATTACACAGTAGTACGGCAGTGTAGTACCGTATTATACAGTAGTATTACACAGTAGTACATCAGTGTAGTACCGTATTATACAGTAGTATTACACAGTAGTACATCAGTGTAGTACCGTATTATACAGTAGTATTACACAGTAGTACGGCAGTGTAGTACCGTATTATACAGTAGTATTACACAGTAGTACATCAGTGTAGTACCGTATTATACAGTAGTATTACACAGTAGTACATCAGTGTAGTACCGTATTATACAGTAGTATTACACAGTAGTACAGCAGTGTAGTACCGTATTACACAGTAGTATTACACAGTAGTATTACACAGTAGTACGGCAGTGTAGTACCGTATTATACAGTAGTATTACACAGTAGTACATCAGTGTAGTACCGTATTATACAGTAGTATTACACAGTAGTACGGCAGTGTAGTACCGTATTATACAGTAGTATTACACAGTAGTATTACACAGTAGTACATCAGTGTAGTACCGTATTATACAGTAGTATTACACAGTAGTACGGCAGTGTAGTACCGTATTATACAGTAGTATTACACAGTAGTATTACACAGTAGTACATCAGTGTAGTACCGTATTATACAGTAGTATTACACAGTAGTACGGCAGTGTAGTACCGTATTATACAGTAGTATTACACAGTAGTACATCAGTGTAGTACCGTATTATACAGTAGTATTACACAGTAGTACAGCAGTGTAGTACCGTATTACACAGTAGTATTACACAGTAGTATTACACAGTAGTACATCAGTGTAGTACCGTATTATACAGTAGTATTACACAGTAGTACATCAGTGTAGTACCGTATTATACAGTAGTATTACACAGTAGTACGGCAGTGTAGTACCGTATTATACAGTAGTATTACACAGTAGTACGGCAGTGTAGTACCGTATTATACAGCAGTATTACACAGTAGTACGGCAGTGTAGTACCGTATTATACAGCAGTATTACACAGTAGTACGGCAGTGTAGTACCGTATTATACAGCAGTATTACACAGTAGTACGGCAGTGTAGTACCGTATTATACAGCAGTATTACACAGTAGTACGGCAGTGTAGTACCGTATTATACAGTAGTATTACACAGTAGTACGGCAGTGTAGTACCGTATTATACAGTAGTATTACACAGTAGTACGGCAGTGTAGTACCGTATTATACAGTAGTATTACACAGTAGTACGGCAGTGTAGTACCGTATTATACAGTAGTATTACACAGTAGTACATCAGTGTAGTACCGTATTATACAGTAGTATTACACAGTAGTACATCAGTGTAGTACCGTATTATACAGTAGTATTACACAGTAGTACGGCAGTGTAGTACCGTATTATACAGTAGTATTACACAGTAGTACGGCAGTGTAGTACCGTATTATACAGTAGTATTACACAGTAGTACGGCAGTGTAGTACCGTATTATACAGTAGTATTACACAGTAGTACATCAGTGTAGTACCGTATTATACAGTAGTATTACACAGTAGTACATCAGTGTAGTACCGTATTATACAGTAGTATTACACAGTAGTACGGCAGTGTAGTACCGTATTATACAGTAGTATTACACAGTAGTACATCAGTGTAGTACCGTATTATACAGTAGTATTACACAGTAGTACATCAGTGTAGTACCGTATTATACAGTAGTATTACACAGTAGTACATCAGTGTAGTACCGT
>CM064907.1:277500-280000 GCA_030347415.2 Decapterus maruadsi | reverse complement strand
GGGAGAAGTTCCCTCCGAAGCCGGGGCTGACGTGGTGGGAGAAGTTCTGGAACAGCAGCGGCCCGTTGCTGTTTAGTCCTGAGGACACAGAGATGGTTTAGTCCTGAGGACGCGTCCTGAGGAAGAAGCTCACGTCCTCGTTGATGATGGTCGAGGGCGCCGGCGGGATGGCGGCCGACCAGTTGTTGAAGCCGGTGAGCGAGGACGAGGCGGCGGCGCCGGACTGGACCGCGCCGGTCGGCTCCTGGTAGTCAAAGCCGGTCAGAACCGGAGACTCCAGACGCAGCTGCTTCTCCTTCCCGTTGCTTCCCTCCGACACGCCGCCGTCCGCCTTCCCGTCCTCCGACCGCGCTTTCTCCAGCTCTGACATCATCCCGCCGCCGCCGCCGCCGTCCTGGTGACTTCCGGGCGACAGCTGCTGCTTCTCCTGCGCTTCCTGCAGATCCTGCTGCTGCGCCGGCGCTTTGGGCTTGTCCCCCAGGATCTCGTCCTGCACGCTGTTATGGGCGGCGGCAGCGGTGGCGGTGGCGGCGGCGGGGGGGAAGAGCCAGGCGGAGCCGCCCGTGGAGCCATTTCCTGCAGCCGTGGAGCTGGTTATGAAGGCGGCGGCGCTCTGAGACACATTCTGGTGGTGGTGAGGAGGCTGCAGGTGAGGGTGGAGCCGGACCGGGAACGCTGACTTGTTACCAGGGTTGTTCTGAACCAGGACCCCGAAGCCGTAATCCCCCATTTGGTTTAGAGATGGTTTAGTCCTGGGGACACAGAGAGAGATGGTTTAGTCCTGAGGACACAGAGAGATGGTTTAGTCCTGAGGACACAGAGATGGTTTAGTCCTGAGGACACAGAGATGGTTTAGTCCTGAGGACACAGAGAGAGATGGTTTAGTCCTGAGGACACAGAGATGGTTTAGTCCTGAGGACACAGAGAGATGGTTTAGTCCTGAGGACACAGAGATGGTTTAGTCCTGAGGACACAGAGAGAGATGGTTTAGTCCTGAGGACACAGAGAGAGATGGTTTAGTCCTGAGGACACAGAGATGGTTTAGTCCTGAGGACACAGAGAGAGATGGTTTAGTCCTGAGGACACAGAGAGAGATGGTTTAGTCCTGAGGACACAGAGATGGTTTAGTCCTGAGGACACAGAGAGAGATGGTTTAGTCCTGAGGACACAGAGAGAGATGGTTTAGTCCTGAGGACACAGAGAGATGGTTTAGTCCTGAGGACACAGAGATGGTTTAGTCCTGAGGACACAGAGAGATGGTTTAGTCCTGAGGACACAGAGAGATGGTTTAGTCCTGAGGACACAGAGATGGTTTAGTCCTGAGGACACAGAGAGAGATGGTTTAGTCCTGAGGACACAGAGAGATGGTTTAGTCCTGAGGACACAGAGATGGTTTAGTCCTGAGGACACAGAGAGATGGTTTAGTCCTGAGGACACAGAGAGAGATGGTTTAGTCCTGAGGACACAGAGAGATGGTTTAGTCCTGAGGACACAGAGATGGTTTAGTCCTGAGGACACAGAGATGGTTTAGTCCTGAGGACACAGAGAGATGGTTTAGTCCTGAGGACACAGAGATGGTTTAGTCCTGAGGACACAGAGAGATGGTTTAGTCCTGAGGACACAGAGAGATGGTTTAGTCCTGAGGACACAGAGATGGTTTAGTCCTGAGGACACAGAGATGGTTTAGTCCTGAGGACACAGAGATGGTTTAGTCCTGAGGACACAGAGAGATGGTTTAGTCCTGAGGACACAGAGATGGTTTAGTCCTGAGGACACAGAGAGATGGTTTAGTCCTGAGGACACAGAGAGAGATGGTTTAGTCCTGAGGACACAGAGATGGTTTAGTCCTGAGGACACAGAGAGAGATGGTTTAGTCCTGAGGACACAGAGAGATGGTTTAGTCCTGAGGACACAGAGATGGTTTAGTCCTGAGGACACAGAGAGAGATGGTTTAGTCCTGAGGACACAGAGAGATGGTTTAGTCCTGGGGACAGAGAGAGAGATGGTTTAGTCCTGAGGACACAGAGAGATGGTTTAGTCCTGGGGACAGAGAGAGAGATGGTTTAGTCCTGAGGACACAGAGAGATGGTTTAGTCCTGAGGACACAGAGAGATGGTTTAGTCCTGAGGACACAGAGAGATGGTTTAGTCCTGAGGACACAGAGAGATGGTTTAGTCCTGAGGACACAGAGAGATGGTTTAGTCCTGAGGACACAGAGATGGTTTAGTCCTGAGGACACAGAGATGGTTTAGTCCTGAGGACACAGAGAGATGGTTTAGTCCTGAGGACACAGAGAGAGATGGTTTAGTCCTGAGGACACAGAGAGATGGTTTAGTCCTGAGGACACAGAGATGGTTTAGTCCTGAGGACACAGAGAGAGATGGTTTAGTCCTGAGGACACAGAGAGATGGTTTAGTCCTGAGGACACAGAGATGGTTTAGTCCTGAGGACACAGAGAGATGGTTTAGTCCTGAGGACACAGAGAGAGATGGTTTAGTCC
>CM064907.1:185000-267500 GCA_030347415.2 Decapterus maruadsi | reverse complement strand
GTGACTAACAGGGCAACAAAGTTTAAAAAATGATGGTAATTATTAGAAAACAACCAGGTTGGAACAACAATCCACTGAGACACGAGGACAGATCTGTCCTCGTGTCCTCGTGTCCTCGTGACCTCGTGTCCTCGTGACCTCGTGTCCTCGTGTCCTGTTCATGTTTGATTTTCATGCCATTTGAATAAAAATTCACCTTTACATTTTATTTTATAAATAACCATCATTTTTATTGTGTTTGTCTTTGATGATTAATACATTACTGTTACAATAAGTTAAAAGAATGAACAGAAACCCATAAGACTGTAAGTGTCCTCTTCATGTTGGCATGGCAACTCTGGGATGTTTTGATGATGGGATGTTCATACGAGTCGTCTCTCCGTGTCTCTGCAGCTCGCCGTTAAAGCCATGGAGGCTCCAGAAGCCCTGAAGTTCAGCCCGGGGAGACGATCCGGTCTCCGGTCTCTGTCTCTGCTGGACCTGGACCTGGACCTGGACCCGGGTCTGGTCCTTCCCCGTCCCGCTCCGGGCCAGCGTTCCGAGGCCGCGTCCGGTCCTGGAGGAGCCTCGGCGCCGAGGTGAGGAACCAGCAGAATGTGTGAATGTCCCTTTAGCAGCACAGCTGATGATCTGATTGGCCGTGTGGTGTGGTGTCCCCCCAGGGAGGATGGAGACCAGGAGGGAGGAGGAGGAGGAGGAGGAGGAGGAGGAGGAGGAGGAGGAGGAAGAGGAGGAGGAGGAGGAGACGTGGATGTGAAGGAGCAGCTGATGATGGAGACGGAGGAGGTGAGGACGCCGGTCCCCTCTCCTCCGTCTCCATGACGACCCCATCCCGTCCTGTGTTGTCGTAGAGACGACTGTGGTGTGTTTCCAGGACGGAGCGTCCAGCGAGGACGAAGCAGCCGTCCTCTCTCTCCCTGGAATGTCTCCGGCCGGGAGCGTCGTCCTGGATGAAGAGCTGCTCCTGGACCAGATCGGAGCGCTGCAGGACCAGGACGGGACCAGGACGTCTGAAGGTGCAGTAGACCTGGTCTCTGTGGGGGGGGGGGGTCCTGGTCCTGGTCTCTGTGGGGGGGGGGGACCTGGTCTCTGTCCTGGACCTGGTCTCGGTCCTGGACCAGGTCTGTGTCCGAAATCATCCACTAACCACTATAGTGCACTATATAGTGACCAGGCCATTTTGTAGTGGTGTCCGAATGTTTAGTGATGATTACATACTCACTATATAGTGACTGAATCTATCCCACAATTCACCGCGAAATGTAGTGAGCATCCGATGGTCACTAACCGGAGTAAGATATCCCATCATGCATTGCGGTCGCAGATCGCCGTTACCCCACCAGCCCAGAGCAACCATGGATGTATGAGAGCAACCGGTGTAGCTACCAAATAAATGCAAGTAGTGCAGCAGCAACCTCTTAATAAATGTGTCCAGGCTGCCAGAGTAGGATATCCCATCATGCATTGCTGCAGAGTTGTCCGGTCGCGGCTTCCACAGACTACCAAAACAAACGCCAGAGCAAACAAGCGTTATAAATTGACCACAGACTCTGGATAGCGAGGCTAATCTCTGTTAGCCCGTCTATGGGCTTTTGCATTATACGTTAGCATTAAGCTAGCATTAGCGGCGGTTCATGCTTTGTTGTGACACACTGGCTGTGTGTGTTCTCAACGTTGTTTCACACTGTGTGGGTTTGACTGAACATTTATGATGCTTAAATATATAAGTTGCCACTTAATATATTGCTTTTATAGTGGTAGTATGCACACGTAGGTCTATGCTACACCGGCTGTTACCATGGTTGTATCCATGGTACCTGAACCAACGTTATGATCGCGGTCGGAACGTTTGAATTACGTGACGTAATACGTCATTAACTGTGCGGCGGAGTAGTGTCCGAAACCAGTGAGTCACTATATAGTCACTATATTGAACTCACTATATAGTGAGTAGGCAGTAGGGAATGAGGGAGTGATTTCAGACACAACCTAGGTCTCGGTCCTGGACCTGGTCTCGGTCCTGGTCTCGGTCCTGGACCAGGTCTCGGCCCTGGACCAGGTCTCGGTCCTGGACCTGGTCTCGGTCCTGGACCAGGTCTCGGCCCTGGACCAGGTCTCGGTCCTGGACCTGGTCTCGGTCCTGGACCGGGTCTCGGTCCTGGACCGGGTCTCGGTCCTGGACCAGGTCTCGGCCCTGGACCTGGTCTCGGTCCTGGACCTGGTCTCGGTCCTGGACCGGGTCTCGGTCCTGGACCTGGTCTCAGTCCTGGACCTGGTCTCGGTCCTGGACCTGGACCTGGACCCGGTCTCGGTCCTGGACCAGGTCTCGGTCCTGGACCAGGTCTCGGTCCTGGACCAGGTCTCGGTCCTGGACCTGGTCTCAGTCCTGGACCTGGTCTCGGCCCTGGACCTGGTCCTGGACCTGGTCTCGGTCCTGGACCAGGTCTCGGTCCTGGACCTGGTCTCGGTGCTGGACCCGGTCTCGGTCCTGGACCCGGTCTCGGTCCTGGACCTGGTCTCGGTCCCGTCTCCTCTGACGTGTCCCTCCTCAGCGTGGCGCGGCGAGCGCCACAGGAGCCACATGGCGGCGATCAGCAGCGAGACGGTGGACCGCCTCCTGAAGATGCATCCAGACCTGCACGGCTGCAAGAGCCACATGGCGGCCTTCGTCCTGGTCTCAGGTCAGAGGTCACGCATGATGTCATCACTGCTGCTGACGGCGAGCAGCGATTGATCGCTGATCGTGATTGGTTCCCTCCTCAGAGGCGTCGGACGCCGCCGGTCGTCCACGTGACCGGTACCAGGTGGTCGCCATGGGAACCGGTCACTCAAGCTGCAGCAAGTGGCTCCGCTACAACGGGACCATGGTCCACGACGGGCACGCCATCGTCACCGCCAGACGGGCGCTGCTCAGGTACAGACCAGTAGAGACCAGTACAGACCACAACAGACCAGTAGAGACCAGTACAGACCAGTAGAGACCAGTACAGACCAGTAGAGACCAGTAGAGACCAGTAGAGACCAGTAGAGACCAGTACAGACCAGCACAGACCAGTAGAGACCAGCACAGACCAGTAGAGACCAGTAGAGACCAGTAGAGACCAGTACAGACCAGTAGAGACCAGTATAGACCAGAATAGACCAGACCAGTACAGACCAGACCAGTACAGACCTGCACAGACCAGTAGAGACTAGTACAGACCAGTACAGACCAGTATAGACCAGTAGAGACCAGCACAGACCAGCACAGACCAGTACAGACCAGTATAGACCAGTAGAGACCAGCACAGACCAGCACAGACCAGTACAGACCAGAACAGACCAGGACAGACCAGTACAGACCAGAACAGACCAGAACAGACCAGTACAGACCAGTACAGACCAGTATAGACCAGTACAGACCAGTAGAGACCAGTACAGACCAGTAGAGACCAGTACAGACCAGTACAGACCAGAACAGACCAGTAGAGACCAGTACAGACCAGAACAGACCAGAACAGACCAGTAGAGACCAGAACAGACCAGTAGAGACCAGTAGAGACCAGTACAGACCAGTACAGACCAGTACAGACCAGTACAGACCAGTACAGACCAGAACAGACCAGTACAGACCAGAACAGACCAGAACAGACCAGTACAGACCAGTAGAGACCAGTAGAGACCAGTACAGACCAGTACAGACCAGTATAGACCAGTACAGACCAGCACAGACCAGTAGAGACCAGTACAGACCAGTATAGACCAGTACAGACCAGTACAGACCAGTATAGACCAGTACAGACCAGTACAGACCAGTAGAGACCAGAACAGACCAGTACAGACCAGTACAGACCAGTATAGACCAGTACAGACCAGTAGAGACCAGTACAGACCAGTAGAGACCAGTACAGACCAGTACAGACCAGAACAGACCAGAACAGACCAGTAGAGACCAGTACAGACCAGAACAGACCAGAACAGACCAGTAGAGACCAGAACAGACCAGTAGAGACCAGTAGAGACCAGTACAGACCAGTACAGACCAGTACAGACCAGTACAGACCAGTACAGACCAGAACAGACCAGTACAGACCAGAACAGACCAGAACAGACCAGTACAGACCAGTAGAGACCAGTAGAGACCAGTACAGACCAGTACAGACCAGTATAGACCAGTACAGACCAGCACAGACCAGTAGAGACCAGTACAGACCAGTATAGACCAGTACAGACCAGTACAGACCAGTATAGACCAGTATAGACCAGCACAGACCAGTACAGACCAGAACAGACCAGCACAGACCAGTACAGACCAGTATAGACCAGTATAGACCAGCACAGACCAGTACAGACCAGAACAGACCAGCACAGACCAGTACAGACCAGTATAGACCAGTATAGACCAGCACAGACCAGTACAGACCAGAACAGACCAGCACAGACCAGTACAGACCAGTATAGACCAGTATAGACCAGCACAGACCAGTACAGACCAGAACAGACCAGCACAGACCAGTACAGACCAGTATAGACCAGGTCCTGGTTGAGGTGTAGGTGTTAGGTGTTAGTCAGTCTGAGGTCATAGTGATGATGTCATCCCTCTGTCCTTCTGTCTGTGTGTGTGTGTGTGTTGTCAGGTTCCTGTACAAACAGCTGCTGCTGTTCTTCGACGGCGAGGCCACAGCGGCGGCGGCGTCGTCGTCGTCGTGTGTGTTTGAGAGCAGCAGCAGCAGCAGCGGTCACCAGCTGCAGCTCCGAGCCAACAGCAGCCTCCACCTCTACACCAACCAGTGTCCAGAGGGCGCCAAGACCTGCTACTACAGGTTACCATGGCAACGCCACAGCCTCCAGCTCTGACCTCATCGCTGGGCGTGTGTGTCTGTGGTTGTGCATCCATCCTGAGCAGTGTGTGGTTGTGTGTCTGTGTTGTGCGTCCAGGGGCAGCCTGAGCAGCAGCTGGGCGGGGCCCCGCCTCCACTACCAGGCGCGGGGGCTCCTGGTGCCCGTGTCCTACCTGGAGCCCAGCGTGTGGGGGGCCAGGGTGTGATTGTGTGTCTGTGGTTGTGCGTCCATCCTGAGCAGTGTGTGTCTGTGTGTGTTGTGCGTCCAGGGGCAGCAGCAGCTGGGCGGGGCCCCGCCTACACTACCAGGCGCGGGGCAGACCCGTCGCCAGACCTCAGTCTTAAGGGGGGCTTATCAACTTCATGGGAGGGCACCATTATATATTTTTAATATAAACTACAGTCGCATTATTATATTATATATAGTTATGTATAGTAATTTTATGACTACTGGATAACTGAATTTCCTTCGGGATCAATAAAATATTTATCATCATCATCATTATTTCAGCCATATATAGTTTATTCGCGCAACACTGATACACGTAACCATCACGTTAAACATAACAGCAAATATCATAGAACAAATATGACCAGCTATATAGCCTATATAGCATCATTCCTCGTAACATTTAAGCAATATCCACAAAACACTTAAATGTAACATCTGAACGTCTCTCAAACTGAAAAAGCACCACGGCGGGTGCATTATAAAACAGTCAACAGAGGAATATGGATTTGATTTCCATTACGCACGTGCGTGCGCGCGCACACACAAGACGCACACGCACTTTCATCCCACTTTTAGTGGAGGCAGGGCTGTCCACTCATTAGTCCATCCTGTGTCAGTACTTTTTTTTAAAAAAATTTATAGTACAACGGGAGGCGGCGTTTCTCTGAGCTGAACCTCCTCATCAATGAATCCTTCCACTCGGACTTGAACCATACATTCCTCGTGAACATTCAAGCAATATCCACAAAACACTTGACTATGCAACATAAATGTAACATCTGAACGTCTCTCAAACTGAAAAAGCACCACGGTGGGTGTATTATAAAACAGTCAACAGAGGAATATGGATTTCCATTACGCACGTGCGTCCGCGCGCACACAGACGCACACGCACTTTGATCTCACTTTTAGTGGAGGCAGGGCTGTCCTCTCATTAGTCCATCCTGTGTCAGTACAATGGGAGGCGGCGTTTCTCTGAGCTGAACCTCCTCATCAATGAATCCTTCCACTCGGACTTGAACCTGTGAGTGAGGTCCTTTTCAAAAGCGAGCTGAATCAGCTGGGCCTTGCGTCTGTGCAGCATACTGCGCCGATGCTCCGAGAACACGTTCTTGAGCGTGGAAAATGAGTTTTCACATACTGCTGTGGAAGCTCCTAAAGTTAGGGCAAGGGTGAATGCTGTGACAACAGTCGGCATAGCCTGGAGAGCACAGTTGAATGTGCGAAGGATGTTGGCTATTGTCCATTTTCCATCTTCGGGGGGGACCGGGGTGTCGGTCATTTTCTTCGCCAAGAACTCACGAGCCACAGCATATTCAGATTCAACCACATCAGCTCCAGCTAATTCCAGTAGAGGGGTTACCTTTGATGGGACCAGGAAATTATTCTCGGCCTCTGGATCCAGAGCAGCCAGTGCGCCAATGAGCTCGCTACTGCGCTCACCAAAACGCGCATCCATCTCTCCTTGCACAGCATCGATAACACTGTAAAATAACCTCTTGAACTCAGTCTTTTCGTCTATGTCACTTTGTGCTTGCCCAATTGTTTCTTCAACTGCAAATTCACGGAGGTTCTTGTTAACTGTGCGTCTTCTCTTGCTTGGACCAGGGCCGGTCACTGGCACCACCTCGCTGGCCGTGGCTGGAGGGGCGCAGAGATCCCATAGCGCAGAAAATTCATTTTCTGCGCGCAGTGTCTTCACACAGTCGGAAGCGCTGTTCACAAGTGTCACTGCAGTGAACAAGTCCATATCTTCGGCTTGTAGTAGTTTGTTTGGCGGCTCGAAAAGTGACAACACTTTCATGACAAGGTGCGCAATGAACAGAAAACTGTGCTGCGTAATGGCACGAAGCAGCCCCGTTGCCTCGACGCGCAGCTCCGCTCCAAGGCCTCGTGTGTTCTCCACCTCGGTCAGTAGCGTGACTATGTCCTGAAAACTCTTCACCACAACTTTGACCGTGGCCAAGTGGCCAGTCCATCTCTGGTCCAAGAGTCGTTTCAGGGTCTCGCCTTTGTACAGCATAGCTACAGTTGGCTTCCTGATGAAGTTGTACAGCATGTTGCATACTCCAAAAAAATCCTCCACAGCTGCTTCACTGGACATAGCATGAATCACAACCAGATGAAGCTGGTGATTAAAGCAGTGAATATATGGTATTTTGCGATCCAGCTTGTTTTGGAGCAATTTCTGCACACCACCATGCCTGCCAGACATGAGTGATGCGCCATCATAAACCTGGCTCAGGATTTTGTCTGTGCTGAGTCCGGCGCTGGTGAGCTCATCAATGATCACACCTGTCAGAGTCTCTGCATCGCCTTTCTCGGACGTGGCCATCACCAAGAGGCGCTCACACACACAGTTTTCATTAACAAAACGCACCACTATGGATATATTTTCGTGGCCCAAAGGGTCCCGGGTGCCATCCACTTTAATTGAATACCAGCCATTCCCGACCTGTCTCACGATCTCCTCTGTGACAAGTTTACTCATGATCTCTATTATTTCATTTTGGATTTGTGGACTGGTGTAACGTGCCGTTTGTGGGATTTGTTTTGTGATCTTTGCCAGTTCTGCGTCTTTGCGCATGGAATATTCGAACAGGGACAAGAACAGCCCCATGGAGCTATTCTCATCTTCCACACTGGCAAAACCTGCATTATCCCCACGCAAGGGTAGTTGATTAACAACTAAAAACTCGATGATGTCAATTATGGCTGACATGTAATACCTGTTGCGAGCCAGTTGTTCTGAATTTAACAGAGTGGAAATTTCTCTTCCTGTCTCTCTGCGGTTTTTTGAATCCCTCCACATTGTTTCACAGGCTAAATGTTCCTTTGAAGAACCATGCTTATTTAGGCCCTTGCCTGTTTCAATGGCATGTTTCCAGTCATTGAATCCCTTTAAGGAGAAGGTCGCGTCTGATGATGATGATCTGAATTTTCTGCAGGCATAACAAAATGCTGCATCCTTTTCTATGGAGTACTCCAGCCAGTCCCTGTTTAAATACCAGCTGGAGGAAAATGATCGTTTTTTTGAGCCAAACATTGTGACAGGGTATTTTTTCAAGACAACCTGTTTGGGGTTGTCTGTGCCGAGGTCACTCACAGATGAAACAGGGAGCTGTGGGCCCAACACTGCCCCAGTCGCGGGTGACCTGCTGCTGGCAGCCTCCTCTCTATTGCTGCAGCCGGGGCCGGGCTCTGTGGAGCTGCAAGCAACGGGCTGTCCTTCTCCGTTGGCAGCATCCAGACCAGCATCAGGAGGCGTTGGTTGATGTGTAGAGGTGGCCGTTGGTGGATTCTTAAACCACTTTCGTATATCCATAGTTTACGAAATAGTAAGCCAGATTCATTCATTTGAAATTTGAAATTTGAAATGCGCGGTTGTTGCGTGGCGTTATTGACGTAGGCTACGTCACGTACGTAATCTGACGTTTTGGCCGTTGCAGTGTAAATTTCCCATCAATCAAACATAACCACACCATTCGTTCATTATATATTTTTTAATATTTTAGTGATAAGAAAGCAACATTGGTATTTTTAACAAAAAATATAAAATTAAATTAAAGGTTGAATAAGATTACCAGAACAACAACAGAATACCAGACCGTTGCTATGTAAAACGGTCCGTTGCTAGGGACTCCGTTCAGATCAGAGGACCGCAGAGGAGGAGAACTATGTAGGATTTAGGCTACCTTAATTTTTTTTTTTTTTTTACCGTCATTTAACATTTCCTTGATAAATGACTTTCAGATTGTTACAGGGAGAGTGGAGCCTCCGCTGTCACTGCTCTCTCTAAAAAAAAAATGTTTGAGATACGTACGTGCCCCCACTGTGGAGGGGGAGGGGGGCACACCCGTCGCTATGGGCGGGCCCGGCCCCCTATGGCCCGCCCATGGCGACGGGTATGGCGCGGGGGCTCCTGGTGCCCGTGTCCTACCTGGAGCCCAGCGTGTGGGGGGCCAGGGTGTGGTTGTGTGTCTGTGGTTGTGCATCCATCCTGAGCAGTGTGTGTCTGTGTGTGTTGTGCGTCCAGGGGCAGCCTGAGCAGCAGCTGGGCGGGGCCCCGCCTCCACTACCAGGCGCGGGGGCTCCTGGTGCCCGTGTCCTACCTGGAGCCCAGCGTGTGGGGGGCCAGGGTGTGGTTGTGTGTCTGTGGTTGTGCATCCATCCTGAGCAGTGTGTGTCTGTGTGTGTTGTGCGTCCAGGGGCAGCAGCAGCTGGGCGGGGCCCCGCCTCCACTACCAGGCGCGGGGGCTCCTGGTGCCCGTGTCCTACCTGGAGCCCAGCGTGTGGGGGGCCAGGGTGTGGTTGTGTGTCTGTGGTTGTGCATCCATCCTGAGCAGTGTGTGTCTGTGTGTGTTGTGCGTCCAGGGGCAGCCTGAGCAGCAGCTGGGCGGGGCCCCGCCTCCACTACCAGGCGCTGGGGCTCCTGGTGCCCGTGTCCTACCTGGAGCCCAGCGTGTGGGGGGCCAGGGTGTGGTTGTGTGTCTGTGGTTGTGCATCCATCCTGAGCAGTGTGTGTCTGTGTGTGTTGTGCGTCCAGGGGCAGCCTGAGCAGCAGCTGGGCGGGGCCCCGCCTCCACTACCAGGCGCGGGGGCTCCTGGTGCCCGTGTCCTACCTGGAGCCCAGCGTGTGGGGGGCCAGGGTGTGGTTGTGTGTCTGTGGTTGTGCATCCATCCTGAGCAGTGTGTGTCTGTGTGTGTTGTGCGTCCAGGGGCAGCCTGAGCAGCAGCTGGGCGGGGCCCCGCCTCCACTACCAGGCGCGGGGGCTCCTGGTGCCCGTGTCCTACCTGGAGCCCAGCGTGTGGGGGGCCAGGGTGTGCTGCATGTCGGCCAGTGACAAGCTGAGCCGCTGGGCCGTCACGGGGCTGCAGGGGGCGCTGCTCAGCCACTTCATCCAGCCGCTCTACATCACCAGCATGGTGCTAGGTAACATAGCTGCATTATGGGATGTCGGCCTTCCTCCATCCTTCCATCCTTCCTCCATCCTTCCATCCTTCCTTCCTCCATCCTTCCATCCTTCCTCCATCCTTCCTTCCTCCATCCCTCCATCCTTCCTCCATCCTTCCTCCATCCTTCCTCCATCCTTCCATCCTTCCTCCCTTCCTCCATCCTTCCTTCCTCCATCCTTCCTCCATCCTTCCATCCTTCCTCCCTTCCTCCATCCTTCCTTCCTCCATCCCTCCATCCTTCCCCCCTTCCTCCATCCTTCCTCCATCCTTCCATCCTTCCTCCCTTCCTCCATCCTTCCTTCCTCCATCCTTCCATCCTTCCTCCCTTCCTCCATCCTTCCTTCCTCCATCCTTCCTCCCTTCCTCCATTTATTTATTTATTTATTTATTTGGTTCATTTCGGGCATGTCAATTAGTCATCATCACACATCATCTTAATCCAATAATGCAATACACATGACCGAAAGGGAAAGCGGGAGAAGCAAAAGCTTATCTAGTCCCGCCCCCAATACTCTCATATTCATTTTTTCTTTGTCTTCTGCATGTTACATTTTGACATAACTTTTTTCCAGTATTTTCGAAACTTAACAATTTAACAATTTAACATAACACATTTTGTTACATGACATTTCTCAATTATTTTTAACATTTGACATTTTGACATAATGTGTTGCAGCATTAGGCAGTATTTAGAGTTGAAGAAATTGAAGTCCAGCTCTAGATAGAGCATAAGGATTACGTGTGTGTCTGCACATGTGTCCAATTTTTTTCTCAGTCGTGAGCGAACAACAGTCTCTCCTTATTGCCAGGCATGTCACAAAAGTCACAAAGTCACAAGATGGTCCAATTGCAACTCCATCATGGACCAGTAGGTTGGCGTTGGTGTGTCGATAATAGTCAGCTGAGTTCTTCACTTGACTGATTTCTCACAATTAAATCACAGTTGCACTTGTGCTCAATTTATCATCACAATGTAATAACATTCTACGTAAAAACTGACATTGACCTCTGGCCACACAGTTTCTCTGGTTCATCATATTGTTTTGGGAACACAATGATTTTTGTTATTTCCCCTTGTAATCTCAATACTGTGTCTGACGTTAGCCTCTCTGACTTTTATCAGCTCTCTTGTGTCATTCTGTACCGGTCAATCGTTGTGTTCCTTCCTCCATCCTTCCATCCTTCCTCCATCCTTCCATCCTTCCTTCCTCCATCCTTCCATCCTTCCTCCATCCTTCCATCCTTCCTCCCTTCCTCCATCCTTCCATCCTTCCTCCATCCTTCCTCCCTTCCTCCATCCTTCCTTCCTCCATCCTTCCTCCATCCTTCCTCCCTTCCTCCATCCTTCCTCCATCCTTCCTCCCTTCCTCCATCCTTCCTCCCTTCCTTCCTCCATCCTTCCTCCATCCATCCTTCCTCCCTTCCTCCATCCTTCCTCCCTTCCTTCCTTTCATCCTTACTTCTTCTTCCTTCCTCTTTTGGTCCAATTGACCCAATCTGTTCCTTATACCTCAATTTTTCTTTCCCTTCCATCCTTCCTCCATCCTTCCATCCTTCCTCCATCCTTCCTTCCTCCATCCTTCCATCCTTCCTCCATCCTTCCTCCCTTCCTCCATCCTTCCTCCATCCTTCCTCCATCCTTCCTCCCTTCCTCCATCCTTCCTCCCTTCCTTCCTCCATCCTTCCTCCCTTCCTTCCTTTCGTCCTTACTTCTTCTTCCTTCCTCTTTTGGTCCAATTGACCCAATCTGTTCCTTATACCTCCATTTTTCTTTCCCTTCCATCCTTCCTCCATCCTTCCTCCCTTCCTCCATCCTTCCATCCTTCCTTCCTCCATCCTTCCATCCTTCCTTCCTCCATCCTTCCTCCATCCTTCCATCCTTCCTTCCTCCATCCTTCCATCCTTCCTCCATCCTTCCATCCTTCCTTCCTCCATCCTTCCATCCTTCCTTCCTCCATCCTTCCATCCTTCCTTCCTCCATCCTTCCTCCCTTCCTCCATCCTTCCTTCCTCCATCCTTCCATCCTTCCTCCATCCTTCCTCCCTTCCTCCATCCTTCCTCCCTTCCTCCATCCTTCCTCCATCCTTCCTCCATCCTTCCATCCTTCCTCCATCCTTCCATCCTTCCTCCCTTCCTCCATCCTTCCTTCCTCCATCCTTCCTCCATCCTTCCTCCCTTCCTCCATCCTTCCTTCCTCCATCCTTCCATCCTTCCTTCCTCCATCCTTCCATCCTTCCTCCATCCTTCCATCCTTCCTCCATCCTTCCTCCCTTCCTCCATCCTTCCTCCATCCTTCCTCCCTTCCTTCCTCCATCCTTCCTCCATCCATCCTTCCTCCCTTCCTCCATCCTTCCTCCCTTCCTCCATCCTTCCATCCTTCCTCCATCCTTCCTCCCTTCCTCCATCCTTCCTCCCTTCCTTCCTCCATCCTTCCTCCATCCATCCTTCCTCCCTTCCTTCCTTTCATCCTTACTTCTTCTTCCTTCCTCTTTTGGTCCAATTGACCCAATCTGTTCCATATACCTCCATTTTTCTTTCCCTTCCATCCTTCCTCCATCCTTCCTCCATCCTTCCTTCCTCCATCCTTCCATCCTTCCTTCCTCCATCCTTCCATCCTTCCTCCATCCTTCCATCCTTCCTTCCTCCATCCTTCCATCCTTCCTTCCTCCATCCTTCCATCCTTCCTCCATCCTTCCATCCTTCCTTCCTCCATCCTTCCTCCCTTCCTCCATCCTTCCTTCCTCCATCCTTCCATCCTTCCTCCATCCTTCCTCCCTTCCTCCATCCTTCCTCCATCCTTCCTCCATCCTTCCTCCATCCTTCCTCCCTTCCTTCCCTTCGTCCTTACTTCTTCTTCCTTCCTCTTTTGGTCCAATTGACCCAATCTGTTCCTTATACCTCCATTTTTCTTTCCCTTCCTTCTTTCCTCCCTTCCTTCCTTCCTTCCTTCCTTCCATCCTTCCTTCCTTCCTTCCTTGACCCAGGAGGACAACAGAGGGTTAAATGAAGCTGCTGTTGGATGGTTCACTGTGTGTTCAGGTGGTGTTGTCTTCACCCAGTAACCATGGGAACCACAGGTCTAGAGGAGGTTGTTGTTGTTGTTGATGATGATGTTGTTGTTGTTGTTGTTGTTGTTGTTGTTGTTGCCGCCGCTGCAGGAGGCCAGAAGCTGCTGAAGGAGGACGTGTGTGACATCACCAACAAGCGCCTGGACGGCGGCTGGGAGCACTTCCTGCCGCCGTCCTACAGGAAACACAACGTCTCCTTCGTCTGCGGCGACTACGTGGGGCCGGTGGTGCCCTCACTTCACCATGACAACCTCAGCATCAACTGGTGCCGTGGCGACAAGGACGTGGAGGTGGTGGACGCCAGCGAGGGCTTCATCGTCGAGGGGTAACGTCTGGACGACCTCCGTCCTGTTTGCACTACATTTCCCATGAGCCTCAGCTCTGGCAGCACCAGATAAAAACTCCTGGTTGTCCCTTTAATGACTGATGTGGGAGCAGTGGTTGGAAAACAACACAATGTGGAGCTTCAGAGCTGCTACTTACAGCGAGGGGGCGTGGCCTGGCGAGGGGACGGGGCCTGGTGAGGGGGCGGGGCCTGGCGAGGGGGCGGGGCCTGGCGAGCAGGGGCTCATTAGCATTTAAAGGGACAGTGACACTGGGATGTTTGATCCTTGAAGGTTTATTGACCCAGTGTAACAGTGTGAACACAGTGTGACGTTGAGCTGCTCCTGTGTGTGTGTGTGTGTGTGCGTGTGTGTGTGTGTGCGTGCGTGTGTGTGTGTGCGTGTGCGTGCATGTGCATGTGTGCAGCTCTCCGTCGGTCAGCGGGCCAGGCTTCTCCTCCAGACTGTGTAAGCGAGCGCTGTACTCGTACTTCCGTAAGGTGGCGGCGGCCGGAGGACACAGCTACCTGCTGGAGCTGCCCACCTACCACAGTGTCAAGGTCAGTGTGTGTCTGTGTGTGTGTCTGTGTGTGTGTCTGTGTGTGTGTGTGTGTGTGTGTGTGTGTGTGTGTGTGTGTGTGTGTGTGTGTCTGTGTCTGTGTGTGTGTCTGTCTGTGTGTGTGTGTCTGTGAGTGTGTAACCCTAACCCTGACGCTGTGTGATGTCATGGCGTGCCCACCTACCACAGTGTCAAGGTCAGTGTGTGTCTGTGTGTGTGTCTGTGTGTGTGTGTGTGTGTCTGTGTGTGTCTGTGTTGTGTGTGGTGACTGTGTGATGTCATGGCGTGCCCAGGCGGAGGCCGGCGTGTACCAGACGGTGAAGGATCTGGTCCGGCAGCAGTTCCTGAAGGTCCACGCTGGGCCCTGGGAGCCCAAGAAGCTGGTGGACTGTTTCAGCGCCTGAGCCGCCTGAGTCCTGGGAATCGAACCTGGTCCCGTTGTGTTCTAGTTCTACGCTCAGATCAGCATTAACCACGGTAACCATGGTAACCACGTTACCACGGTAACCACGTTAACCACGCGCGACTTGGCTGCTGTTTTCAGTTTGTTCTGATGTTTGAGACAAAAATAAAGAAAAGCTTTTTGTTTTTCAGCACATTGGAGAGTTTCAATGGGGGGGGGGGGGCAGCTCCTGATGGGGGGGGGGGGGGGGGGCAGGTCCTGATGGAGGGGGGGGCAGCTCCTGATGGGGGGGGGGGCAGCAGCTCCTGATGGGGGGGCAGCTCCTGATGGGGGGCAGCTCCTGGGGGGGGGGTGACAGGTCCTGATGGGGGGAGGGGGCAGCTCCTGATGGGGGGGGGGGCATTGGTCCTGATGGGGGGAGGGGGGCAGCTCCTGATGGGGGGGGGGGCTCCTGGTGACTATGATGAGTTAACATTGGTCTGTTGAATCAGTTTAGTTAAACTGTCCCATCACCATAACCCCTATCGTCATAGCAGTAGGTTCGTTACCTTTAATTGTCGGTGCAAGCTGTTTTTAGAACGGCGGAGCAGAGCCGTGAGCTGCTCAGAGCTACGCTACGGAGGCTCATTATGGGATGTCTTGGTTTCCCCAGAACTTTTCTCATAGTGTCATCGCAAATTTAACATGCTATTATTTTTTCATGTGGTTACCGTGGTTCACTGTCACCATGGCTCCACTCACCAGTTGCTTGGCAACCAACTCCTCCTTGGGACTGATGCAACCACTCGTGTCTTTACAATCACAGGCTCTTTCACAATATTTACTCAAAACAAAAACACGCTGGTTCTGTGTGTGAGTTGCTGTAATGAAGCTTTAATGAAACACTGGACTCCAGATGTTGACGTGTGGATGCAGATGTGGATGCTGCTTCATCCGTGCTGCTGCAGGAGGCCCAGGGCCTGATGGGGGGCCGGGGCCTCGGCTGCTGCTTCATCCGTGCTGCTGCAGGAGGCCCAGGGCCTGATGGGGGGCCGGGGCCTCGGCTGCTGCTTCATCCGTGCTGCTGCAGGAGGCCCAGGGCCGGGGCCTCGGCTGCTGCGGCCGTCGGGCTCCTCGGGGCCCCAGGGAGAGACAGGGAGGTCACGAAGAGCCCTGCAACATAAAGAGACACCAGTGAACAAGTGACTGATAATGGTGGAGGGGAATTCTCTCATGTCTGTGTTCACTGTGTCTGTCGGGGGGGGGGGGCGGGATCAGAGGACTCGTCAGGGGGATCATGTCCTCACCCAGGTCCGGTCTCCTGCAGGTCCAGTCTCTCTGGCTGGACTCGGAGGCCGACGTGCTCTCTGTGGAGCTGGACTTGACCGAGTGGACGGACGGCACTGAGGCCCGGGGGGGCGGCGGTCTGGGCTTGGCCACGACCGCCGAGGCCGAGTTGCTCCACTCTGGACCGGACACAGAGACAGGAGGTCAGAACCACAGGAACCCAGTGACATCACGGCGGTCAGGTGACATCACGGCGGTCAGGTGACCTACCTGAGTACTCGTCCAGTCTGAAGTGTCCCAGGCAGAGATGGATCCTCCACTGTTTCCTCACGTTCTCCTTCATCAGGCAGTGGAAGAGGAAGATGAAGAGACCTGAAGAGGAAGAACCAGTCAGCTGGTCTGGGACCACATGGACCAGACTGGGACCAGACTGGGACCAGATGGACCAGTCTGGGACCAGATGGACCAGTAGGAGACGGTAGGAGACAGTGGGAGACGGTAGGAGACAGTAGGAGACGGTAGGAGACGGTAGGAGACGGTAGGAGACAGTAGGAGACGGTTGGAGACGGTAGGAGACCGTAGAAGACGGTAGGAGACGGTAGGAGACGGTAGAAGACGGTAGGAGACGGTAGGAGACCGTAGAAGACAGTAGGAGACAGTAGGAGACGGTTGGAGACGGTAGGAGACAGTGGGAGACGGTAGGAGACATCAGGAGACCGGTCAGGAAGACATAGGAGACGGTCAGGAGACATCAGGAGACGGTAGGAGACAGTGGGAGACGGTAGGAGACAGGTGACCTAGGAGACCTAGAAGACGGTAGGAGAGTCTGAAGTGTCCCAGGAGAGATGGATCCTCCACGGTAGGAGACTTCATGGTAGGGAAGAGGAAGATGAAGGAGACAGTGGGAGAGTAGGAGACAGTGGGAGACAGTAGGAGACTGGTCTGGGAAGATGGAGGAGACTGGGACCACATGGAGGAGACAGTGGGAGACAGATGGACCAGACTGGGACCAGATGGACCAGACTGGGACCACATGGACCAGTCTGGGACCAGATGGACCAGTCTGGGACCACATGGACCAGACTGGGACCACATGGACCAGACTGGGACCAGATGGACCAGACTGGGACCAGATGGACCAGACTGGGACCAGATGGACCAGTCTGGGACCAGATGGACCAGACTGGACCAGTAGGAGACGGTGGGAGACAGTAGGAGACAGTGGGAGACAGTAGGAGACGGTTGGAGACGGTGGGAGACGGTGGGAGACGGTAGGAGACAGTGGGAGACGGTAGGAGACAGTGGGAGACGGTAGGAGACGGTAGGAGACGGTAGGAGACGGTAGGAGACGGTAGGAGACAGTAGGAGACAGTAGGAGACGGTAGGAGACGGTTGGAGACGGTAGGAGACAGTGGGAGACGGTAGGAGACGGTAGGAGACGGTAGGAGACGGTAGGAGACGGTAGGAGACAGTAGGAGACGGTTGGAGACGGTAGGAGACAGTGGGAGACGGTAGGAGACCGTAGAAGACGGTAGGAGACGGTAGAAGACGGTAGGAGACGGTAGGAGACGGTAGGAGACGGTAGGAGACGGTAGGAGACAGTAGGAGACGGTAGGAGACCGTAGAAGACGGTAGGAGACGGTAGAAGACAGTAGGAGACAGCGGGAGACAGCGGGAGATGGTAGGAGACAGTAGGAGACGGTAGGAGACAGTGGGAGACAGTAGGAGATGGTAGAAGACGGTAGGAGACAGTAGGAGACGGTAGGAGACAGTAGGAGACAGTGGGAGACCGTAGAAGACGGTAGGAGACGGTAGAAGACAGTAGGAGACGGTAGGAGACAGTAGGAGACGGTAGGAGACAGTAGGAGACGGTAGGAGACAGTGGGAGACAGTAGGAGACGGTAGAAGACGGTAGGAGACAGTAGGAGACGGTAGGAGACAGTAGGAGACAGTGGGAGACAGTAGGAGACGGTAGGAGACAGTAGGAGACAGTGGGAGACGGTAGGAGACGGTTGGAGACGGTAGGAGACAGTAGGAGACAGTGGGAGACCGTAGAAGACGGTAGGAGACGGTAGGAGACCGTAGAAGACGGTAGGAGACGGTAGGAGACGGTAGGAGACAGTAGGAGACGGTAGGAGACGGTAGGAGACGGTAGAAGACGGTAGGAGACGGTAGGAGACGGTAGGAGACGGTAGGAGACAGTAGGAGACGGTAGGAGACGGTAGGAGACGGTAGGAGACGGTAGGAGACGGTTGGAGACGGTAGGAGACGGTAGGAGACGGTAGGAGACCGTAGAAGACGGTAGGAGACGGTAGGAGACGGTAGGAGACGGTAGGAGACGGTAGGAGACAGTAGGAGACGGTAGGAGACGGTAGGAGACGGTAGGAGACGGTAGGAGACAGTAGGAGACAGTAGGAGACGGTAGGAGACGGTGGGAGACGGTAGGAGACAGTAGGAGACAGTAGGAGACAGTAGGAGACGGTAGGAGACAGCGGGAGATGGTAGGAGACAGTAGGAGACGGTAGGAGACAGTAGGAGACGATAGGAGACAGCAGGAGACGGTAGGAGACGGTAGGAGACAGTAGAAGACGGTTGGAGACGGTAGAAGACAGTAGGAGACAGCGGGAGACGGTAGGAGACGGTTGGAGACGGTAGGAGACGGTAGGAGACAGTAGGAGACGGTAGGAGACGGTAGGAGACAGTGGGAGACGGTAGGAGACGGTAGGAGACGGTAGGAGACAGTGGGAGACAGTAGGACACAGTGGGAGACCATAGAGGACAGTAGGAGACAGCGGGAGACGGTAGGAGACGGTAGGAGACGGTAGGAGACGGTAGGAGACGGTAGGAGACGGTAGGAGACGGTAGGAGACAGTAGGAGACGGCAGGAGACGGTAGGAGACAGCGGGAGACGGTAGGAGAAAGTAGGAGACGGTAGGAGACAGTAGGACACAGTGGGAGACCATAGAGGACAGTAGGAGACGGTAGGAGACGGTAGGAGACAGTAGGAGACGGTAGGAGACAGTGGGAGACGGTAGGAGACGGTAGGAGACGGTAGGAGACGGTTGGAGACAGCAGGACACAGTGGGAGACGGTAGGAGGCGGTAGGAGACGGTAGAAGACGGTAGGAGGCGGTACGAGACGGTAGGAGACAGTAGGAGACGGTAGGAGACAGCGGGACACAGTAGGAGACAGCGGGACACAGTGGGACAGACAGCAGGACCTTGCAGAGAGTTGAGTCCAGAGAAGACGTAGAGCAGGACCAGGCGAGCCGGACCGAAGGTGAAGAAGCCGGCGGTCCAGGTGAGACCCAGCAGCAGCGTCAGACTGGCCACGCCCCTCAGGTCCTGGATCAGGCCGCCGTGGGTTCCCGCCGGGCTGTTGACCCGCATGTGGCGGATCTGGATCAGAACCACCACGAACACCTCGAAGGGGATCGAAGAGACAACATCAGAGACCCAACATGATGGGAATTATGGGATGTCTGGATGAGGTTCTGTCAGGATCGCTGCTGCGTTGCTGTTTTACCCCGAGGTTGAAGAGGAAGACGAGCGCGGCGAACGCCACCACGGACACGTAGAAGGTCACGTTGTCCTGCAGCCAGCAGCTGAGGGACACACCAAACAACCAATCACAACGCAGCTGAGGGAGGGACACACCAAACAACCAATCACAACGCAGCTGAGGGAGGAAACAACCAATCACAACGCAGCTGAGGGAGGAAACAACCAATCACAACGCAGCTGAGGGAGGAAACAACCAATCACAACTGGTTCTCGTTCCGTCTGAAACACAGTCTGACGTCGTCCGAGAACCTGAGACTCACAAGTTGTTGACGTGGTCCAGCGAGTCGGCGTAGACGAGGCCGCCGTAGGCGTCTCTGTGGACGATGAGCACCAGGACGCAGACCACCAGAGGAAGTCCTGCAGACAGGCAGAGGTTGACATGGGGTTAAAGGAGGATCCTTAGCAGCTGCTCCCCGGTCCCGGTCCCGGTCCCAGTCCCAGTCCCAGTCCCAGTCCCAGGTCCTGGACTCTGGACTCACCCCATCCCAGAGCGCAGAACTTGAGGATGTATGAGGGCACGTAGACGTTGAAGACTTTGACGAGGGCGAAGTACATGTTGACGGCCTCCAGCCCCATCCAGGTGAAGGAGGCCAGCAGGAAGTAGTGCAGCGTGGCGGCCGCAGCCACGCAGAGCGCGTGCACGCCCCAGGACGCCAGCCACGAGTTGACCAGGAACACCAGGTTCAGGCCCAGCAGGGCCAGGGCCAGGTTGATCAGGATCTGAGACGGGTAGTCCCGCCGAAGCTTCCTGAGAGATGGGGGGGATCAGGTTCATCATCCTGAGTCTCGTACAATAAAGCAATAAATAGAAACATACACAAATATATAGATATATAAATGTACTTTATAACCTACTCAAACACTGTGTAGGTGAGAACCGTGACTCCTAAGAACAGGGACGAGACTCCACAGCCCACGTAGGTGATGATGGTCAGAATCTGCTCGCTGGTGGCGTCCACCTGAGTCCTAGAGACGTCCTGCACACACACGCACACGCATGCACACGTACACACACACGGTACGGTAACAATAACACCATCAGTCATGTAACTGCTGAGTGCAAACATGAAAACCTGCAGTGAAACACAAAGTGAAATGATCTCTGAAACATCTGGAGGTCTCTGAAACATCTGGAGGTCCCTGAAACATCTGGATGTCTCTGGACCATCTGGAGGTCTCTGAAACATCTGGATGTCTCTGAAACATCTGGATGTCTCTGAAACATCTGGAGGTCTCTGAAACATCTGGATGTCTCTGAAACATCTGGATGTCTCTGAACCATCTGGAGGTCCCTGAAACATCTGGATGTCTCTGAAACATCTGGATGTCCCTGAAACATCTGGATGTCTCTGAACCATCTGGAGGTCTCTGAAACATCTGGATGTCTCTGAACCATCTGGATGTCTCTGAACCATCTGGAGGCCTCTGAAACATCTGGATGTCTCTGAACCATCTGGAGGTCTCTGAACCATCTGGAGGTCTCTGAAACATCTGGATGTCCCTGAAACATCTGGATGTCTCTGAACCATCTGGAGGTCTCTGAAACATCTGGATGTCTCTGAAACATCTGGTTGTCTGAAACATCTGGATGTCCCTGAAAAATCTGGAGGCCTCTGAAACATCTGGATGTCTCTGAACCATCTGGAGGTCCCTGAAACATCTGGTTGTCTGAAACATCTGGATGTCCCTGAAACATCTGGAGGCCTCTGAAACATCTGGAGGAGAAACATCTGGATGTCTTGAAACTGGAGGAAACATCTGGATTAAACATTGGTTATTTGATGACTGAAAAATCTGGAGGCCTCTGAAACATCTGGATGTCTCTGAACCATCTGGAGGTCCCTGAAACATCTGGTTGTCTGAAACATCTGGATGTCCCTGAAACATCTGGAGGCCTCTGAAACATCTGGATGTCTCTGAAACATCTGGTTGTCTGAAACATCTGGATGTCTCTGAACCACCTGGAGGTCTCTGAAACATCTGGATGTCTCTGAAACATCTGGATGTCTCTGAACCATCTGGAGGTCCCTGAAACATTTGGTTGTCTGAAACATCTGGATGTCCCTGAAACATCTGGAGGCCTCTGAAACATCTGGATGTCTCTGAAACATCTGGTTGTCCATCTGACTGAAACCTCTGGGACATCACCATCAGAGTCTGAAACATCTGGGTTTGTGCAAATGATGTTTGAAACATCAGATGTTTGAAACCTCTGCAGATGGGTTTAAACAGATGTCTCTGAAACCTCTGGAGGGTTCTGAAACATCTGGATGTCTCTGAAACATCTGGATGTCTCTGAAACATCTGGATGTCTCTGAAACATCTGGATGTCTCTGAACCATCTGGATGTCTCTGAAACCTCTGGAGGGTTCTGAAACATCTGGAGGAGGAGCAGTGATTCTTAGACTGGAGGAAGTTGATTAATAGATTATATTTGAGACTAAATCCCACTGATTCTCAGCCGTTGAGACTGAAACGTTTATGACAGATCCAGAGTTTGTGCAGCAGGAACAGGTTTATACAGAAGAACTGTGTTTATACAGATGTGTTTGTGCAGATGCTGCTTGTTTACAGATGTGTTTGTCCCAGATCCGTGTTTATGGGACACACCGTCAGAGTCACAGGGTTTGTGCAGATGTGTTTGTGCAGATGTGTTTGTGCAGATGTATTTATACAGATGTGAAGCAGCAGCACCTACCGTTCTCATTGAAGTTCCAGTAAACACACTGGACGTCTTTGTTGAGCTGAACAGAGAAGAAGATGAAAGGCTTTTATTCATCAACGGCCTGAACGGGTTCATCAGTGACGTATCAGCTGATCAGAGCTCGTCTCACCGTGTTGGGGGTCTGGTGGTGCAGCGTGACCTTGACGGGTTCATCCAGGTCCGTGATGGGCACGGTGGCGTTGGTGACGCTGGCCGACACCACGACGGTGTTGAGGGCGGGGCCCTTCTGGCTGGTCTGAAAGGTTCGGCAGCATCGGGTCAGAACCGGAGCAGAACCGCAGACACAGAAACGACGCTCACGCTGAACTCTGGGAGGAATACCTGGAAGAGCGAGCGAATCCTGTAGAACTGGAACTGGACCCTGGGGGGGTTCTGGCTGCCCGGGGGGAAGCTGTGCTGCAGGGCCGAGGGCAGAGAGATGAAGGCCACCATGCCGTTAAACGGATACTGGTTGATAAAGATCTACAAAGAGAAGAAAACTTTATTAACACAGACTCAGAGACGACGACAGCTGAAGGTCTCAGAGATCACTGATTTTAAAGTTTCTTCAGATTCTAAATCGGACAGTTTGAAATCTGGAAGGGAAAGAGGAAGGAAAGAAGGAAGGATGGAGGAAGGGAAGGGAACAGATGGGACAACCGGAGGGTGAAGTTTCTTTCAGAGGATATTAACCAGGTGGACTGTTGGCTAGAAAATAATCACCTACTGTTTAGATTGAATTGTTTTCCTAATTTTAAACGTTTAGGAAGAATAGACACCTTCCTTCATTATATATTTTATTGATAATCAGACACTCGTTGGAGCATCTGATCATAAAGATTAGAGCGTGAGCGTCGATATGATCTGTACATTATGTGTTGACGTAGTGACGTCAGAGCCTCAGACGCCTTCTTCTCTCATACATCTGAATAAATACGAGTCTTGTTCCGACCTCCGGTTTGGTGCCGGTCGCGTCCGATGAGACTCCGAACGTCAGACTGTTGAAGTGTCCGGGAGCCACGTCCACCACGGAGACGGCCATGGCCGAAGCCACCAGGGTGGAGGAGCCGTCGTAGCCCACCATCCTGTCGCCCACGGCCTCGGTGATGTTCAGGATCCTGAGGAGGAACCACAGGGAGCGGGTCAGTGAACGCATCACGTCTCCAACAGGAGGAGCTCCGCAGGTCTGGAGGTCTGGGGGTCTGGAGGTCTGGGGGTCTGGAGGTCTGGAGGTCTTGGGGTCTGGAGGTCTGGGGGTCTGGAGGTCTGGAGGTCTGGGGGTCTGGAGGTCTGAGGGTCTCGGGGTCTGGAGGTCTGGGGGTCTGGAGGTCTGGGGGTCTGGAGGTCTGAGGGTCTGGAGGTCTGGGGGTCTGGGGGTCTGGAGGTCTGGGGGTCTCGGGGTCTGGAGGTCTGGGGGTCTAGAGGTCTGGGGGTCTGGAGGTCTGGGGGTCTCGGGGTCTGGAGGTCTGGGGGTCTAGAGGTCTTACGTGTTGGTGAAGGGCAGCAGGTTGCTGTCCGACTGCAGGATGTCAGACAGGATGTTGATGAGGGCCTGGCCCAGGTCTGGGGTGACCAGACCCAGGTCCACCAGGTCCTGCAGCTTGTTGAGGACCGTGAGCAGCTCCTGGAAGCTCAGTCTGGACTGGTTCCTCAGCAGACCCTCTATCATCTGCACCACGTCCAGAGCGTTGCCTGGAGACGCACCAACAACAACAACAACAACAACAGAGTCATGAGGCTCCATGTGACGTCCTTCATAGTCTCAAATGAAGCAGAAGGCGGGTCCAGACTCTGGACCGGTCCTGGACTTGGCGGGTCCAGACTCTGGACCGGTCCTGGACTTGGCGGGTACAGACTCTGGAAACTGTCGTCTACCGACTTCCTGCATGTTTGGATGTTTCAGGTTTAACATTATAATACTATAGTATTATAGCATAACATTATAATACTATATATACTAATATATATAATACTATTTAATGTCACCAGGAACGTTTTAAAGGGACAACCAGGAGTTTTGGAAAGTGAAGTGTTTTCACTACATTTCCCATGAGCCTCAGCGTGCATGGTGAAACTCTTGGACCGGCGCCAGACCGATGTCTCCAAGAATGTTTTCATTCATCAAGAGTTAAAGTCAGAGGTTGAAGACGATCAGCTCTAGAACATAACCATCCAATGGGAGGCTCTGAAACATAACCATCCAATGGGAGGCTCTGAAACATAACCATCCAATGGGAGGCTCTAGAACATAACCATCCAATGGGAGGCTCTAGAACATAACCATCCAATGGGAGGCTCTGAAACATAACCATCCAATGGGAGGCTCTGAAACATAACCATCCAATGGGAGGCTCTGAAACATAACCATCCAATGGGAGGCTCTAGAACATAACCATCCAATGGGAGGCTCTGAAACATAACCATCCAATGGGAGGCTCTAGAACATAACCATCCAATGGGAGGCTCTGAAACATAACCATCCAATGGGAGGCTCTGACATAACCATCCAATGTGTATTGATCATAAATCCAATGGGAGGCTCGAAACATGAACATCCAATGGGAGGCTCTAGATTCATCCCATTAATGAGACTCTGTTAGAACAGATAAATCCAATGGGAGGTTGTCCCTTTAAACCTGTCGATCAGTGGTTTAGTGTGTGTTGTTGGTGTGGACACGGAGACGGACACGGAGACGGACCGGCTGTGACCTGGACGTGGTCCAGATGGGAGGATCGAAACTAACCACCATGGGGGGCAGAACATAACCATCCAATGGGACCGGGTCCAACATAACCATCCTGGGAGGCACAGAACATAACCATCCAATGGGACTCTAGAACATAACCATCCAATGGGAGGCTCTGAAACATAACCATCCAATGGGAGGCTCTGAAACATAACCATCCAATGGGAGGCTCTGAAACATAACCACAATGGGAGACACTAGAACATAACCATTTTCTGACCCTTGTGTCAGTGAGCGGCTGGATGTGAGACACATACATGTTCAGGTTGGTAGAGACCAGACCACAGACGAAGAGGGTGGATGGATGGATGATGGATGGATGGATGATGGATGGATGGATGATGGATGGATGATGGATGGATGGCTGTGATGGACGTGGTCCAGATGGATGGATGTCTCCACCACCATGGATGGATGATGGATGGAGGGATGATGGATGGATGGATGGATGATGGATGGATGATGGATGGATGGATGATGGATGGATGGAGGATGGATGGATGATGGATGGATGGATGATGGATGGATGGATGGATGGATGGATGGATGATGGATGGATGGATGATGGATGGATGGATGGATGATGGATGGATGGATGATGGATGGATGGATGGATGATGGATGGATGGATGATGGATGGATGGATGGATGATGGATGGAGGATGGATGGATGGATGATGGATGGATGGAGGATGGATGATGGATGGATGGATGGATGATGGATGGATGGAGGATGAATGGATGGATGGAGGATGAATGGATGGATGATGGATGGATGATGGATGGATGGATGGAGGATGGATGGATGGATGGATGGATGGATGGAGGATGGATGATGGATGGATGGATGGATGGATGGATGGATGGATGGATGGATGGATGGATGGATGGAGGATGGATGGATGATGGATGGATGGAGGATGGATGATGGATGGAGGATGGATGGATGGAGGATGGATGATGGATGGATGGATGGATGGATGGATGGATGGATGGAGAAAGGATGATGGATGGATGGATGATGGATGGATGATGGATGGATGGATGGAGGATGGATGATGGATGGATGGATGATGGATGGATGGAGGATGGATGGATGATGGATGGATGGAGGATGGATGATGGATGGATGGAGGATGGATGGATGATGGATGGATGGAGGATGGATGATGGATGGATGGAGGATGGATGATGGATGGATGGATGATGGATGGATGGATGGATGGATGATGGAGGATGGATGGATGATGGAGGATGGATGGATGGATGATGGATGGATGGATGGATGATGGAGGATGGATGGATGGATGGATGATGGATGGATGATGGATGGATGGATGGATGATGAATGGATGGAGGATGGATGATGGATGGAGGATGGATGATGGATGATGGATGGATGATGGGTGGATGGAGGATGGATGATGGATGGATGATGGGTGGATGGAGGATGGATGGATGGAGGATGGATGATGGATGGATGGATGGATGGATGGATGGATGGATGGATGGATGGAGGATGGATGGATGGATGGATGGATGGATGGATGGATGGATGGATGGATGGATGGATGGATGGATGGATGGATGGATGGATGGATGGATGGATGGATGGATGGATGGATGATGATGGATGGATGGATGGATGGATGGATGGATGGATGGATGGATGATGGATGGATGGATGGATGGATGATGGATGGATGGATGATGGATGGATGGATGGATGGATGGATGGATGGAGGATGGATGGATGATGGATGGATGGATGGATGGATGGATGGATGGATGGATGATGGATGGTTTGATGATGGATGGATGATGGATGATGGATGGATGGATGGATGGATGGATGGATGGATGGATGATGGATGGATGGATGATGGATGGATGGATGGATGGATGGATGGATGGATGGATGGATGGATGGATGGATGGATGGATGGATGGATGGATGATGGATGGATGGATGGATGGATGGATGGATGGATGGATGGAGGATGGATGGATGATGGATGGATGGATGATGGATGGATGGATGATGGAGGATGGATGGATGGATGGATGGTGTGACGAAGCCCTCTTCATCACTATAAAGCACCTTCAGTCTTCAATCTACATGGTACATTTTACACATTTTCCCCTCTGTTGGGTGAGTGCACGCACCCCTTTGGTTTCATACTCATCATCATCATATCTCCAACCGAAGTAGAACAAGAAAACCACACACTACTCATCATATTTGTTTGTTTTCAGTTCTCTTTATTTTGTCATAGTTACCTGGGCGCTGCTGTCGTGCTGCTGCTCCTGTGCCGGCCATGGAGGAGTAAACCAGAGCAGCAGGAGCAGCTTGCTTTTATGGTTTGGTCGGCTGCGGACCATACCATCTCCCCACTGAGTGGAGGGGGAGAGTTTTTCTTTATGTATTAAATGCTCAAATAGAGCCTGTGTATTGATTGTGATGGTTTGTATGATGTTGAATATTGTTAATAAGGTCAGTTCAGTGCCGGTGTGTGGAGTATAGTTACCGGACTTATTGTTTCATGGGTTAATTGGTGTTGATTGTTCTTGGGGCGGGGTTTGGGGTATATAAGGCCCAGGCCGAGCAGAAGCTCGAGGGAGAGAGTGAGGCTTGCTTTGTTGCCCTGTTGCTTTGTTGCCCTGTTGTTTGTTGCACTGTAAAATAAACTGCACAGCTCAGCTTAATTTGTGACTCCAGCCATCTTTTTTTTGTTGCACCTGAGTTTTTGAATTCCCACGTTTTTTTGACAGATGGATGGATGGATGGATGATGGATGATGGATGGAGGATGGATGATGGATGGATGATGGAGGATGGATGGATGGATGGATGATGGAGGATGGATGGATGGAGGATGGATGGATGGATGATGGATGGATGGATGATGGAGGATGGATGGAGGATGGATGGATGGATGATGGATGGAGGATGGATGATGGATGGATGGATGATGGAGGATGGATGGATGGATGATGGAGGATGGATGGATGGATGGATGGAGGATGGATGGATGGATGGATGATGGATGGATGGATGGATGGATGGATGGAGGATGGATGGATGGATGGATGATGGATGGATGGATGATGGATGGATGGATGGATGGATGGATGATGGATGGATGGATGGATGGATGGATGGATGGATGGATGGATGGATGGATGGATGGATGGATGGATGGATGGATGGATGGATGGATGGATGGATGGATGGATGGATGGATGGATGGATGGATGGATGGATGGATGGATGGATGGATGATGGATGGATGGAGGATGGATGATGGATGGATGGATGGATGGATGGATGGATGATGGAGGATGGATGGATGATGGAGGATGGATGGATGGATGGATGGAGGATGGATGGATGGATGGATGGATGGATGGATGGATGGATGGAGGATGGATGGATGGAGGATGGATGGATGATGGATGGATGATGGATGGATGGAGGATGGATGGATGGAGGATGGATGGATGATGGATGGATGATGGAGGATGGATGGATGGATGGAGGATGGACGGAGGATGGATGGATGTTGGATGGATGGATGGATGATGGATGGATGGATGATGGAGGATGGATGGATGGATGATGGATGGATGGATGATGGATGGATGGATGGATGGATGGATGGATGATGGATGGATGGATGGATGGATGGATGATGGATGGATGATGGATGGATGATGGAGGATGGATGACCCCCCTCCTCTGATGGATGATGGATGGTTTCACCAGTGCCTGGAGGCGGAGGGCGTGGCTGGATGGGGGAGGGATGATGGATGGCGATCCCGCCCCTCCCCCCCGATCCATGATGGATGGATCTAAGCCCCCCCCCCCCTCCTCTAAGCCCCCCCCCCCCCCCCCCCTCACCAGTGCCTGGAGGCGGAGCGGCGTGGCTGGAGGGGGCAGGGCCGCATGGCGTCCCGCCCCCCCGCGGTGGCGGGCCAGAGGAACAGCCCCCGTCTGGTCTGGAGGGCCTCGGCCTCACACTGCAGGATCACTACACACACACAGACACACACAGACACACACTCAGCCCTCTGGGGTCAAAGGTCGTCGTCGCCGCGTCAACCGCGTCGCCGCGTCAACCGCGTCACTCACAGATACGACTGATCTCTATGTCCTCCGTCGCTATGGAGACGGAACCGTCGTGGTACGGAGACGAGAGAAGAGCTCGGATCTGGTCCTCGGTCTGGAGGGGGTCAGAGGTCGACCTGAGGACCTGGACCTGGAACACCCCCCCCGCCCTGCACACAGACACACAACAACACAACACAACAACACACTGGTTAACACCCCCCGCCCTGCACACAGACACACAACAACACAACACACTGGTTAACACCCCCCGCCCTGCACACAGACACACAACAACACACTGGTTAACACCCCCCCCGCCCTGCACACAGACACACAACAACACAACACACTGGTTAACACCCCCCGCCCTGCACACAGACACACAACACACTGGTTAACACCCCCCGCCCTGCACACAGACACACAACACAACAACACACTCCATCCATCCATCCGCCCTCATCACAGACACACAACAACACACTGGTTAACCTCCATCCATCCTGCACACAGACACACAACACACTGGTTAACTCCCCATCCATTCCTGCACACAGACACACAACACAGACACACAACACACTGGTTAACCCCCCCCGCCCTGCACACAGACACACAACAACACAACAACACAACACATCCACTGGTTCCATCCATCCATCATCCATCCTGCACACAGACACACAACAACACAACAACACAACACAACACACTGGTTAACCCCCCCCGCCCTGCACACAGACACACAACAACACAACACACTGGTTCCATCCATCCCTCCACACAGACACACATCAATCCATCCACACTGGTTCGTCTGTGGTCACAGTCTCTACCAACACTGAACACATGTGTTAACATCCAGCCGCTCACTGACACAAGGGGAAAATCTGTGTGTGTCTGTGTGTGTGTGTGTGTGTGTGTGTGTGTGTGTGTGTGTGTGTGTGTGTGTGTGTGTGTGTGTGTGTGTGTGTGTGTGTGTGTGTGTGTGTGTGTGTGTGATCCGTACCTGGACACGTTCAGCATGAACATCTGGAGAGGAAGAAACGAGGGGTTAATGAACCAGATGTTTAAAGGGACAACCCGGAGTTTCACTACATTTCCCATGAGCCTCAGCGCTCGGCGCCAGACGGGAATGAAGACGATCAGATCCCGTCGCAGCTCCGACCGTAAACGATGGCAACCAGCGACCCGGCGGCGTTATCCCCACGACCCGCCGCCGCCGGGCAGCGTCCAGGAGACGCTGGACGAGTCGACCACGAGATGATGACATCACAACAACTATAAAGACTAGAGCACGTATTTATCTCCATGGAGCCGTCAACAGATAAAAACTCCTGGTTGTCCCTTTAACAGCAGGAAGGACTCACCGGGCTGAGGCTGAGGTTGGTCTGCAGCGCCGCCGCCGCCGCCGCCGCAGGAGACCTGAGAGCAGAGCAGCATCAGACTGGTTGCCATGGTGACACTGAGGGACGTGTGGACAGATGTTTACCTGTGTGTCTTAGGAAGCAGCTGGAAGTCCAGGACCGTCATCACGTCGTCAGGAAGAGACGAGTTGAGCTGAGACGACGAAGACGACACGTCAGACACACAATGTTAAAGGGACAGTTCAACATTTAGTCAGACTGTCCCATCACCATAACCCCTATAGTCATAGCAGTAGGTTCGTTACCTTTAATTGTAGGTGCAAGCTGTTTTTAGAACGGCGGAGCAGAGCCGTGAGCTGCTCAGAGCTACGCTACGGAGGCTCATGGGATTCCTTGGTTTCCCTCATCAAACTCATCAAATACACAATCCAACAACTCCACAACGCTCTGGTGGACAAGTTGTGAGCCATTCACCACGCTATGAGATAATAACACAACGTTACCACACAGAGTTGTTTTAGAGGGAAATTCATGTAAAACCTCTGATGCACGTTGCCTTCAGGGACAGTTGTTCATCACCAGTCTCTGTATTTCCCTCTAAAACAACTCTGTGTGGTAACGTTGTGTTATTATCTCATAGCGTGGTGAATGTGCAGGTCACAACTTGTCCACCAGAGCGTTGTGGAGTTGTTGGATTGTGTATTTGATGAGTTTGATGAGGGAAACCAAGAAATCCCATAATGAGCCTCCGTAGCGTAGCTCTGAGCAGCTCACGGCTCTGCTCCGCCGTTCTAAAAATAGCTTGCACCGACAATTAAAGGTAACGAACCTACTGCTATGACTATAGGGGTTATGGTGATGGGACAGTTTGACTAAATGTTGAACTGTCCCTTTAACCCTACGTTGACTCCTATCATGTGTTGTGTAAAGAGTCAGGAGGTCGTTACCCAGGTGGAGAGGATCTGCTCCAGATCACAGTCTCCCGTCACGGACACGTTCACCTGGACCTCGAAGTACAGCTCTGCACACAAGACACACACAAGATACACACAAGACACACACAAGATACACACAAGATACACACAAGATACACACGAGATACACACAAGATACACACAAGATACACACAAGACACACACAAGATACACACGAGATACACACAACAACGGTTCTTCTCTCTGCAGACATCAGAGCTGTGATTGGCTGAAGAGACACTGACCTGAGATGTTTGAGCTGCTGCTGCTGGTTGTGTAGCTGGTTGTGTAGCTGGTTGTGTAGCTGGTTGTGTAGCTGGTTGTGTCTGCAGCCGTGGAGCTGGGTGAGGAGGAGGAGGAGGAGGAGGAGGAGGAGGAGGAAGGAGGAGGAGACGGAGGGCTGGTGGTGGCAGTAGAGAAGTTCTCTGCAGGGACACGTCATCGTTGTCAAGTAGAGTGAGTTTCCTGTGCAGTGTAAACACACACAGACAGACACACACAGGTCCAGGTGGTACCTATGGGCGTGGTGTGGATGCTGCCTTCGTCCGCCAGCAGCTGCAGCTCCGTCTGGACGAACGGCGTCTTCAGCTTCACGTAGATCTGCTTCTGAACAAACGACACGTCCAGACTGGGAATCACACTGACATGGACCAGACACCGGAACCTGGAGAGACAGGAGACACGGGGGACACCGGGAACACCGGGAACACCGGGGACAGAGGAGAGACGGGAGACACCGGGAGACACCAGAGAGACAGAGGAGACCAGGTCATGTGACTCAGCAGTGAGACATTGTACCAATGTGGGAGGAGTTAGTTCATTAGTTCATGTTACCTGTTGATGTTGGGCGTCACCCAGCGCTCCTGGGGGGGGGGCAGTGAGGTTATGAGGCAGTAAGGGGGGGGGGGTGGGGGGGGGGGGGGCAGTGAGGTTATGAGTTAATATCAGATTAATAACTCGTTCACATTAACATGACTGGTCCAACAACACGCGACACCACATGAACACAACGACCTGCTTCTTCTTTTCTCACCAGTTTGTTTTCCACAGTGTTTCCTTCTCCTGGTTTGGACCTGAGGAAAACATGAGGAACTCTGAGCTCGGCCAATCAGCTCCCTCTGCTGGTCATTAATGTAATAACTCTGAGCTCGGCCAATCAGCTCCCTCTGCTGGTCATTAATGTAATAACTCTAAGTAAGTTCTGGCCAATCAGCTCCCTCTGCTGGTCATTAGTGTAATAACTCTAAGTTCTGGCCAATCAGCTCCCTCTGCTGGTCATTAGTGTAATAACTCTAAGTTCTGGCCAATCAGCTCCCTCTGCTGGTCATTAATGTAATAACTCTGAGCTCGGCCAATCAGCTCCCTCTGCTGGACATTAATGTAATAACTCTAAGTTCTGGCCAATCAGCTCCCTCTGCTGGTCATTAATGTAATAACTCTAAGTAAGTTCTGGCCAATCAGCTCCCTCTGCTGGTCATTAATGTAATAACTCTAAGTAAGTTCTGGCCAATCAGCTCCCTCTGCTGGTCATTAATGTAATAACTCTGAGCTCGGCCAATCAGCTCCCTCTGCTGGTCATTAATGTAATAACTCTAAGTTCTGGCCAATCAGCTCCCTCTGCTGGTCATTAATGTAATAACTCTGAGCTCGGCCAATCAGCTCCCTCTGCTGGTCATTAATGTAATAACTCTAAGTTCTGGCCAATCAGCTCCCTCTGCTGGTCATTAATGTAATAACTCTGAGCTCGGCCAATCAGCTCCCTCTGCTGGTCATTAATGTAATAACTCTAAGTTCTGGCCAATCAGCTCCCTCTGCTGGTCATTAATGTAATAACTCTGAGCTCGGCCAATCAGCTCCCTCTGCTGGTCATTAATGTAATAACTCTAAGTAAGTTCTGGCCAATCAGCTCCCTCTGCTGGTCATTAATGTAATAACTCTGAGCTCGGCCAATCAGCTCCCTCTGCTGGTCATTAATGTAATAACTCTGAGTTCTGGCCAATCAGCTCCCTCTGCTGGTCATTAATGTAATAACTCTGAGTTCTGGCCAATCAGCTCCCTCTGCTGGTCATTAATGTAATAACTCTAAGTAAGTTCTGGCCAATCAGCTCCCTCTGCTGGTCATTAATGTAATAACTCTGAGCTCGGCCAATCAGCTCCCTCTGCTGGTCATTAATGTAATAACTCTGAGTTCTGGCCAATCAGCTCCCTCTGCTGGTCATTAATGTAATAACTCTGAGTTCTGGCCAATCAGCTCCCTCTGCTGGTCATTAATGTAATAACTCTGAGCTCAGCCAATCAGCTCCCTCTGCTGGTCATTAATGTAATAACTCTGAGCTCAGCCAATCAGCTCCCTCTGCTGGTCATTAATGTAATAACTCTGAGTTCTGGCCAATCAGCTCCCTCTGCTGGTCATTAATGTAATAACTCTAAGTAAGTTCTGGCCAATCAGCTCCCTCTGCTGGTCATTAATGTAATAACTCTGAGCTCGGCCAATCAGCTCCCTCTGCTGGTCATTAATGTAATAACTCTAAGTAAGTTCTGGCCAATCAGCTCCCTCTGCTGGTCATTAATGTAATAACTCTGAGCTCGGCCAATCAGCTCCCTCTGCTGGTCATTAATGTAATAACTCTAAGTAAGTTCTGGCCAATCAGCTCCCTCTGCTGGTCATTAATGTAATAACTCTAAGTAAGTTCTGGCCAATCAGCTCCCTCTGCTGGTCATTAATGTAATAACTCTGAGTTCTGGCCAATCAGCTCCCTCTGCTGGTCATTAATGTAATAACTCTAAGTAAGTTCTGGCCAATCAGCTCCCTCTGCTGGTCATTAATGTAATAACTCTAAGTAAGTTCTGGCCAATCAGCTCCCTCTGCTGGACATTAATGTAATAACTCTAAGTTCTGGCCAATCAGCTCCCTCTGCTGGTCATTAATGTAATAACTCTAAGTAAGTTCTGGCCAATCAGCTCCCTCTGCTGGTCATTAATGTAATAACTCTAAGTAAGTTCTGGCCAATCAGCTCCCTCTGCTGGTCATTAATGTAATAACTCTGAGCTCGGCCAATCAGCTCCCTCTGCTGGTCATTAATGTAATAACTCTAAGTAAGTTCTGGCCAATCAGCTCCCTCTGCTGGTCATTAATGTAATAACTCTGAGCTCGGCCAATCAGCTCCCTCTGCTGGTCATTAATGTAATAACTCTGAGTTCTGGCCAATCAGCTCCCTCTGCTGGTCATTAATGTAATAACTCTGAGTTCTGGCCAATCAGCTCCCTCTGCTGGTCATTAATGTAATAACTCTGAGTTCTGGCCAATCAGCTCCCTCTGCTGGTCATTAATGTAATAACTCTAAGTAAGTTCTGGCCAATCAGCTCCCTCTGCTGGTCATTAATGTAATAACTCTGAGCTCGGCCAATCAGCTCCCTCTGCTGGTCATTAATGTAATAACTCTAAGTAAGTTCTGGCCAATCAGCTCCCTCTGCTGGTCATTAATGTAATAACTCTGAGCTCGGCCAATCAGCTCCCTCTGCTGGTCATTAATGTAATAACTCTAAGTAAGTTCTGGCCAATCAGCTCCCTCTGCTGGTCATTAATGTAATAACTCTAAGTAAGTTCTGGCCAATCAGCTCCCTCTGCTGGTCATTAATGTAATAACTCTGAGCTCGGCCAATCAGCTCCCTCTGCTGGTCATTAATGTAATAACTCTAAGTAAGTTCTGGCCAATCAGCTCCCTCTGCTGGTCATTAATGTAATAACTCTAAGTTCTGGCCAATCAGCTCCCTCTGCTGGTCATTAATGTAATAACTCTGAGCTCGGCCAATCAGCTCCCTCTGCTGGTCATTAATGTAATAACTCTGAGTTCTGGCCAATCAGCTCCCTCTGCTGGTCATTAATGTAATAACTCTGAGCTCAGCCAATCAGCTCCCTCTGCTGGTCATTAATGTAATAACTCTGAGTTCTGGCCAATCAGCTCCCTCTGCTGGTCATTAATGTAATAACTCTGAGTTCTGGCCAATCAGCTCCCTCTGCTGGTCATTAATGTAATAACTCTGAGCTCGGCCAATCAGCTCCCTCAGCTGGTCATTAATGTAATAACTCTAAGTTCTGGCCAATCAGCTCCCTCTGCTGGTCATTAATGTAATAACTCTAAGTTCTGGCCAATCAGCTCCCTCTGCTGGTCATTAATGTAATAACTCTAAGTTCTGGCCAATCAGCTCCCTCTGCTGGTCATTAGTGTAATAACTCTGAGTTCTGGCCAATCAGCTCCCTCTGCTGGTCATTAATGTAATAACTCTAAGTTCTGGCCAATCAGCTCCCTCTGCTGGTCATTAATGTAATAACTCTGAGCTCGGCCAATCAGCTCCCTCTGCTGGTCATTAATGTAATAACTCTGAGCTCGGCCAATCAGCTCCCTCTGCTGGTCATTAATGTAATAACTCTGAGTTCTGGCCAATCAGCTCCCTCTGCTGGTCATTAATGTAATAACTCTGAGTTCTGGCCAATCAGCTCCCTCTGCTGGTCATTAGTGTAATAACTCTAAGTTCTGGCCAATCAGCTCCCTCTGCTGGTCATTAATGTAATAACTCTGAGCTCGGCCAATCAGCTCCCTCTGCTGGTCATTAGTGTAATTTAACCCAGTGACAGGTTTCAGTGTTTTATGACTGAATATGACGTCAGTGTCAGTGTAAAGCTCTTCTACCTTTTCACTCCAAACACCGACACTCTGTTCAGATACATGCTGGTCGGCAGCACCGCTCGGATCTGCAGCAGCAACAACAACAACAACAAATAACAATAACAACAAATTAAAAACAACAACTAGAAACAACAGAAAATGCATGTGAATGCTGAAAGCCATTGCTGAAACATGTGTAAGACAGGAATTGAACCCACAGCTTCATGAGTGGTAACCTGACACGATGACCATATATGGCCACAGAGGAAGTGAGGAATCAAAGACTGTCCAGTCACAGCTGAATAGCTGAAAGTCAGTCAATGATGTGACACGACTGAGGCAGGAATCGAACCCAGGTCCTGCACTCTAGCGATGATGTCATCACTATGAAGTGTGACATTTGTGCTTTTAAAGGGTTTATCTCAACAAGGGTCGAAGATATGAAAAGGTTGTTCACAGGTCGAACAGTAGAGGTTTGTCTACAGACCAGAAGCTGAACGAAGCCTTTAGGTGAAAGGATGAGGAAGCAGACGAGTTTGAAACCTGTTCCAATGTGTTTCTAATGGGACAAAAAAAAAAATCAGAAAAAGTGAAATATTTGAAAAAGTATAAATAGTTGAAAAGAGAAAAGTAATGCAGATAGAGCTGCCGAACGCTGCCGAGTCTCTGCAGGTGATGCTGACGCTGCCGAGTCTCTGCAGGTGATGCAGACGCTGCCGAGTCTCTGCAGGTGATGCAGACGCTGCCGAGTCTCTGCAGGTGATGCAGACGCCGCAGAGTCTCTGCAGGTGATGCAGACGCCGCAGAGTCTCTGCAGGTGATGCAGACGCCGCAGAGTCTCTGCAGGTGATGCAGACGCCGCAGAGTCTCTGCAGGTGATGCAGACGCCGCAGAGTCTCTGCAGGTGATGCAGACGCTGCCGAGTCTCTGCAGGTGATGCAGACGCTGCCGAGTCTCTGCGGGTGATGCAGACGCTGCCGAGTCTCTGCGGGTGATGCAGACGCTGCCGAGTCTCTGCAGGTGATGCAGACGCTGCAGAGTCTCTGCAGGTGATGCAGACGCCGCAGAGTCTCTGCAGGTGATGCAGACGCCGCAGAGTCTCTGCAGGTGATGCAGACGCCGCAGAGTCTCTGCAGGTGATGCAGACGCCGCAGAGTCTCTGCAGGTGATGCAGACGCTGCAGAGTCTCTGCAGGTGATGCAGACGCTGCCGAGTCTCTGCAGGTGATGCAGACGCTGCCGAGTCTCTGCGGGTGATGCAGACGCTGCCGAGTCTCTGCGGGTGATGCAGACGCTGCCGAGTCTCTGCGGGTGATGCAGACGCTGCCGAGTCTCTGCGGGTGATGCAGACGCTGCAGAGTCTCTGCGGGTGATGCAGACGCTGCAGAGTCTCTGCGGGTGATGCAGACGCTGCAGAGTCTCTGCAGGTGATGCAGACGCTGCCGAGTCTCTGCAGGTGATGCAGACGCCGCAGAGTCTCTGCAGGTGATGCAGACGCTGCAGAGTCTCTGCAGGTGATGCAGACGCCGCAGAGTCTCTGCAGGTGATGCAGACGCTGCAGAGTCTCTGCAGGTGATGCAGACGCCGCAGAGTCTCTGCGGGTGATGCAGACGCTGCCGAGTCTCTGCGGGTGATGCAGACGCTGCAGAGTCTCTGCAGGTGATGCAGACGCTGCCGAGTCTCTGCGGGTGATGCAGACGCTGCCGAGTCTCTGCGGGTGATGCAGACGCTGCCGAGTCTCTGCAGGTGATGCAGACGCTGCAGAGTCTCTGCAGGTGATGCAGACGCTGCAGAGTCTCTGCAGGTGATGCAGACGCTGCAGAGTCTCTGCGGGTGATGCAGACGCTGCCGAGTCTCTGCAGGTGATGCAGACGCTGCAGAGTCTCTGCAGGTGATGCAGACGCTGCAGAGTCTCTGCAGGTGATGCAGACGCCGCAGAGTCTCTGCGGGTGATGCAGACGCCGCCGAGTCTCTGCGGGTGATGCAGACGCTGCCGAGTCTCTGCAGGTGATGCAGACGCTGCCGAGTCTCTGCAGGTGATGCAGACGCTGCCGAGTCTCTGCAGGTGATGCAGACGCTGCAGAGTCTCTGCGGGTGATGCAGACGCTGCCGAGTCTCTGCGGGTGATGCAGACGCTGCAGAGTCTCTGCAGGTGATGCAGACGCTGCAGAGTCTCTGCAGGTGATGCAGACGCTGCAGAGTCTCTGCGGGTGATGCAGACGCTGCAGAGTCTCTGCAGGTGATGCAGACGCTGCAGAGTCTCTGCAGGTGATGCAGACGCTGCAGAGTCTCTGCGGGTGATGCAGACGCTGCCGAGTCTCTGCGGGTGATGCAGACGCTGCCGAGTCTCTGCGGGTGATGCAGACGCTGCAGAGTCTCTGCAGGTGATGCAGACGCTGCAGAGTCTCTGCGGGTGATGCAGACGCTGCAGAGTCTCTGCGGGTGATGCAGACGCTGCAGAGTCTCTGCAGGTGATGCAGACGCTGCCGAGTCTCTGCGGGTGATGCAGACGCTGCAGAGTCTCTGCAGGTGATGCAGACGCTGCAGAGTCTCTGCAGGTGATGCAGACGCTGCCGAGTCTCTGCAGGTGATGCAGATGCTGCCGAGTCTCTGCAGGTGATGCAGACGCCGCAGAGTCTCTGCAGGTGATGCAGACGCCGCAGAGTCTCTGCGGGTGATGCAGACGCCGCAGAGTCTCTGCGGGTGATGCAGACGCCGCAGAGTCTCTGCAGGTGATGCAGACGCTGCAGAGTCTCTGCAGGTGATGCAGACGCCGCAGAGTCTCTGCGGGTGATGCAGCACCTGCAGAGTCTCTGCAGGTGATGCAGACGCTGCAGAGTCTCTGCGGGTGATGCAGCACCTGCAGAGTCTCTGCAGGCGATGCAGACGCTGCAGAGTCTCTGCAGGCGATGCAGACGCTGCTCACTCTCCTCTAGTCCTGACTGATACTTGGCTCAGTGAGGAAAGTGAAACCAGGAAAGGTCACTTTTCTTTTTAAGTGAGATATACAATTACATTTTACTGTGTGTCTGTGTGTGTTACTGTGTGTGTGTCTGTGTGTGTCTGTGTGTGTGTCTGTGTGTGTTACTGTGTGTTACTGTGTGTGTTACTGTGTCTGTCTGTGTGTGTCTGTGTGTGTGTGTCTGTGTGTGTGTGTGTGTGTTACCCAGTGGTGAGCCATCTCTCTGGCCGTGTACGACTCCGTGTTGTTCCCGTCGTAACAAATGATGGCAAACATCATCCGGACTTCGTAAAAGGACCATTCTGACAAAGAGACAGATGAATGAATGAATGAATGAATGAATGAATGAATGAATGAATGAATGAATGAATGAATGAGGTTATTGTGAAACAATGATCTATAAATGTTTTAATATTGAATCTCTAATATTCACCAGGATTAAAGTTCATTCAACTGAACTGAAACCAGTCGCTTTGTTATTGATCTACATTTACACCTGGTCAATATTTGACCTGAGGCGGAGGAGACGCCGCGTCTCCGGGACGCTGCGGAGGAGACGAAGACTCCCTTCCTGTGGTAAATGTTGGCGTGTGGTTTGAGGTCAGAGGTCAGAGTCTCACCACACTGAGGTCAGAGGTCAGAGGTCAGAGGTCAGAGTCTCACCACACTGAGGTCAGAGGTCAGAGGTCAGAGTCTCACCACACTGCAGACTGCGGTCGGCGACCAGAGGACACGTCTCCGTGTCCCAGCTGTCCGTCTCCCAGGTTACCACGTCGCCCTCCGAGCAGTACAGTGATGTCACTTCCTGCCGGCTGCGCTCTCGTCCCCACAGCCGGAACAGAGACACCGAGGACAGAGACGCGGGACGACCCTGGACGTCGCCGCCGGGGCGTCCGGCGCCCAGAACCAGAGTCCCGTTGGCGGCCAGAGCCGGACACGAGGACGGAGGGTCGGAGGTCGGATCTAGGACAGAGGAACCACCGTGACGCTGATGAACGGATGAACTTTGGGTTTCACTTAGAAAGACAGAAAACATCTGACACAAAGTATAAATATATATATAAAAATATATAATATATAGAGGCTATAAATATATTTATATATATTATATATTATATAGGCTATATAAATATATAATATATAGAGCACAGATAGATAGATGTACTTTATGCACCTTACCTTAAATAAAATAAATCAAAGCTACCTGTCGTCATGGCGACTGGGACGCCCCCCACGTACAGGGCCGGTCCGTCTCGGCCGCGGGACCAGGTGAGACACACCGGGAACCACCGGGACACGCCGAGCGGGATCCGGTCCGTCGTCCACTCGGTCCCAAACAGCCAGACCTGGACCCGGCCCCCCCGCCCCCCCAGGCCCAGCTCCACGCGCCGGGCGCCGGGCACGCGGTAGGTGAAGGCGGTCCAGGGCGAGGACGCCTGCAGCTGCACGGGCAGACCAGGCGTTAGAGAAAAGATGTGAACTGTCCCTTTAAAGCTGCAGCAGCGTCAAACGTCCCAACCTCAAACTTGAGCTGGAGACAGGCGGTGAACTCCTGCAGCGCCGGGACGGACGCCGCCGCTCGCAGTCCCACGGCGCCGCAGCCGGAGCCGGAGTCCAGGCCCCGCCCCCAGAGGCTGAACGGAGGGACTGAGCACACACACACACACACACACACACACACACACACACACACACACACATATAAATATACACAAATATACAGTAAATCTATACAAATATACACATGGATCCAGGCTGAGGTCTTGTCAGGGACACGGAGGAACCACAACCCTCGATCAGAGCTTCACCCTCTCCTCAGGAATGTGTGGGTGACCTCAGAGGTCAAGGGTCAAATAATAATCAATAAAAATCACATTTTGTCCTAAAACATTATTGTTTGATGTTTATTGTTTATTTATTTATTCCAAAGTGAAAGCTCCTGTCAGCTTTTCCACCGTCAACCACCAGGAAAAGAGATATTTAGTTTCGATTGTTCTGATGAAGAGGACTTAAAGGGACAGTGTCACAAAAATACCTGTGTAACAAAAATACACAACACAACAGGACAAAGGAACAGAGACACAACAGGACAACAGAGCAGAGACACAACAGGACAACAGAGCAGAGACACAACAGGACAACAGAACAGAGACACAACAGGACAACAGAACAGAGACACAACAGGACAACAGAGCAGAGACACAACAGGACAACAGAACAGAGACACAACAGGACAACAGAACAGAGACACAACAGGACAACAGAGCAGAGACACAACAGGACAACAGAACAGAGACACAACAGGACAACAGAACAGAGACACAACAGGACAACAGAACAGAGACAACAGGACAACAGAGCAGAGACACAACAGGACAACAGAGCAGAGACACAACAGGACAACAGAGCAGAGACACAACAGGACAACAGAACAGAGACACAACAGGACAACAGAACAGAGACACAACAGGACAACAGAACAGAGACACAACAGGACAACAGAGCAGAGACACAACAGGACAACAGAGCAGAGACACAACAGGACAACAGAACAGAGACACAACAGGACAACAGAACAGAGACACAACAGGACAACAGAGCAGAGACACAACAGGACAACAGAGCAGAGACACAACAGGACAACAGAACAGAGACACAACAGGACAACAGAGCAGAGACACAACAGGACAACAGAACAGAGACACAACAGGACAACAGAACAGAGACACAACAGGACAACAGAGCAGAGACACAACAGGACAACAGAACAGAGACACAACAGGACAACAGAGCAGAGACACAACAGGACAACAGAGCAGAGACACAACAGGACAACAGAGCAGAGACACAACAGGACAACAGAGCAGAGACACAACAGGACAACAGAACAGAGACACAACAGGACAACAGAGCAGAGACACAACAGGACAACAGAGCAGAGACACAACAGGACAACAGAACAGAGACACAACAGGACAACAGAACAGAGACACAACAGGACAACAGAGCAGAGACACAACAGGACAACAGAACAGAGACACAACAGGACAACAGAACAGAGACACAACAGGACAACAGAACAGAGACACAACAGGACAACAGAGCAGAGACACAACAGGACAACAGAGCAGAGACACAACAGGACAACAGAACAGAGACACAACAGGACAACAGAGACACAACAGGACAACAGAACAGAGACACAACAGGACGACACGGCAGAGACACAACAGGACAACAGAACAGAGACACAACAGGACAACAGAACAGAGACACAACAGGACAACAGAGACACAACAGGACAACAGAACAGAGACACAACAGGACAACAGAACAGAGACACAACAGGACAACAGAGACACAACAGGACAACAGAACAGAGACACAACAGGACGACACGGCAGAGACACAACAGGACAACAGAACAGAGACACAACAGGACAACAGAACAGAGACACAACAGGACAACAGAGACACAACAGGACAACAGAACAGAGACACAACAGGACAACAGAACAGAGACACAACAGGACAACAGAACAGAGACACAACAGGACGACACGGCAGAGACACAACAGGACAACAGAACAGAGACACAACAGGACAACAGAGCAGAGACACAACAGGACAACAGAACAGAGACACAACAGGACAACAGAGCAGAGACACAACAGGACAACAGAGCAGAGACACAACAGGACAACAGAACAGAGACACAACAGGACAACAGAGCAGAGACACAACAGGACAACAGAGCAGAGACACAACAGGACAACAGAGCAGAGACACAACAGGACAACAGAACAGAGACACAACAGGACAACAGAGACACAACAGGACAACAGAACAGAGACACAACAGGACGACACGGCAGAGACACAACAGGACAACAGAGACACAACAGGACAACAGAACAGAGACACAACAGGACAACAGAACAGAGACACAACAGGACAACAGAGCAGAGACACAACAGGACAACAGAACAGAGACACAACAGGACAACAGAGCAGAGACACAACAGGACGACACGGCAGAGACACAACAGGACAACAGAGCAGAGACACAACAGGACAACAGAACAGAGACACAACAGGACAACAGAACAGAGACACAACAGGACAACAGAGCAGAGACACAACAGGACAACAGAACAGAGACACAACAGGACAACAGAGCAGAGACACAACAGGACAACAGAACAGAGACACAACAGGACAACAGAGCAGAGACACAACAGGACAACAGAACAGAGACACAACAGGACAACAGAGCAGAGACACAACAGGACAACAGAACAGAGACACAACAGGACAACAGAGCAGAGACACAACAGGACAACAGAGCAGAGACACAACAGGACGACACGGCAGAGACACAACAGGACAACAGAACAGAGACACAACAGGACAACAGAGCAGAGACACAACAGGACAACAGAACAGAGACACAACAGGACAACAGAGCAGAGACACAACAGGACAACAGAGCAGAGACACAACAGGACGACAGAACAGAGACACAACAGGACAACAGAACAGAGACACAACAGGACAACAGAGCAGAGACACAACAGGACGACACGGCAGGAAGACACAGGAAGTCAGAGGACTGACTTCAAAATAAAACAGGAAATGAGACAAACCATTCAACACATGCAGCTACAACTTGTGTTGTGTTTTTCTTCTGCAGCCGTGATGACAACAAGGACAACAACAACAACAACAACAACAACAAGGACAACAACAACAACAAGGACAACAACAACAACAACAACAACAACAACAACAACAACAACAACAGGACTGTCCCTGACGTTCAGACCTACCAGACTCCTCAGGGACGGAGCTGCTCAGCACAGACACACACACCAAGACCTGCAGGAGGAAAACCATCCTGGAGTCTGAAGCTCAGACCTGGAGACGGAGACGGAGACGGAGACAGAGCTCAGACCTGGAGACGGAGCTCAGACCTGGAGACGGAGACGGAGCTGGAGACGGAGACGGAGCTCAGACCTGGAGACGGAGACGGAGACGGAGCTGGAGACGGAGCTGGAGACGGAGACGGAGCTCAGACCTGGAGACGGAGACGGAGCTGGAGACGGAGACGGAGCTCAGACCTGGAGACGGAGCTGGAGACGGAGCTGGAGACGGAGACGGAGACGGAGCTCAGACCTGGAGACGGAGACGGAGCTGGAGACGGAGACGGAGCTCAGACCTGGAGACGGAGACGGAGCTGGAGACGGAGACGGAGCTGGAGACGGAGACGGAGACGGAGCTCAGACCTGGAGACGGAGACGGAGCTGGAGACGGAGACGGAGCTCAGACCTGGAGACGGAGACGGAGACGGAGCTGGAGACGGAGCTGGAGACGGAGCTGGAGACGGAGCTCAGACCTGGAGACGGAGACGGAGCTCAGACCTGGAGACGGAGACGGAGCTCAGACCTGGAGACGGAGACGGAGCTCAGACCTGGAGACGGAGACGGAGCTCCGACCTGGAGACGATGTGAGGGACCACTGTGCTTTTCTCCGCTGTGCTCCAGCTCTGATTGGTTGCAGGTGTCATACTGTGTGTGTATTTGCTTATTGAACATCTTGTCTCCAGTCGGAGTCACGTCCTCTGTCAACACCGTGTCTCTCTGTCAACACCGTCTCTCTGTCAACACCGTGTCTCTGAACTCACATTAAATCCGTGTTGACTTTTCCCAGCAGCGTTCCGTCTGTGATCGATCCGTGTGGAGCGTAAAGTCATCACTCGTCCTCTTATCTGCCGCTGCTGACAGCTTTTATGTCTCTATTAAACCACTTCCTGTCTGAGCCTCTCCTCTGATTGGCCGACTGTCAGAGAGCAGACAAGTGTCCCGGTGGGCGGGGCTTTATGGCTGCTCCACTGTGACATCACAAAGTTACAGGAAGTCCTTTCACTGTATTATTACAGGACCGACACAGTTCAGCATCTGCAATAATCAATAATCAATAATCAATAATCAATAATCAAACAGCAGCAAACTCAGCTTTGTAGAAATTTTATTCCTTCGTAGCGACACATGGAAGCAGGTTTTCATTTCTCCATCTTTCCTTTGAGGAAACATGATTTAGAAAAGTGCATCAAAGTTAAAGCTTGAAATGTTCAATAAGTTTATTGATCCATCGGAAAATATCGATTACAAATATAGATTCATCTGGAAAAACAAACAGAAACACGTTTGGTCGAAGGGAGAATTAAGACATGGCAGCGTGATGTCATCAGTCAGCTGTCTGACAGCATGTGATGTCATCAGTCAGCTGTCTGACAGCGGCGTGATGTCATCAGTCAGCTGTCTGACAGCATGTGATGTCATCAGTCAGCTGTCTGACAGCAGCGTGATGTCATCAGTCAGCTGTCTGACAGCAGCGTGATGTCATCAGTCAGCTGTCTGACAGCGGCGTGATGTCATCAGTCAGCTGTCTGACAGCGGCGTGATGTCATCAGTCAGCTGTCTGACAGCGGCGTGATGTCATCAGTCAGCTGTCTGACAGCGACGTGATGTCATCAGTCAGCTGTCTGACAGCGGCGTGATGTCATCAGTCAGCTGTCTGACAGCGGCGTGATGTCATCAGTCAGCTGTCTGACAGCGGCGTGATGTCATCAGTCAGCTGTCTGACAGCGGCGTGATGTCATCAGTCAGCTGTCTGACAGCGGCGTGATGTCATCAGTCAGCTGTCTGACAGCGGCGTGATGTCATCAGTCAGCTGTCTGACAGCGACGTGATGTCATCAGTCAGCTGTCTGACAGCGACGTGATGTCATCAGTCAGCTGTCTGACAGCGGCGTGATGTCATCAGTCAGCTGTCTGACAGCGGCGTGATGTCATCAGTCAGCTGTCTGACAGCGACGTGATGTCATCAGTCAGCTGTCTGACAGCGGCGTGATGTCATCAGTCAGCTGTCTGACAGCGGCGTGATGTCATCAGTCAGCTGTCTGACAGCGGCGTGATGTCATCAGTCAGCTGTCTGACAGCGGCGTGATGTCATCAGTCAGCTGTCTGACAGCGGCGTGATGTCATCAGTCAGCTGTCTGACAGCGGCGTGATGTCATCAGTCAGCTGTCTGACAGCACTGTGATGTCATCAGTCAGCTGTCTGACAGCGGCGTGATGTCATCAGTCAGCTGTCTGACAGCAGCGTGATGTCATCAGTCAGCTGTCTGACAGCGGCGTGATGTCATCAGGACAGCTGTGATGTCATCAGGACAGCTGTGATGTCATCAGGACAGCTGTGATGTCATCAGGACAGCGTGTGATGTCATCAGGACAGCGCGTGATGTCGTCAGGACAGCGCGTGATGTCGTCAGGACAGCGTGTGATGTCATGAGGACAGCGTGTGATGTCATCAGGACAGCGTGTGATGTCATCAGGACAGCTGTGATGTCATCAGGACAGCGTGTGATGTCATCAGGACAGCGCGTGATGTCATCAGGACAGCGTGTGATGTCATCAGGACAGCGTGTGATGTCATCAGGACAGCGTGTGATGTCATCAGGACAGCGCGTGATGTCATCAGGACAGCGCGTGATGTCGTCAGGACAGCGTGTGATGTCATGAGGACAGCGTGTGATGTCATCAGGACAGCTGTGATGTCATCAGGACAGCTGTGATGTCATCAGGACAGCGTGTGATGTCATCAGGACAGCGCGTGATGTCATCAGGACAGCGCGTGATGTCGTCAGGACAGCGCGTGATGTCATCAGGACAGCGCGTGATGTCATCAGGACAGCGTGTGATGTCATCAGGACAGCGTGTGATGTCATCAGGACAGCGTGTGATGTCATCAGGACAGCTGTGATGTCATCAGGACAGCGTGTGATGTCACTGCTTGTTTCCACAGTCGCTGCAGAGAATCTCTCGTCCTTTGGCGACGAAGGGTTTGTTGGAGAGACGGAGCGAACATCGCTGGCAGTTGAAGCAGAACTCGTGCCAGGAGCTTCCCTCGTAGTTCACCACGTTCACGCCTTTACCGAAGCCTGGGGGGGGGGGGGGGGCACAGAGGTCAGAGGTGACATCATCACAGCAGAGACCAGGAAGTCTGAACTGGAAACACGTGGATAAACTTTCACAATGAACTTGACTGATGTAAAAACGAGGGATTCAAAGCCTGGACTTTGATCTCAGAACCTGGTCAGGAACTGGTCCTGGACCTGGTCCTGGGTCAGTTCAGGAACTGGTCCTGGGTCAGTTCAGGACCTGGTCCTGGGTCAGTTCAGGAACTGGTCCTGGGTCAGTTCAGGAACTGGTCCTGGGTCAGTTCAGGAACTGTTCCTGGACCTGGTCCTGGGTCAGTTTGTAGCAGGCTGACCTGTGATGGGGTTGTGGCAGCCGCTGCACCTCTTGGCCACCGAGCTCTTGTAGCAGTCGACGCAGAAGACCTGGTCCTGGTGTTTGGTGAAGCTGGATCCGGCCAGAGGCTCCGAGCAGCAGCTGCACACGAAGCAGTGGCCGTGCCACGGCTGCTCCTGGTAGTTCACCCCCCCCGAGGTGATGGGCTGCAGACACACAGGTGCATGATGGGAACACACACAGACAGGTGCATGATGGGAACACACAGGTGCATGATGGGAACACACAGGTGCATGATGGGAACACACACAGACAGGTGCATGATGGGAACACACACAGACAGGTGCATGATGGGAACACACACAGGTGCATGATGGGAACACACACACACACAGGTGCATGATGGGTGTCGCTACCCGATCTGTAACAAAACTGATCTGCGCATGCGCAGACCGGTCGCCATCTTGGACGGCTGCCTACGGCAACTCCACTTGGACAAACTTCATTTAGGCACTGCCCGATTTGCGTACAAGCGGAGGTCGAAGTCTGCTTAAAGTCCTGTTAATTTACAATAAGGTACTGTGAAAATGATTTAAAAAAAAAAAAAAAAACCGCGGACGTCCGTCACAAGACAGCCGCAGTAGACTCGTTTATTCAGTGAGGGTTGTGATTGTTTGTGGTTGTCACGGTGATGAGGCCGGCGAGAGTAAACACAAAGTCCGCCTCTGTTACTGTTTTCTGAGCATCATGATCCACACCACCACAATGAACCCTCAATTTACATTACTAATAAAGTTTGTTTTTTAAAAATAAAAAGATAAACTGTCTCTGGCGACACACATAGGGCACAGAGATAGGGCAGTGATCCTAAGACCTAAGTCAATTCAACTAAGTTTGTCCAAGTGGAGTTGCCGTACGTGGCTGTTACAAATCGGGTAGCATCGCAGATCGGGTAGTGACAGGGAACACACACAGGTGCATGATGGGAACACACAGGTGCATGATGGGAACACACAGGTGCATGATGGGAACACACAGGTGCATGATGGGAACACACAGGTGCATGATGGGAACACACAGGTGCATGATGGGAACACACACAGGTGCATGATGGGAACACACACAGGTGCATGATGGGAACACACAGGTGCATGATGGGAACACACAGGTGCATGATGGGAACACACACAGGTGCATGATGGGAACACACAGGTGCATGATGGGAACACACAGGTGCATGATGGGAACACACACAGGTGCATGATGGGAACACACACAGGTGCATGATGGGAACACACACAGGTGCATGATGGGAACACACACAGGTGCATGATGGGAACACACACAGGTGCATGATGGGAACACACACAGGTGCATGATGGGAACACACAGGTGTCTCTTACCTTGTTGCAGCCGACACACTGCTTAGCGAACTTCCTGTCGTAGCAGGGGCTGCAGTAGGTGTCACTTCCTTTGGAGAGGAAACTCTGCGAGCCGATTGGCCGCTTACAGCCGACACAGGTGAAACATTCATCGTGCCACGTGTTGCCTTTGTACTCGACCGTCTCTGAGCCTGCAGGTGAGGACAGACAGGTGAGGACAGACAGGTGAGGACAGACAGGTGAGGACAGACAGGTGAGGACAGGCAGGTGTGGACAGACAGGTGAGGACAGGCAGGTGTGGACAGACAGGTGAGGACAGACAGGTGAAGACAGACAGGTGAGGACAGACAGGTGAGGACAGACAGGTGAGGACAGGTGAGCAGGACAGACAGGTGAGGACAGACAGGTGAGGACAGACAGGTGAGGACAGGTGAGCAGGACAGACAGGTGAGGACAGACAGGTGAGGACAGACAGGACAGACAGGTGAGGACAGGTGAGGACAGACAGGTGAGGACAGACAGGTGAGGACAGACAGGTGAGAGGACAGACAGGTGAGGACAGACAGGTGAGGACAGACAGGACAGACAGGTGAGGACAGGTGAGGACAGACAGGTGAGGACAGACAGGTGAGGACAGGTGAGGACAGACAGGTGAGGACAGACAGGTGAGGACAGGTGAGGACAGACAGGTGAGGACAGACAGGTGAGGACAGGTGAGGACAGACAGGTGAGGACAGACAGGTGAGGACAGGTGAGGACAGACAGGTGAGGACAGACAGGTGAGGACAGACAGGTGAGGACAGACAGGTAGAGACAGACAGGTGAGGACAGACAGGACAGACAGGTGAGGACAGACAGGTGAAGACAGACAGGTGAGGACAGACAGGTGAGGACAGACAGGTGAGGACAGGTGAGCAGGACAGACAGGTGAGGACAGACAGGTGAGGACAGACAGGTGAGGACAGGTGAGCAGGACAGACAGGTGAGGACAGACAGGTGAGGACAGACAGGACAGACAGGTGAGGACAGGTGAGGACAGACAGGTGAGGACAGACAGGTGAGGACAGACAGGTGAGGACAGACAGGTGAGAGGACAGACAGGTGAGGACAGACAGGTGAGGACAGACAGGACAGACAGGTGAGGACAGGTGAGGACAGACAGGTGAGGACAGGTGAGGACAGACAGGTGAGGACAGACAGGTGAGGACAGGTGAGGACAGACAGGTGAGGACAGACAGGTGAGGACAGGTGAGGACAGGTGAGGACAGACAGGTGAGGACAGACAGGTAGAGACAGACAGGTGAGGACAGACAGGTGAGGACAGACAGGTGAGGACAGACAGGACAGACAGGTGAGGACAGACAGGACAGACAGGTGAGGACAGACAGGTGTGGACAGACAGGTGAGGACAGACAGGTGAGGACAGGTGAGGACAGACAGGTGAGGACAGACAGGTGAGGACAGACAGGACAGACAGGTGAGGACAGACAGGACAGACAGGTGAGGACAGACAGGTGTGGACAGACAGGTGAGGACAGACAGGACAGACAGGTGAGGACAGACAGGTGAGGACAGACAGGTGAGGACAGGTGAGGACAGACAGGTGAGGACAGACAGGTGAGCACAGACAGGTGAGCACAGACAGGACAGACAGGTAGAGACAGACAGGTGAGGACAGACAGGTGAGGACAGGTGAGGACAGACAGGTGTGGACAGACAGGACAGACAGGTGAGGACAGGTGAGGACAGACAGGTGAGGACAGACAGGTGAGCACAGACAGGACAGACAGGTAGAGACAGACAGGTGAGGACAGACAGGTGAGGACAGACAGGTGAGGACAGACAGGTAGAGACAGACAGGTGAGGACAGACAGGTGAGGACAGACAGGTGAGGACAGACAGGACAGACAGACAGGTGAGGACAGACAGGTGAGGACAGACAGGTGAGGACAGACAGGTGAGGACAGACAGGTAGAGACAGACAGGTGAGGACAGACAACTGTGGACTCAACTCCAAGCTTTCTTCTAGGTTTCTGCCTCCCTAGCCTTTAATAATCAACAGATAATGTAAATAACTGTTAGAGGCGTGTTGTGTTGTGTCGTGTCGTGTTGTGTTGTGTCGTGTCGTGTCGTGTCGTGTAGTGTTGTGTCGTGTTGTCGTGTCGTGTTGTTGTGTTGTGTTGTGTTGTGTTGTGTCGTGTCGTGTAGTGTTGTGTTGTGTCGTGTCGTGTCGTGTTGTGTCGTGTTGTCGTGTCGTGTTGTTGTGTTGTGTTGTGTCGTGTCGTGGCGTGTTGTGTTGTGTTGTGTTGTGTCGTGTAGTGTTGTGTTGTGTCGTGTCGTGTCGTGTTGTGTCGTGTTGCCGTGTCGTGTTGTTGTGTTGTGTTGTGTTGTGTTGTGTTGTGTCGTGTCGTGTCGTGTTGTGTCGTGTCGTGTTGTCGTGTCGTTGTGTTGTGTCGTGTTGTGTCGTGTCGTGTCGTGTCGTGTTGTCGTGTCGTGTCGTGTCGTGTCGTCGTGTTGTCGTGTCGTGTTGTGTCGTGTCGTCGTGTTGTCGTGTCGTGTTGTGTTGTGTTGTGTCGTGTCATGTCGTGTCGTGTCGTGTCATGTTGTCGTGTTGTTGTGTTGTCGTGTCGTGTTGTGTTGCAGCCCCACCCGGCAGCACGGCCTTGTAGCAGCAGTGGCAGCGCGGAGCGTCTTCTCTGGAGCAACACTTCCCACACATGATGCGCTCGTCCTTGGTGCTGAACGGCTCCTTGGCCAGAGGCTTGTAGCACTTCACGCAGCGGAAACACTCCTCGTGCCAGAACCGCCCTTTATGGCTCAGCTCCTGGTGGAGGCCACCAATCAGAGCAGCTCGTTAGTGTCTCGCCTCCCGAGTCCATGACCAGCAGATAGATAGAGCCGTATCGTCTGTAATTAGCTTAGCTCAAACACTGGAAGTGTATGGGTAGTGTTAGCCTGCCTCCACCTAAAGTAGCTAATTAGCTTAGCTCAAACACTGGAAGTGTATGGGTAGTGTTAGCCTGCCTCCACCTAAAGTAGCTAATTAGCTTAGCTCAAACACTGGAAGTGTATGGGTAGTGTTAGCCTGCCTCCACCTAAAGTAGCTAATTAGCTTAGCTCAAACACTGGAAGTGTATGGGTAGTGTTAGCCTGCCTCCACCTAAAGTAGCTAATTAGCTTAGCTCAAACACTGGAAGTGTATGGGTAGTGTTAGCCTGCCTCCACCTAAAGTAGCTAATTAGCTTAGCTCAAACACTGGAAGTGTATGGGTAGTGTTAGCCTGCCTCCACCTAAAGTAGCTAATTAGCTTAGCTCAAACACTAGAAGTGTATGGGTAGTGTTAGCCTGCCTCCACCTAAAGTAGCTAATTAGCTTAGCTCAAACACTAGAAGTGTATGGGTAGTGTTAGCCTTAGCTTAGCTCAAACACTGGAAGTGTATGGGTAGTGTTAGCCTGCCTCCTCCTAAAGTAGCTAATTAGCTTAGCTCAAACACTGGAAGTGTATGGGTAGTGTTAGCCTGCCTCCACCTAAAGTAGCTAATTAGCTTAGCTCAAACACTGGAAGTGTATGGGTAGTGTTAGCCTGCCTCCTCCTAAAGTAGCTAATTAGCTTAGCTCAAACACTGGAAGTGTATGGGTAGTGTTAGCCTGGCTCCACCTAAAATAGCTAATTAGCTTAGCTCAAACACTGGAAGTGTATGGGTAGTGTTAGCCTGCCTCCACCTAAAGTAGCTAATTAGCTTAGCTCAAACACTGGAAGTGTATGGGTAGTGTTAGCCTGCCTCCACCTAACGTAGCTAATTAGCTTAGCTCAAACACTGGAAGTGTATGGGTAGTGTTAGCCTGGTAAGGCATCTTGAGCGGTCAAACACCGCTAACGGGACGAGATCGGTCAAAACGGAGGGTTCAAGCAAAGACGGTTTATTTTGGTTCAAGCTAGCTACATGGAGGGTAGGTTAGCTTCCTGTTTCAAAGTAAAAGCACTTCTGTATGTAAAGGGCAACGGGTGTTTTATTTTGTGAAAGTAACAGGAAGTGCGTTGGTCACAACAGCTAGCTTGAGTAGCGCCGAATTTGTTCAAATCTGCTGGTCATGGACTCGGGAGTGATGCACGACAAGAAAAAAAAATGTTGGCGTATCCCTTTAAGGCTCAACACACACACCTTCATCTCCACGGAGATGGGCCGGTGGCACTCGGAGCAGGAGTTGGCGCAGAACTTGGTGTGACAGCGAACGCACACCGGCCGCCCCTCGCTGCGAACAAACCTCTTCCCCCCGAGGTCGTCACGGCAATAGAAGCAGGCGGAGCTGTCGGCCATCGTCACGGCAACGGAGGCTCACACCTGCCGCAGAGAGGAGGAGGAAGTGAAGGTGAGACACGACTCAACAGTCACCACAGGGGGGCGACACTGAAACAGGAATTGTTTTTTTAGGGCTGTCAGTTTAACGCGTTAATTAGATTCATTAATTACACTGCAAATTAGCGCGTTAGAAAAATTAACGCAATTAATTCTGAGTGGCACTTCAATGCGCGAGCACTTTAAATTTGGCCCATTGCATGACCCGTGATGTAAATGATCCTGATGTTGGTTTTGTAAACAGGGGAAATCTTAATAAAGTTATTTCAGGGGCGGTGCGTGGCGCAGTGGTTAAGGCAGCCGCCCCATGTATATGCAGACGCAGGCGTCCCCGGTTCGCGTCCCGCATCAGGCAGACCTTTCCTGCATGTCATTCCCCTCTCTCTGCCTCCCCCTTTCCTGTCTATCTCTACTGATCTATCAAAATAAAGGCATAAAACGCCAAAAAAATATACTTTAAAAAAAAAAAAAAAAGTTATTTCAATGTGCCAGCGGGTGGTTGGTTGTGGTGAAGGTTGAAGAGGAAACTGTGTGTGTTGTTTTTTCTGTTCAAGACAATGAAACATTCAGATCACAGAGGGTTACATTACATACATGATTTTCTGTGCCAGTAGTCAGTCTGGCGCAGAAAATCATTGGAACTGACCTGCCTAAACTTGATGCACTTTATAACTCCAGGCTCCTGGCACGGGCTAGAAAAATAGTATATGACAACCGTCACCCTGCCTCCAGCCTTTTTGTTCTTCTCCCGTCCGGTAGACGGTATCGTTCGATTAAATGCTCCACCTCCCGGTCCTCGAATAGCTTCTTCCCCTGCGCTGTGCGCAGTCTTAATAATAACCCTCATTAAGAGGTTTTTGTTTTTGTTTTGTTTGTTTGTTTTTTTTTACTTGCGACATTTGCACTCATGGCATGCGCCATATGATGAAGCACTGTTAATCTGTTGCACTTTAGAAGCTTTGTCTTCCTTGCCTATCTCAGTAATGTGTATTGGGGGCTCGAATATCTGGGGGCAGTGTCCTATCCTGTCTTTATCTAGTCTTATATTTGTTTTATCTTAGCCGTTTTTAAGTTTTATGTCATGTCTGTTTATTGTATGCTGTTTTTCTTTTATCTCTCGCAAAATGTTTTCCAATGCAGTTGTCTGCAAATGGCAAATAAAATGACATGACATGACATGACATCCTGCTTCCATGGCAACAACTGCAGGTATGCAGCCTTTCATCAGATTTCTGTTTAGTTGACATAGTTTTGACATCTTGATAATGTTTGAAATCTGCCTCGACAGCTGCTGCCCGGACGCTGACGAAGACACACACCAGACACACACCAGACACACACCAGGTCTGACTTCCTGTCCGTGAGCTCAGTGAGTCAGCAGCTGCTTCAGAATGGACACATTACATACTTATACATACAAATCCATTGTTTTTAAAAGCAGGTATTTTAAAATTTGAGGACATAGTCAAATACAAAACAGGTCAGATATTGTTTAAAGCCTGGAATAGGTTGCTACCGACAAACATCCAAAAAATGTTTACGGTCAGAGAAAGCACATATGATTTAAGAGGAAACTGTAACTTCAAACAACGTACCATCCATTCTACCCTGAAAAGCTTTAGCATCTCTTCATGTGGTGTAAAAATGTGGAATAGACTTAATGAGGATATAAAAATGTGCAAAAACTTTAAACAATTTAAAAGTAAATACAAACACACACTATTGGTCAGCTATAAATCACTGGACAGCTAATTTTACTCTTTTTATTCAATTTTATAGTCATGCCTTTTTTTCATATTAAAGTAATATGTTTTTAATCTTAGATTGTATGGAACTATAGATGTATGACATGAATCACATTGTAAGGGGGGGCTGAACTTGATAAGCTTTGCTTCTTTCAGCCCCTTCTCAAACTTGCACAGTATCATGTCTTTGTTTCTTTTGTTGCTTATTTGTCTTTTTTACACTGTCTGTATATTGATGTGCTTGTTTGAGACAAATAAAAATCAAATCAAATCAAATATATACATACTTATACATACATAGAATACTGGTGTTCTGGGTCTCTTCCTGTTTGCTCTCTTGTTGCCTCAATTTGTCCAAAAACGCCTCGACCACTGCTGTGAAGTGTGTACTATGAGGTGAACACATGAAGGAATGTCTGGTATGACTCATGTGGTGATCACACACACACACACACACACACACACACACACACACACACACACACACACACACACACACACACACACGGACACACACACGGACACACACTCTTACATGGACCACTCCCTGTGAAACCACAGCAGCAGCAGCAGCAGAGGATTCTGGGTAATCAGCAGCTCCTGTCTCTGAACCTCAGACTAGTAGTACTAGTACACGCTCATCTGGCCTGAACGCAGTATGTAGTATAGTCTGTAGTATACAGTATGTAGTATAGTCTGTAGTATACAGTATGTAGTATAGTCTGTAGTATACAGTATGTAGTATAGTCTGTAGTATACAGTATGTAGTACAGTCTGTAGTATACAGTATGTAGTATAGTCTGTAGTATACAGTATGTAGTATAGTCTGTAGTATACAGTATGTAGTATAGTCTGTAGTATACAGTATGTAGTATAGTCTGTAGTATACAGTATGTAGTACAGTCTGTAGTATACAGTATGTAGTATAGTCTGTAGTATACAGTATGTAGTATAGTCTGTAGTATACAGTACGTAGTATAGTCTGTAGTATAGTCTGTAGTATACAGTATGTAGTATAGTCTGTAGTATACAGTACGTAGTATAGTCTGTAGTATACAGTATGTAGTACAGTCTGTAGTATACAGTATGTAGTATAGTCTGTAGTATACAGTATGTAGTATAGTCTGTAGTATACAGTATGTAGTATAGTCTGTAGTATACAGTATGTAGTACAGTCTGTAGTATACAGTATGTAGTATAGTCTGTAGTATACAGTATGTAGTATAGTCTGTAGTATACAGTATGTAGTATAGTCTGTAGTATACAGTATGTAGTATAGTCTGTAGTATACAGTATGTAGTATAGTCTGTAGTATACAGTATGTAGTATACAGTGTGTAGTATAGTCTGTAGTATACAGTATGTAGTATAGTCTGTAGTATACAGTATGTAGTATAGTCTGTAGTATACAGTATGTAGTATACAGTGTGTAGTATAGTCTGTAGTATACAGTATGTAGTATAGTCTGTAGTATACAGTATGTAGTATAGTCTGTAGTATACAGCATGTAGTATAGTCTGTAGTATACAGTATGTAGTATAGTCTGTAGTATACAGTATGTAGTATAGTCTGTAGTATACAGTATGTAGTATAGTCTGTAGTATACAGTATGTAGTACAGTCTGTAGTATACAGTATGTAGTATAGTCTGTAGTATACAGTATGTAGTATAGTCTGTAGTATACAGTATGTAGTACAGTCTGTAGTATACAGTATGTAGTACAGTCTGTAGTATACAGTATGTAGTATAGTCTGTAGTATACAGTATGTAGTATAGTCTGTAGTATACAGTATGTAGTATAGTCTGTAGTATACAGTATGTAGTATAGTCTGTAGTATACAGTATGTAGTATAGTCTGTAGTATACAGTATGTAGTACAGTCTGTAGTATACAGTATGTAGTACAGTCTGTAGTATACAGTATGTAGTATAGTCTGTAGTATACAGTATGTAGTATAGTCTGTAGTATACAGTATGTAGTATAGTCTGTAGTATACAGTATGTAGTATAGTCTGTAGTATACAGTATGTAGTATAGTCTGTAGTATACAGTATGTAGTATAGTCTGTAGTATACAGTATGTAGTATAGTCTGTAGTATACAGCATGTAGTATAGTCTGTAGTATACAGTATGTAGTATAGTCTGTAGTATACAGCATGTAGTATAGTCTGTAGTATACAGTATGTAGTATAGTCTGTAGTATACAGTATGTAGTATAGTCTGTAGTATACAGTATGTAGTACAGTCTGTAGTATACAGTATGTAGTATAGTCTGTATACAGTATGTAGTATAGTCTGTAGTATACAGTATGTAGTATAGTCTGTAGTATACAGTATGTAGTATAGTCTGTAGTATACAGTATGTAGTACAGTCTGTAGTATACAGTATGTAGTATAGTCTGTAGTATACAGTATGTAGTACAGTCTGTAGTATACAGTATGTAGTATAGTCTGTAGTATACAGTATGTAGTATAGTCTGTAGTATACAGTATGTAGTATAGTCTGTAGTATACAGTATGTAGTATAGTCTGTAGTATACAGTATGTAGTATAGTCTGTAGTATACAGCATGTAGTATAGTCTGTAGTATACAGTATGTAGTATAGTCTGTAGTATACAGTATGTAGTATAGTCTGTAGTATACAGTATGTAGTACAGTCTGTAGTATACAGCATGTAGTATAGTCTGTAGTATACAGTATGTAGTACAGTCTGTAGTATACAGTATGTAGTATAGTCTGTAGTATACAGTATGTAGTATAGTCTGTAGTATACAGCATGTAGTATAGTCTGTAGTATACAGTATGTAGTATAGTCTGTAGTATACAGTATGTAGTACAGTCTGTAGTATACAGTATGTAGTATAGTCTGTAGTATACAGTATGTAGTACAGTCTGTAGTATACAGTATGTAGTACAGTCTGTAGTATACAGTATGTAGTATAGTCTGTAGTATACAGTATGTAGTATAGTCTGTAGTATACAGTATGTAGTATAGTCTGTAGTATACAGTATGTAGTATAGTCTGTAGTATACAGTATGTAGTATAGTCTGTAGTATACAGTATGTAGTATAGTCTGTAGTATACAGTATGTAGTATAGTCTGTAGTATACAGTATGTAGTATAGTCTGTAGTATACAGTATGTAGTACAGTCTGTAGTATACAGTATGTAGTATAGTCTGTAGTATACAGTATGTAGTATAGTCTGTAGTATACAGTATGTAGTATAGTCTGTAGTATACAGTATGTAGTATAGTCTGTAGTATACAGTATGTAGTATAGTCTGTAGTATACAGTATGTAGTATAGACTGTAGTATACAGTATGTAGTATAGTATGTAGTATACAGTATGTAGTATAGTATGTAGTATACAGTATGTAGTATAGTCTGTAGTATACAGTATGTAGTATAGACTGTAGTATACAGTATGTAGTATAGTCTGTAGTATACAGTATGTAGTATAGTCTGTAGTATACAGTATGTAGTATAGTCTGTAGTATACAGTATGTAGTATAGTCTGTAGTATACAGTATGTAGTATAGTCTGTAGTATACAGTATGTAGTATAGTCTGTAGTATACAGTATGTAGTATAGTCTGTAGTATACAGTATGTAGTATAGTCTGTAGTATACAGTATGTAGTATAGTCTGTAGTATACAGTATGTAGTATAGTCTGTAGTATACAGTATGTAGTATAGTCTGTAGTATACAGTATGTAGTATAGTCTGTAGTATACAGTATGTAGTATAGTCTGTAGTATACAGTATGTAGTATAGTCTGTAGTATACAGTACGTAGTATCAGTGACGGCTGGTATCAATGGGCTCTCCACCTCCTGTCTCCTATCTCCTATCTCCTGTCTCCTGTCTCCTATCTCCTACCTTTTATCTCCTGTCTCCTACCTTTTATCTCCTGTCTCCTACCTTTTATCTCCTGTCTCCTGTCTCCTACCTCCTATCTCCTACCTTTTATCTCCTGTCTCCTACCTTTTATCTCCTACCTCCTACCTCCTGTCTCCTACCTTTTATCTCCTGTCTCCTACCTTTTATCTCCTGTCTCCTACCTTTTATCTCCTGTCTCCTACCTCCTACCTCCTGTCTCCTACCTTTTATCTCCTGTCTCCTACCTTTTATCTCCTGTCTCCTATCTCCTGTCTCCTACCTCCTATCTCCTATCTCCTGTCTCCTACCTCCTATCTCCTATCTCCTGTCTCCTACCTTTTATCTCCTGTCTCCTACCTTTTATCTCCTGTCTCCTGTCTCCTACCTCCTATCTCCTACCTTTTATCTCCTGTCTCCTACCTCCTGTCTCCTACCTCCTATCTCCTGTCTCCTACCTTTTATCTCCTACCTCCTACCTCCTGTCTCCTACCTTTTATCTCCTGTCTCCTACCTTTTATCTCCTGTCTCCTACCTCCTACCTCCTGTCTCCTACCTTTTATCTCCTGTCTCCTACCTTTTATCTCCTGTCTCCTACCTCCTATCTCCTACCTTTTATCTCCTGTCTCCTACCTTTTATCTCCTGTCTCCTACCTTTTATCTCCTGTCTCCTACCTCCTACCTCCTGTCTCCTACCTTTTATCTCCTGTCTCCTGTCTCCTACCTCCTGTCTCCTACCTTTTATCTCCTGTCTCCTGTCTCCTACCTCCTGTCTCCTACCTTTTATCTCCTGTCTCCTACCTTTTATCTCCTGTCTCCTGTCTCCTACCTCCTATCTCCTACCTTTTATCTCCTGTCTCCTACCTCCTGTCTCCTACCTCCTATCTCCTGTCTCCTACCTTTTATCTCCTGTCTCCTACCTCCTACCTCCTGTCTCCTACCTTTTATCTCCTGTCTCCTACCTTTTATCTCCTGTCTCCTACCTCCTACCTCCTGTCTCCTACCTCCTACCTCCTGTCTCCTACCTTTTATCTCCTGTCTCCTACCTTTTATCTCCTGTCTCCTACCTTTTATCTCCTGTCTCCTACCTTTTATCTCCTGTCTCCTATCTCCTGTCTCCTACCTCCTATCTCCTATCTCCTGTCTCCTACCTCCTATCTCCTATCTCCTATCTCCTGTCTCCTACCTTTTATCTCCTGTCTCCTACCTTTTATCTCCTGTCTCCTGTCTCCTACCTCCTGTCTCCTACCTTTTATCTCCTGTCTCCTACCTTTTATCTCCTGTCTCCTACCTCCTATCTCCTACCTTTTATCTCCTGTCTCCTACCTTTTATCTCCTGTCTCCTATCTCCTGTCTCCTACCTCCTGTCTCCTACCTTTTATCTCCTGTCTCCTGTCTCCTACCTCCTGTCTCCTACCTTTTATCTCCTGTCTCCTACCTTTTATCTCCTGTCTCCTACCTCCTATCTCCTACCTTTTATCTCCTGTCTCCTACCTTTTATCTCCTGTCTCCTACCTCCTGTCTCCTACCTCCTGTCTCCTACCTTTTATCTCCTGTCTCCTGTCTCCTACCTCCTGTCTCCTACCTTTTATCTCCTGTCTCCTACCTTTTATCTCCTGTCTCCTGTCTCCTACCTCCTGTCTCCTACCTTTTATCTCCTGTCTCCTGTCTCCTACCTCCTGTCTCCTACCTTTTATCTCCTGTCTCCTACCTCTTATCTCCTGTCTCCTGTCTCCTACCTCCTATCTCCTACCTTTTATCTCCTGTCTCCTACCTTTTATCTCCTGTCTCCTACCTTTTATCTCCTGTCTCCTGTCTCCTACCTCCTGTCTCCTACCTTTTATCTCCTGTCTCCTGTCTCCTACCTCCTGTCTCCTACCTTTTATCTCCTGTCTCCTGTCTCCTACCTCCTGTCTCCTACCTTTTATCTCCTGTCTCCTACCTTTTATCTCCTGTCTCCTGTCTCCTACCTCCTGTCTCCTACCTTTTATCTCCTGTCTCCTACCTTTTATCTCCTGTCTCCTGTCTCCTACCTCCTGTCTCCTACCTTTTATCTCCTGTCTCCTGTCTCCTACCTCCTGTCTCCTACCTTTTATCTCCTGTCTCCTACCTTTTATCTCCTGTCTCCTGTCTCCTACCTCCTGTCTCCTACCTTTTATCTCCTGTCTCCTACCTTTTATCTCCTGTCTCCTACCTTTTATCTCCTGTCTCCTGTCTCCTACCTCCTGTCTCCTACCTTTTATCTCCTGTCTCCTACCTTTTATCTCCTGTCTCCTACCTCCTATCTCCTACCTTTTATCTCCTGTCTCCTACCTTTTATCTCCTGTCTCCTACCTCCTGTCTCCTACCTCCTGTCTCCTACCTTTTATCTCCTGTCTCCTACCTCCTACCTCCTGTCTCCTACCTTTTATCTCCTGTCTCCTACCTTTTATCTCCTGTCTCCTACCTTTTATCTCCTGTCTCCTATCTCCTGTCTCCTACCTCCTATCTCCTATCTCCTGTCTCCTATCTCCTATCTCCTATCTCCTGTCTCCTACCTCCTATCTCCTGTCTCCTACCTTTTATCTCCTGTCTCCTATCTCCTATCTCCTGTCTCCTACCTCCTATCTCCTGTCTCCTACCTTTTATCTCCTGTCTCCTGTCTCCTATCTCCTATCTCCTGTCTCCTACCTCCTGTCTCCCATGACAACATATTGTCACGTGTATTGTAGAGGTTGTTTATGCCGTTACCTGCAGCGTCCGTCGTCCGTCTGCCCCATTTCACCTGAATACAATAATACACAACCACAACGCTAGAGGGAGGAATTCTACAGAATGTCCCTTTAACAGTCAGATCAATAATCAGTTTCTACTACGAGTCACAGCCAGAGTCTCTAAACCTGAAGGAACTGGTCCAACACATGTGGAGCTGAAATAACAGACTGGAGATCAACATGAGGCCACATGTAACACACACACACACACACACACACACACACACACACACACACACACACACACACACACACACACACACACACACACACACACACACACACACACACACACACACACACACACACACACACACACACACACACACAGGGATGAAAAATAGCAGTAGAGGAATTTTAATTGAGCTCAGCAGCTGAAAAACAGTAGAGAGAGAGAGAGAGAGTCTAACTGGAAACAGATTTCAGGAGTAGAGCTACACACACACACACACACACACACACACACACACACACACACACACACACACACACACACTCAGCCAACGCCCCAGACAACTGTAGAACTTGTAATGTGACGTCACAGAGCTGCTTCATAAAGTGAATGTGAATGAAAAGCAGCTTCCAATCAATAAGCATCGATACGCATCGATCAGCCTGATGAGAGGAAGGAACTCCCATGATGCAGCGCGGCACCGTCACTCAGCGGCCAGCTCTGACCCGCTGCTCACCGGATCAATAGTTTGTCTGGACTCCGCGGAACAAGGAGAGGAACAGACTCAGAGAACAACAGTTCGGATCAGTTCGGCTCGGTTCGGATCAGTTCTGTTCGGATCGGTTCGGTTCGGTTCGGTTGTGTTCGGCTCAGGCAGCGGAGCGGTGCTTACCTGCTGTCTGCGGCGGGATGCGGCGGGATGAGGCGGGATGAGGCGGGATGAGCCGCTCTGGGGACCAGGAGCTGCGGGTCAAGGCACCGAGACCAGAGTCTGGAGGAACAGCGTCATTCTGCGTCAAGACGCACAGAGCAGCACGTTCACACCGGAAGTACCGCAGTACGCCTTCAAAATAAATCAAACGTGACACTCTGAAAGACAAGAAGTCCTTGTTCCTTCAAAATAAAAGTCAACGCGACATTCGACTTTTAATGTGAAGTTGGTAGATAGATAGATAGATAGATAGATAGATAGATAGATAGATAGATAGATAGATAGATAGATAGATGGATAGATGGATAGATGGATGGATGGATGGATGGATGGATTAATAGATGGATAGATAGATAGATGGATAGATAGATAGATTAATAGATAGATAGATGGATGGATGGATGGATGGATAGATAGATAGATAGATAGATAGATAGATAGATAGATAGATAGATAGATAGATTAATAGATAGATAGATAGATAGATAGATAGATAGATAGATAGATAGATAGATAGATAGATAGATAGATAGATAGATAGATAGATAGATAGATAGATAGATGGATGGATGGATGGATGGATGGATGGATGGATGGATGGATGGATAGATAGATAGATAGATAATAGATAGATAGATAGATAGATAGATAGATAGATAGATAGATAGATAGATAGATAGATAGATAGATGGATAGATAGATAGATTAATAGATAGATAATAGATAGATAGATAGATAGATAGATAGATAGATAGATAGATAGATAGATAGATAGATAGATAGATAGATAGATAGATAGATAGATAGATAGATAGATAGATAGATAGATAGATAGATAGATGTAAACAACCACTTCCTGTTTACTTCCTCCCTTCAAATTAAAAGCCCTTCTTCCATCAGAACATGGCTCTACATCCCAGTCGGATCAAAAACACTGAGTTCAGTTCATGAGCAGGCACTTTAATTCAGAACAGCTGAACCCTCGTTGTCATGGAGACACTTCACTTAGTTTCTATGGTTACACCAGAGATCAAGTCAGATAAAAACACACACACACACGCACACACACACACACACACACACACACACACACACACACACACACACACACACACACACACACACACAGGAAGCTCTACGCTGGGGAGGACGTGTTACTACGTCGTCATGACGACCTGAACTGAACAATGTGCATCAATAGAAACAATGACATCACAACGAGATCAATAATCAATAAATAGTTAATAAATTAATAAATTAATCACAACATCAACATGAATCTGAACAGAAATAAAATCAATAAATTAAAAAGCTCCAGAAGTCGTTCTACAGTCTGTGTCTGCGGGGGTCGGAGCGCGGCGGGGAGGGTGGCGGCGGCGGCGGCGGCGTCACGGTGGTGGGCGTGTCCACGGGGTCGTCCATGGGCAGAACCAGACGGGTTCCTCTGAGCGCCGCTTCCTGCTCCGGCTCCAGGCCGGCGCCGCCCGCAGAGCGTCTCCGGTTCACGGCGCGAGACCCGGAGGCGTCGGTGCTGACGGTGACATCAGCAAACATGTCGCCGCCGTCGTCCAGGGTGAAGTCAGAGTCGTCGTCATGGAGACGACCCTCGTTCTGGAGGGAGGAGAGAAAGAAGGAGATGAAGAAAAAGAAGAAGAGCACCAGGTGTAAATGTTGCAGCGTGTGGCGTGCAGCGTGGTGCGTGTGGCGTGCAGCGTGTGGCGTGCAGCATGTGGCGTGGTGCGTGTGGCGTGCAGCTGTGGTGCGTGCAGCGTGTGGCGTGCAGCGTGCGGCGTGCAGCGTGGTGCGTGTAGCGTGTAGCGTGTGGCGTGCAGCGTGTGGCGTGGTGCGTGCAGCGTGTGGCGTGGTGCGTAGAGCGATAGCGTGTGGCGTAGATGTGGATAGCAGCGTGTGGCGTGATAGTGTAGGTGCGTAGATAGCGTAGATGCGTGTAGATGCAGCGTGGTGATAGATGCGTGATAGCGTGAGCGTGTGGCGTAGCGTGTGGCGTGCAGCTGTGGTGCATGATAGATAGATAGCGTGTGGCGTAGCGTTAGCGTGCAGTGTAGATGGTGCGTGATAGCGTAGCGTGATGATAGATAGCATGGTGCGTGCAGCGTGTGGCGTGCAGCGTGTGGCGTGCAGCGTGTAGCGTGCAGCGTGTGGCGTGCAGCGTGTGGCGTGCAGCTGTGGTGCATGTAGCATGGTGCGTGCAGCGTGTGGCGTGCAGCGTGTGGCATGCAGCGTGTAGCGTGCAGCGTGTGGCGTGCAGCTGTGGTGCATGTAGCATGGTGCGTGCAGTGTGTGGCGTGCAGCGTGTGGCATGCAGCGTGTAGCGTGTGGCGTGCAGCTGTGGTGCATGTAGCGTGTAGCGTGTGGCGTGCAGCGTGTAGCGTGCAGTGTGCAGCGTGGTGCGTGGTGCGTGTAGCATGGTGCGTGCAGCGTGTGGCGTGCAGCGTGTGGCGTGCAGCTGTGGTGCATGTAGCGTGGTGCGTGTAGCGTGCAGCGTGGTGCGTGTAGCGTGTAGCGTGCAGCGTGGTGCATGTAGCGTGCAGCGTGGTGCGTGTAGCGTGCAGCGTGGTGCGTGTAGCGTGGTGCGTGTAGCGTGCAGCGTGCAGCGTGGTGCATGTAGCGTGCAGCGTGGTGCATGTAGCGTGCAGCGTGGTGCATGTAGCGTGCAGCGTGTAGCGTGCAGCGTGGTGCGTGTAGCGTGCAGCGTGGTGCGTGTAGCGTGCAGCGTGTAGCGTGCAGCGGGCGCACCTCGTAGGCCTGTGGGCTGGTCAGACAGCGGGCCAGAGCGCCGCAGCAGGACGGCAGCGTGGCGGTGAGAGGAGGACCGCTGTGGGTCAGCAGAGGCTTCAGGAAACTGAGGACACGTCAGTCAAGGTCCAAACTGGTTCAGGGTCAAAGGTCACAGGGTCAGTGCAGGGCGACCCCTGGTGGCAGACCGCTGGACCCAGGGGTCAAAGGTCACAGGGTCGGTGCAGGGTGACCCCTGGTGGCAGACCGCTGGACCCAGGGGTCAAAGGTCACAGGGTCGGTGCAGGGCGACCCCTGGTGGCAGACCGCTGGAGCCAGGGGTCAAAGGTCACAGGGTCGGTGCAGGGCGACCCCTGGTGGCAGACCGCTGGACCCAGGGGTCAAAGGTCAAAGGTCACAGGTCAAAGTGAAAGGATACTTGTGGTCAAAGTTGTACCAGATCCTGAACGGCCAGGCGCTCTCGTGTTTGGTGTTCCTGCGCTGAGAGCCGTCCACCGCCGCAGAGCCCTGACACACAACAACACAACATGAGACACAACATGACACAACATGACACACGGCAACACAACATGACACACAACAACACAACATGAGACACAACAACACAACATGACACACGACAACACAACATGAGTCACAACAACACAACATGAGACACAACAACACAACACGAGACACGATGACACACAACAACACAACATGACACACAACAACACAACATGACACACAACAACACAACATGAGTCACAACAACACAACATGAGACACAACAACACAACACGAGACACGATGACACACAACAACACAACATGAGACACAACAACACAACATGACACACGACAACACAACATGAGTCACAACAACACAACATGAGACACAACAACACAACACGAGACACGATGACACACAACAACACAACATGACACACAACAACACAACATGACACACAACAACACAACATGACACACAACAACACAACATGAGACACAACAACACAACATGAGACACAACAACACAATATGACACACAACATGACACACAACAACACAACATGACACACAACAACACAACATGAGACACAACAACACAACACGAGACACGACAACACAACATGACACACAACAACACAACGAGACACAACAACACAACGAGACACAACAACACAACACGAGACACAACAACACAACATGACACACAACAACACAACGAGACACAACAACACAACACGAGACACAACAACACAACATGACACAACAACACAACATGAGACACGATGACACACAACAACACAACACGAGACACGACAACACAACATGACACACAACAACACAGTGGAGACTTACAGAGACGTCCTGGTCTGAGTCCACTCCCACGCTGAGGACAGAGAGACAGAGAACCTTCATTAGAACACAGGGACAGGTGAGAGACAGACAGGTGAGGACAGGTGAGGACAGACAGGTGAGGACAGACAGGTGAGGACAGACAGGTGAGGACAGACAGGTGAGGACCGACAGGTGAGAGACAGACAGGTGAGGACAGACAGGTGAGGACAGACAGGTGAGAGACAGACAGGTGAGGACAGAGGACAGACAGGTGAGGACAGAGGACAGGTGAGGACAGACAGGTGAGGACAGGTGAGGACAGACAGGTGAGGACAGACAGGTGAGGACAGAGGACAGGTGAGGACAGAGGACAGGTGAGGACAGACAGGTGAGGACAGACAGGTGAGGACAGGTGAGGACAGACAGGTGAGGACAGAGGACAGGTGAGGACAGAGGACAGGTGAGGACAGAGGACAGGTGAGGACAGACAGGTGAGGACAGAGGACAGACAGGTGAGGACAGACAGGTGAGGACAGAGGACAGGTGAGGACAGACAGGTGAGGACAGGTGAGGACAGACAGGTGAGGACAGACAGGTGAGGACAGAGGACAGGTGAGGACAGACAGGTGAGGACAGACAGGTGAGGACAGAGGACAGGTGAGGACAGACAGGTGAGGACAGGTGAGGACAGACAGGTGAGGACAGAGGACAGGTGAGGACAGACAGGTGAGGACAGGTGAGGACAGACAGGTGAGGACAGGTGAGGACAGACAGGTGAGGACCGACAGGTGAGAGACAGACAGGTGAGGACAGACAGGTGAGGACAGACAGGTGAGAGACAGACAGGTGAGGACAGACAGGTGAGAGACAGACAGGTGAGGACAGACAGGTGAGGACAGAGGACAGACAGGTGAGGACAGAGGACAGGTGAGGACAGACAGGTGAGGACAGGTGAGGACAGACAGGTGAGGAAAGACAGGTGAGGACAGAGGACAGGTGAGGACAGAGGACAGGTGAGGACAGACAGGTGAGGACAGACAGGTGAGGACAGGTGAGGACAGACAGGTGAGGACAGAGGACAGGTGAGGACAGAGGACAGGTGAGGACAGAGGACAGGTGAGGACAGACAGGTGAGGACAGAGGACAGACAGGTGAGGACAGACAGGTGAGGACAGAGGACAGGTGAGGACAGACAGGTGAGGACAGGTGAGGACAGACAGGTGAGGACAGACAGGTGAGGACAGAGGACAGGTGAGGACAGACAGGTGAGGACAGACAGGTGAGGACAGAGGACAGGTGAGGACAGACAGGTGAGGACAGGTGAGGACAGACAGGTGAGGACAGAGGACAGGTGAGGACAGACAGGTGAGGACAGGTGAGGACAGACAGGTGAGGACAGACAGGTGAGGACAGACAGGTGAGGACAGACAGGTGAGGACAGACAGGACAGACAGGTGAGGACAGACAGGTGAGGACAGAGGACAGGTGAGGACAGAGGACAGGTGAGGACAGACAGGTGAGGACAGAGGACAGGTGAGGACAGACAGGTGAGGACAGACAGGTTAGGACAGACAGGTGAGGACAGAGGACAGGTGAGGACAGACAGGTGAGGACAGAGGACAGGTGAGGACAGACAGGTGAGGACAGAGGACAGGTGAGGACAGACAGGTGAGGACAGAGGACAGGTGAGGACAGACAGGTGAAGACAGACAGGTGAAGACAGACAGGTGAGGACAGACAGGTGAGGACAGGTTTGGACAGACAGGTGAGGACAGACAGGTGAGGACAGACAGGTGAGGACAGACAGGTGAGGACAGAGGACAGGTGAGGACAGAGGACAGGTGAGGACAGACAGGTGAGGACAGAGGACAGGTGAGGACAGACAGGTGAGGACAGAGGACAGGTGAGGACAGGTGAGGACAGACAGGTGAGGACAGACAGGTGAGGACAGAGGACAGGTGAGGACAGACAGGTGAGGACAGACAGGTGAGGACAGAGGACAGGTGAGGACAGACAGGTGAGGACAGACAGGACAGACAGGTGAGGACAGACAGGTGAGGACAGAGGACAGGTGAGGACAGACAGGTGAGGACAGAGGACAGGTGAGGACAGACAGGTGAGGACAGACAGGTGAGGACAGACAGGTGAGGACAGGTGAGGACAGACAGGTGTGGACAGAGGACAGGTGAGGACAGAGGACAGGTGAGGACAGAGGACAGGTGAGGACAGGTGAGGACAGACAGGTGAGGACAGAGGACAGGTGAGGACAGACAGGTGAGGACAGAGGACAGGTGAGGACAGACAGGTGAGGACAGAGGACAGGTGAGGACAGGTGAGGACAGGTGAGGACAGGTGAGGACAGTCTTACGGTATCCTCATGAGGGACAGCATGGACGTGGTCCCGCCCCCACACAGCCACACGGTGAAGAAGACGATGAGCAGCGTGGTGGAGAACATCATCTGGCGAGCGTACGTCGCCGTGTCTCTGATGGACAGGGCGAAGGTCATCGCCCCCCGCAGGCCTGGAGGGGGAGGGGGGGGATGTAGTACAGTTCATAGTACTTTGTGTAGTACTTTGTGTAGTACTTTGTGTTTCCCACCTGCGAACATCATGACGTGCTGGAAGTTGGATCCGATCTTGTGGTTGCGGCCGAGGTTGAGCAGGAAGGACAGAGGGTAGATGTTGGCGGCTCGGCCGACAAACACCGCCAGCTGCAGCACGGGGGTCAAAGGTCAAGGACACAACAACAGCTGACTGCAGCACGGGGTCAAAGGTCAAGGACACAACAACAGCTGACTGCAGCACGGGGGGGTCAAAGGTCAAGGACACAACAACAGCTGACTGCAGCACGGGGTCAAAGGTCAAGGACACAACAACAGCTGACTGCAGCACACGGGGTCAAAGGTCAAGGACACAACAACAGCTGACTGAAGCACACGGGGTCAAAGGTCAAGGACACAACAACAGCTGACTGCAGCACGGGGGGTCAAAGGTCAAGGACACAACAACAGCTGACTGCAGCACGGGGTCAAAGGTCAAGGACACAACAACAGCTGACTGCAGCACAGGGTCAAAGGTCAAGGACACAACAACAGCTGACTGCAGCACAGGGTCAAAGGTCAAGGACACAACAACAGCTGACTGCAGCACAGGGTCAAAGGTCAAGGACACAACAACAGCTGACTGCAGCACGGGGTCAAAGGTCAAGGACACAACAACAGCTGACTGCAGCACGGGGTCAAAGGTCAAGGACACAACAACAGCTGACTGAAGCACACGGGGTCAAAGGTCAAGGACACAACAACAGCTGACTGCAGCACGGGGTCAAAGGTCAAGGACACAACAACAGCTGACTGCAGCACACGGGGTCAAAGGTCAAGGACACAACAACAGCTGACTGCAGCACGGGGTCAAAGGTCAAGGACACAACAACAGCTGACTGCAGCACGGGGGGTCAAAGGTCAAGGACACAACAACAGCTGACTGCAGCACGGGGTCAAAGGTCAAGGACACAACAACAGCTGACTGCAGCACGGGGTCAAAGGTCAAGGACACAACAACAGCTGACTGCAGCACGGGGTCAAAGGTCAAGGACACAACAACAGCTGACTGCAGCACGGGGTCAAAGGTCAAGGACACAACAACAGCTGACTGCAGCACGGGGGTCAAAGGTCAAGGACACAACAACAGCTGACTGCAGCACGGGGTCAAAGGTCAAGGACACAACAACAGCTGACTGCAGCACGGGGGGTCAAAGGTCAAGGACACAACAACAGCTGACTGCAGCACGGGGTCAAAGGTCAAGGACACAACAACAGCTGACTGCAGCACGGGGTCAAAGGTCAAGGACACAACAACAGCTGACTGCAGCACGGGGGTCAAAGGTCAAGGACACAACAACAGCTGACTGCAGCACGGGGGGGTCAAAGGTCAAGGACACAACAACAGCTGACTGCAGCACGGGGTCAAAGGTCAAGGACACAACAACAGCTGACTGCAGCACGGGGGTCAAAGGTCAAGGACACAACAACAGCTGACTGCAGCACGGGGGTCAAAGGTCAAGGACACAACAACAGCTGACTGCAGCACGGGGTCAAAGGTCAAGGACACAACAACAGCTGACTGCAGCACGGGGTCAAAGGTCAAGGACACAACAACAGCTGACTGCAGCACGGGGTCAAAGGTCAAGGACACAACAACAGCTGACTGCAGCACGGGGTCAAAGGTCAAGGACACAACAACAGCTGACTGCAGCACGGGGGTCAAAGGTCAAGGACACAACATCAGCTGACTGCAGCACGGGGTCAAAGGTCAAGGACACAACAACAGCTGACTGCAGCACGGGGTCAAAGGTCAAGGACACAACAACAGCTGACTGCAGCACACGGGGTCAAAGGTCAAGGACACAACAACAGCTGACTGCAGCACAGGTCAAAGGTCAAGGACACAACAACAGCTGACTGCAGCACGGGGTCAAAGGTCAAGGACACAACAACAGCTGACTGCAGCACACGGGGTCAAAGGTCAAGGACACAACAACAGCTGACTGCAGCACGGGGTCAAAGGTCAAGGACACAACAACAGCTGACTGCAGCACGGGGTCAAAGGTCAAGGACACAACAACAGCTGACTGCAGCACGGGGTCAAAGGTCAAGGACACAACAACAGCTGACTGCAGCACGGGGTCAAAGGTCAAGGACACAACAACAGCTGACTGCAGCACGGGGTCAAAGGTCAAGGACACAACAACAGCTGACTGCAGCACACGGGGTCAAAGGTCAAGGACACAACAACAGCTGACTGCAGCACGGGGTCAAAGGTCAAGGACACAACAACAGCTGACTGCAGCACGGGGTCAAAGGTCAAGGACACAACAACAGCCGACTGCAGCACGGGGTCAAAGGTCAAGGACACAACAACAGCTGACTGCAGCACGGGGTCAAAGGTCAAGGACACAACAACAGCACGGGGTCAAAGGTCAAGGACGTGTGTGTGTGTGTGTGTGTAGGATACGAAGGCTCCGATGATGAACAGAGGGTTGAAGACGTGAGACTGGAAGGAGAAGAGCGTCAGACCCATGTAGGAGAAGATGAAGTTCTCCGCCAGGAAGTTCAGCAGCTCGAACAGCTGAGGACAGAGAGACAGAGACAGAGGGTTAGGGTTAGAGGACAGAGAGACAGGGGGACAGACTGAGGACAGAGAGACAGACAGAGGACAGAGACAGACAGACAGAGAGACAGACAGACAGAGAGACAGAGACAGACAGACAGAGAGACAGACAGACAGACTGAGAGACAGACAGACAGACTGAGGACAAAGAGACAGACAGACAGAGAGACAGACAGAGAGACAGACTGAGGACAGACTGAGGACAAAGAGACAGACAGACAGAGAGACAGAGACAGAGGGTTAGGGTTAGAGGACAGAGACAGACTGAGAGAGACAGACAGGGGGACAGACTGACAGAGCAGCAGGATGTCTCATGTTGTTTCCTGAGAACTGAACCTCCTTCCTCCACCAACGTGGTTTCCACCAGTTTCACAATAATTTACCACTTGTGACCACATCACCATGGTAACAGATGATAGTGATCAGGTGGTGTGTGAGCTGATCAAACTCCACAGGAAGTGACCCGACCACAGACACAGACACCAGCTGCTCCGTCCTCCGTCCTCACATTAAAGCAGGTTTTTCTCTCTTCTCACCAACACAGAAACAGTGAAAATATGTTTGAAACAAGTGAAAATGAGACGAGTGTGGTTTAAAGACAGAGAGACGAGACGTCACCTGTTTGGTTCGGTCCTGGGACTCAGAGGACAGGTTGTTGTAGGTGTAGTGAGCCTGAGTGATGCCACAGAACAGCACGGCCACCACACCTGGACACACGCACACGCACACGCACACGCACAGCAAAGGAAATTCATCTGAACTAAAGCTGAGTAACACGCGTCTCTATGGAAACAGCGACCAGACATTGTTTAATCAGGAGCTCAGGTGTTGATGACGTTTCCATGGTTACCTGTGAAGCCACAGGCCTCGGCCAATAGGAAGGTGCTCCAGGACATGAGGAAGAACAGCGCCGTCTCCAGCAGCGGGAAGTCACGCAGCTTCGTGAACTTGGTCACGTGATCAAAACTGACCGTCAAGGAGAAAACAGGAAGTGGTTCACATGTTCATCTGTTCACATGTTTAACTATTCACATATTCACCTGTTCACATGTTCACATATTCACATGTTCACCTATTCACATGTTCACCTATTCACATGTTCACCTGTTCACATGTTCACCTATTCACATGTTCACCTGTTCACATGTTCACCTATTCACATGTTCAACTGTTCACCTGTTCACATGTTCACCTGTTCACATGTTCACCTATTCACATGTTCAACTGTTCACATATTCACCTGTTCACATGTTCACCTGTTCACCTGTTCACATGTTCACCTGTTCATCTGTTCACATGTTCACCTATTTAACTACTCATCTGTTCGCCTGTTGAACTATTCACATGTTCACCTGTTCACCTATTCACATGTTCACCTATTTAACTACTCATCTGTCCACATGTTCACCTATTCACATGTTAAACTGTTCACATGTTCACCTGTTCACATGTTCACCTATTCACATGTTCAACTGTTGACATGTTCACCTGTTCACATGTTCACCTATTCACATGTTCAACTGTTCACATGTTCACCTATTCACATGTTCAACTGTTCACATGTTCACCTGTTCACATGTTCCTCTGTTTAACTACTCATCTGTTCACATGTTCAACTGTTGACATGTTCACCTGTTCACCTATTCACATGTTCAACTGTTCACATGTTCACCTGTTCACCTATTCACATGTTCAACTGTTGACATGTTCACATGTTCACCTATTCACATGTTCAACTGTTGACATGTTCACCTGTTCACATGTTCCTCTGTTTAACTACTCATCTGTTCACATGTTCAACTGTTCACATGTTCACCTATTCACATGTTCAACTGTTCACATGTTCACCTGTTCACATGTTCCTCTGTTTAACTACTCATCTGTTCACATGTTCAACTGTTGACATGTTCACATGTTCACCTATTCACATGTTCAACTGTTGACATGTTCACCTGTTCACATGTTCACCTATTCACATGTTCAACTGTTCACATGTTCACCTATTCACATGTTCAACTGTTCACATGTTCAACTGTTCACATGTTCACCTGTTCACCTGTTCACATGTTCACCTGTTCATCTGTTCACATGTTCACCTGTTTAACTACTCATCTGTTCGCCTGTTGAACTATTCACATGTTCACCTGTTCACATGTTCACCTATTCACATGTTCACCTATTTAACTACTCATCTGTCCACATGTTCACCTATTCACATGTTCAACTGTTCACATGTTCACCTGTTCACCTATTCACATGTTCAACTGTTGACATGTTCACCTGTTCACATGTTCACATGTTCACCTGTTCACCTATTCACATGTTCAACTGTTCACATGTTCACCTATTCACATGTTCACCTGTTCACATGTTCACCTGTTCACATGTTCACCTATTCACATGTTCAACTGTTCACCTGTTCACATGTTCACCTGTTCACATGTTCACCTGTTTAACTACTCATCTGTTCGCCTGTTGAACTATTCACATGTTCACCTGTTCACATGTTCACCTATTTAACTACTCATCTGTCCACATGTTCACCTATTCACATGTTAAACTGTTCACATGTTCACCTATTTAACTACTCATCTGTCCACATGTTCACCTATTCACATGTTAAACTGTTCACATGTTCACCTGTTCACATGTTCACCTATTCACATGTTCAACTGTTGACATGTTCACCTGTTCACATGTTCACCTATTCACATGTTCAACTGTTCACATGTTCACCTATTCACATGTTCAACTGTTCACATGTTCACCTGTTCACATGTTCACCTGTTTAACTACTCATCTGTTCACATGTTCACATGTTCACCTATTCACATGTTCAACTGTTCACATGTTCACCTGTTCACCTGTTCACATGTTCACCTGTTCATCTGTTCACATGTTCACCTGTTTAACTACTCATCTGTTCGCCTGTTGAACTATTCACATGTTCACCTGTTCACATGTTCACCTATTCACATGTTCACCTATTTAACTACTCATCTGTCCACATGTTCACCTATTCACATGTTCAACTGTTCACATGTTCACCTGTTCACCTATTCACATGTTCAACTGTTGACATGTTCACCTGTTCACATGTTCACATGTTCACCTGTTCACCTATTCACATGTTCAACTGTTCACATGTTCACCTATTCACATGTTCACCTGTTCACATGTTCACCTGTTCACATGTTCACCTATTCACATGTTCAACTGTTCACCTGTTCACATGTTCACCTGTTCACATGTTCACCTGTTTAACTACTCATCTGTTCGCCTGTTGAACTATTCACATGTTCACCTATTCACATGTTCACCTATTTAACTACTCATCTGTCCACATGTTCACCTATTCACATGTTCAACTGTTCACATGTTCACCTGTTCACCTATTCACATGTTCAACTGTTCACATGTTCATCTGTTCACATGTTCAACTGTTCACATGTTCAACTGTTCACCTGTTCACCTGTTCACATGTTCATCTATTCACATGTTCACCTGTTCACCTGCAGCTCTCATTAGTGATTCACAGGTGAGTTGGAGAAACAAAGCAGACTGACTTTACAGATGCAGGTCGGTCACCAGGTGGATTACAACACCTGTCACCATCAGCTGCTGTGTTTACATTAACGGTGACGTCATGCAGGTGAGATGATGTCATGCAGGTGTCAGACAGGTGAGGATATGAGGGCGGTCATGACTCCGGTGGCCACGCCCAGAGCGAAGGATCCGCTGAAGACGCCCAGGAAGATGCCGAAGGACTTGAGCAGCGCCGTGGCCTCGAAGCTGTGGCTGTTGTCTCCCGCCGGCTGATAGGCCACGATGGAGCTGAGGCACACACACACACGGTCGTCATGACAACAGGAAGTCGGCGTGTGACTGAGAACACAGGTCACATGCTCAGAGAAAAAGAAAACATTCAAGCATCGAATGGAAGCTGCAGAAACCCAAACCCAGTCCTGGTCCTGGTCCTGGTTCTGGTTCTGGTTCTGGTCCTTCAGACTGGAGTTGGGTTTGACAGTCGCTAAAGGAGCCGGGATCCTCAGCTCTGATTGGTCGACAGCCAGAGAGCCGGGATCCTCAGCCCTGATTGGTCGACAGCCAGAGAGCCGGGATCCTCAGCTCTGATTGGTCGACAGCCAGAGAGCCGGGATCCTCAGCCCTGATTGGTCGACAGCCAGAGAGTCGGGATCCTCAGCCCTGATTGGTCGACAGCCAGAGAGCCGGGATCCTCAGCCCTGATTGGTCGACAGCCAGAGAGCCGGGATCCTCAGCTCTGATTGGTCGACAGCCAGAGAGCCGGGATCCTCAGCCCTGATTGGTCGACAGCCAGAGAGCCGGGATCCTCAGCCCTGATTGGTCGACAGCCAGAGAGCCGGGATCCTCAGCCCTGATTGGTCGACAGCCAGAGAGCCGGGATCCTCAGCCCTGATTGGTCGACAGCCAGAGAGCCGAGAGCGACAGAGGAACCACAGCAGGTTCTGACTCATGTCCCACAGAACCAGCACACGGAGAACAGCTGGTCCTGCTGCTGGTTCTGTGGGACTCAGAGGGAACAGCAGGATCTAAAGGGGCTGTGGGGGGGTGGGGGGGGTGGGCGGGGGGGGGGGGCGGGGGGGGGGGGGGGGGGGGGGGGGGGTGGGGGGGGGGGGGGCGGCGGTGATCATCCCTACACTAAGGAACAGATCACTGTCTGACTCAGATGATCAGCTTCTCAGGCTCTAACACAACAACTACACAAACAGCCCCCCCCCCCCCCCCCCACCCACCGGGGGCTCAGGGTCTGGTTTTCTCCCCCCACCCCTCCCCCCTGGGGAGGGCGTTGCTGTGGCGACCAGTCCGTCCCCGTCTCCCCTGTTTGTCCAGGCGGAGGAGGACGCTGCAGACCGACGGGGGGGGGGGGGGGGGGGGGGGGTGAGATGACAGGGTGTTAGTGAGGTCATAGTTCATCCAGGTGTTAACAACATAAACAGCTGGAGGTCAGTGTCTCCATGACGACTGCCCTCTGTAACACAACACTATCAAAGTCAAATCAAATCAACTTTAGGGGACGTTGAAACACACACACACACCTGGGTTTGTGTGTGTGGTAGTGTGTAGTAGTGTGTGGTAGTGTGCAGTAGTGTGTAGTGGTGTGTAGTAGTGTGTAGTAGTGTGTAGTAGTGTGTAATACTGTGTAGTAGTGTGTAATAGTGTGTGGTAGTGTGTAGTAGTGTGCAGTAGTGTGTAGTAGTGCGTGGTAGTGTGTAGTAGTGTGCAGTAGTGTGTAGTAGTGTGTAATACTGTGTAGTAGTGTGTAATAGTGTGTGGTAGTGTGTAGTAGTGTGTAATAGTGTGTGGTAGTGTGTAATAGTGTGTAGTAGTGTGTGGTAGTGTGTAGTACTGTGTGGTAGTGTGTAGTAGTGTGTGGTAGTGTGTGGTAGTGTGTAGTGGTGTGTAGTAGTGTGTGGTAGTGTGTAGTGGTGTGTAGTAGTGTGTGGTAGTGTGTAGTACTGTGTGGTAGTGTGTAGTAGTGTGTGGTAGTGTGTAGTAGTGTGTGGTAGTGTGTAGTAGTGTGTGGTAGTGTGTAGTAGTGTGTAGTAGTGTGTAGTAGTGTGCAGTAGTGTGCAGTAGTGTGTAGTAGTGTGTGGTAGTGTGTAGTACTGTGTGGTAGTGTGTAGTAGTGTGTGGTAGTGTGTGGTAGTGTGTAGTGGTGTGTAGTAGTGTGTGGTAGTGTGTAGTACTGTGTGGTAGTGTGTAGTAGTGTGTGGTAGTGTGTAGTAGTGTGTGGTAGTGTGTAGTAGTGTGTAGTAGTGTGTAGTAGTGTGCAGTAGTGTGCAGTAGTGTGTAGTAGTGTGTGGTAGTGTGTAGTAGTGTGCAGTAGTGTGCAGTAGTGTGTAGTAGTGTGTGGTAGTGTGTAGTAGTGTGTGGTAGTGTGTAATACTGTGTAGTACTGTGTGGTAGTGTGTAGTAGTGTGTGGTAGTGTGTGGTAGTGTGTAGTGGTGTGTAGTAGTGTGTAGTAGTGTGTAGTAGTGTGTGGTAGTGTGCAGTAGTGTGTAGTGGTGTGTAGTAGTGTGTAGTAGTGTGTAGTAGTGTGTGGTAGTGTGTAGTAGTGTGTAGTAATGTGTGGTAGTGTGTAGTAGTGTGTAGTAGTGTGTGGTAGTGCGTAGTAGTGTGTAGTAGTGTGTGGTAGTGTGTGGTAGTGTGTAGTAGTGTGTGGTAGTGCGTAGTAGTGTGTAGTAGTGTGTAGTAGTGTGTGGTAGTGTGTGGTAGTGTGTAGTACTGTGTGGTAGTGTGTAGTAGTGTGTGGTAGTGTGTGGTAGTGTGTAGTAGTGTGTGGTAGTGTGTAGTAGTGTGTAGTAGTGTGTAATAGTGTGTAGTAGTGTGTAGTAGTGTGTAGTAGTGTGTAGTAGTGTGTAATTGTGTGTAGTAGTGTGTAATTGTGTGTAGTAGTGCGTGGTAGTGTGTCGTAGTGTGTAGTAGTTTGTAGTAGTGTGCAGTAGTGTGTAGTAGTGTGTAATACTGTGTAGTAGTGTGTAATAGTGTGTGGTAGTGTGTAGTAGTGTGTAATAGTGTGTGGTAGTGTGTAATAGTGTGTAGTAGTGTGTGGTAGTGTGTAGTACTGTGTGGTAGTGTGTAGTAGTGTGTGGTAGTGTGTGGTAGTGTGTAGTGGTGTGTAGTAGTGTGTGGTAGTGTGTAGTACTGTGTGGTAGTGTGTAGTAGTGTGTGGTAGTGTGTAGTAGTGTGTGGTAGTGTGTAGTAGTGTGTGGTAGTGTGTAGTAGTGTGTAGTAGTGTGTAGTAGTGTGCAGTAGTGTGCAGTAGTGTGTAGTAGTGTGTGGTAGTGTGTAGTACTGTGTGGTAGTGTGTAGTAGTGTGTGGTAGTGTGTGGTAGTGTGTAGTGGTGTGTAGTAGTGTGTGGTAGTGTGTAGTACTGTGTGGTAGTGTGTAGTAGTGTGTGGTAGTGTGTAGTAGTGTGTGGTAGTGTGTAGTAGTGTGTAGTAGTGTGTAGTAGTGTGCAGTAGTGTGCAGTAGTGTGTAGTAGTGTGTGGTAGTGTGTAGTAGTGTGCAGTAGTGTGCAGTAGTGTGTAGTAGTGTGTGGTAGTGTGTAGTAGTGTGTGGTAGTGTGTAATACTGTGTAGTACTGTGTGGTAGTGTGTAGTAGTGTGTGGTAGTGTGTGGTAGTGTGTAGTGGTGTGTAGTAGTGTGTAGTAGTGTGTAGTAGTGTGTGGTAGTGTGCAGTAGTGTGTAGTGGTGTGTAGTAGTGTGTAGTAGTGTGTAGTAGTGTGTGGTAGTGTGTAGTAGTGTGTAGTAATGTGTGGTAGTGTGTAGTAGTGTGTAGTATGTTGGTAGTGCGTAGTAGTGTGTAGTAGTGTGTGGTAGTGTGTGGTAGTGTTAGTAGTGTCCATATTGTAGTGTGAGTAGTGTGTAGTAGTGTGTGGTAGTGTGTGGTAGTGTGTAGTACTGTGTGGTAGTGTGTAGTAGTGTGTGGTAGTGTGTGGTAGTGTGTAGTAGTGTGTGGTAGTGTGTAGTAGTGTGTAGTAGTGTGTAATAGTGTGTAGTAGTGTGTAGTAGTGTGTAGTAGTGTGTAGTAGTGTGTAATTGTGTGTAGTAGTGTGTAATTGTGTGTAGTAGTGCGTGGTAGTGTGTCGTAGTGTGTAGTAGTTTGTAGTAGTGTGTCGTAGTGTGTAGTAGTGTGTAGTAGTTTGTAGTAGTGCGTAGTAGTGTGTCGTAGTGTCTCGTAGTGTGTGGTAGTGCGTGGTAGTGCATAGTAGTGCGTAGTAGTGTGGTGTAGTGTGTAGTAGTGTGTAGTAGTGCGTAGTAGTGTGTCGTAGTGTGTAGTAGTGCGTAGTAGTGTGTCGTAGTGCGTAGTAGTGTGTAGTAGTGCGTAGTAGTGTGTCGTAGTGCGTAGTAGTGTGTAGTAGTGTGTAGTAGTGGCGCTAGTGTGTAGTAGTGTGTAGTAGTGTGCTAGTGCGTAAGTGAAAAACGTAGTGTGTAGTAGTGTGTCGTAGTGCGTAGTAGTGTGTAGTAGTGCGTAGTAGTGTGTCGTAGTGCGTAGTAGTGTGTAGTAGTGTGTAGTAGTGCGTAGTAGTGCGTAGTAGTGCGTAGTAGTGTGTAGTAGTGTGTAGTAGTGCGTAGTAGTGTGTAGTAGTGCGTAGTAGTGTGTCGTAGTGCGTAGTAGTGTGTAGTAGTGCGTAGTAGTGTGTCATAGTGTGTCGTGTGTATCTTACGAGGACAGGACGATGGCGACGGCGTCGTTGAGGACGCTCTCTCCAAACAGCAGCGCGTACAGATCCACGTCCACACGCAGCTCGTTGAAGATGGCCAGCACCGTCACTACACACCGTTACACAACACAGTAACACAACAACAGACACACAACAAGACATAACATTAGGAGACATTAAAGGGATATTCCTCCCTGGTCGACCCTGCAGACCAGACCAGTCCATCACAGAGCAGCAGCAGCAGCACAGGTCTGCAGCTGGTGGGGGGGGGGTACACAATATTTAACACAACAACAACACAAGCAGCTGCCGCTACCCGTCCTGTACCTGGGTCAGTGGCTGAGACGATGGCTCCAAAGAAGAGGCAGTCAGTGAAGAAGAAGTCTCCTCCCAGCTGACCCACCGCCTTCATGAAGGACACGAAGCCGTACATGATCAACCTGCAGGAGACAAGGAGACAGGAGACAAGGAGACAAGGAACATGATCAACCTGCAGGAGACAAGGAGACAGGAGACAAGGAACATGATCAACCTGCAGGAGACAAGGAGACAGGAGACAAGGAGACAAGGAACATGATCAACCTGCAGGAGACAAGGAGACAGGAGACAAGGAGACAAGGAACATGATCAACCTGCAGGAGACAAGGAGACAGGAGACAAGGAGACAGGGAACATGATCAACCTGCAGGAGACAAGGAGACAGGAGACAAGGAGACAAGGAACATGATCAACCTGCAGGAGACAAGGAGACAGGAGACAAGGAGACAAGGAACATGATCAACCTGCAGGAGACAAGGAGACAGGAGACAAGGAGACAAGGAACATGATCAACCTGCAGGAGACAAGGAGACAGGAGACAAGGAGACAAGGAGACAGGAGACAAGGAGACAAGGAACCACACTGAGCCCAGTCTGAGCCTTGATGACATCATGATGACATCACAGACCAGTCTGAGCCTTGATGACATCATGATGACATCACAGACGGCGTTGGGACCCACCCGATGACGAAGCAGGAGAGCAGCGTTCCCATGAAGGCGTAGGCCAGGATGGAGCCGATGTTCCTGAAGAAGTGTCTCTGAAACACAAACACAACACGTCTGAGCGTGATGATGTCACCATGATGTCATCACCGTGAGGCGGCGAGTCTCTTCTCACCCGCTTCAGGCTGTAGCCGGCGTGGAAGATGATGGGAGGCAGCAGGATGTTGAAGAACACCTCGGGGTCAAAGGTCACCTGGAGGCAGAGCAGGAACATCAGCCAGCGAGAGAGGTGGTGTGTGTGTGTGTGTGTGTGTGTGTGTGTGTGTGCGTTACGTACGTACCTTCCTCAGCATCTCGTCGTCCTGCACCTGGTGACCTTTGACCCTGCTGACCTCGCCCTTCAGCGAGTACTCGTAGAAGCGTCCGCTGACGTTGACCAGCAGCGTGGGGGGGCTGCCGTTGACCGAGCAGCTGAGCACCAGGTCGCTCAGACTCTGGGGAACATGGACGCCGAACCTCAGGATGACGCCCACCAGCAGGCCTGGGGGGGGGGGTAGAGAGGTTAACATCACCTGCACCTGAATCACATACACTAGAGATACACAGACTGTTGATGAACAACTGTCCCTGAAGGCAACGTGCATCAGTCCCTCTAAAACAACGTTGTGTTATGATGTCATAGCGTGGTGAATGTGCAGGTCACAACTTGTCCACCAGAGCGTTGTGGAGTTGTTGGATTGTGAAACCAAGAAATCCCATAATGACCCTCTGTAGTGTAGCTCTGAGCAGCTCACGGCTCTGCTCCGCCGTTCTAAAAATAGCTTGCACCGACAATTAAAGGTAACGAACCTCCTGCTATGACTATAGGGGTTATGGTGATGGGACAGTTTGACTAAATGTTGAACTATCCCTTTAAACGCAGCTGACGTCACAACACACCTGCTGTTAGTTATTGATCAGTCTGATCAGCTGTAGCAGCTAACACCCTGGTGCTAACACCATGCTAACAGCCGTCAGGGGTTAACCCCTAACCCCGGTCGGGTCTCGTGCACCGGTACCTACCGTAGATCATGGCCAGACCGGTCTCGTGCAGGAAGCGCACGCGGCGGTGCTTGAAGAGCCAGATGGTGAGGATGGTGAGGGTGAGCAGCAGGATGAAGATGAGCAGGTCGGTGCTGTCCTGTCGGTGGCTCTGCTCCGCGCGCCGCTCCGTGGACATGATGACGTCACACCGGACACACCGGACACTCAGCGCACACACCCACAGCAGCACCGGCCACCGGGCTGCAGGTCCGAATCCCATCCTGCTCACATCTGTCGGTTGATCCCGTCGGTGCTGCTGAGGGGATCTGCTCTGCTGCAGACACTTCCGCTGACGTCATCAAAACATTGGCACTTCCGGTCCTTCAAAGTAAAAGACGACAAGACAGGGGAAGATGAAATGATCCCAAAAGACATAAAGTTCAACATGAACTTATTACCAGCTACTAACTAACTGGAGGGGGGATGGAGGGGGGGGGGGCAGACCTTTTCCTTTTCTGGCAGTTTGAACACGGAAAAGATAGAAATAAAGACTAAATGATATGGTTTAGATGTAAAGGGAATGTCAGGAAACTGAGCTGATGGCTGCTGGCGGCGCTGCTGATTTGCTGTGGTCCAGACTCTGCAGCTTCTGGTTACGCATGACTTCTTTGATTTTATTTGTATTGTTTTGCTGACCCTCACATTCCTTCATACTAAACTCAGAAGAGTGAAGGCTGTGGTGCTGAACCCAACACAACCCAGGCCAACACAAACCAAGACCCTGTGATGCACCAACGTGACATGTTGTGTGTCTGTCTGCGTGCTCATTGTGCTCATGTGGGTGTGTTCATGGCGTGACACTGTTCATCCAGTTCTTCTGAATGCCCTCCTCAGTGACAGGTGTGATTTATAATTGTTAGTTACCAAACAGGAGGGTGTGGTTGTGTTACTGTTGTTGCTGCGGTGTTTGTTTCATGTGAATACAGCCGTCCAACACAAACAGCT